>CM054380.1:52160846-52580846 GCA_028858755.1 Ara ararauna
ATGAAATGGTGTGTGCTTGCCACTCTGTGAAGGTGCAGTCTTATTGAGTAAGGCCCTCAGTTTCCACGGTAGATAACTTCCTGTTTTCTTGTAAAGCTCATTGCTGGATAATGATATGAAATTTTTTTTTGTCAAACCTCCAGTCTCAAGTTAATGCTGAAAGAAATGTGATTTTAAAAAACAAGACTAGCTTAGAGCTACATGAACATAATAATGTAAAAATAATAATGATAAAAAAATAATTTGGAATACTTAAAAATTCACAGCCTAAAATTTAACAGCCTAAAATTTCACATTTGAAAAAATGTGTAAAATTTCTCAAATAATTTAGACTTACTCTAGTGAACTACCATTATATTAAGTGGGGAAAAGGTATTGAATTGTGGAAGATACAAAAGCATGTAAAATGTGTTTTTATTCCAGAGAAGACGGAGTGGGTTAAAAAAGGGAAAATTGGTGGGTACTGCTTTGTGTGCAATTCCCAAGTATATTTTAAAAACAACATTGAATTTTTATAGCAAATTATATTTTCTGCTAACAGGGAGTTGGGGAGGGCTGAATAATAGAATGATTGACAAATCTTTTAGGGCCTGATTTTACAAGAAGCTGTGCACCTCCTGATTGCTGCCAATCACTTTCATTTCCTTTCAGTCGATCCGAGAACATATGGCATTATTCAGATGGTGCTGAGCACCTTCAATCACAGTCCTCATAATGCCACAATATCGTCATTCTGTGCAAATGTGAGAATTGCTGTTGACGCTTTAAATTGGAGCGTTATTTGGTCTTTGTCTGGACAATCTCCCAGCTGATATAAATGGATGTTCTGCCTGAGGAGGGATTGCAACAGTAAATAATAAATAATAATTTTTTATAAGTACTGTTGTATATACACAAACTATATGAAGTATCAATTGGGTTCATAAAATTCTTTGCCTCTTCCACTTTTATTTGATGGGGAACAAATTCAGTTCCATTTTTGTGGAGAACTGAAGTTTAGTTTACTCTCAGTGCAAATTTTGAAAAGTGGAAACTCTGGATGTTATGTGCACAAAGCAGTTGATTTAAAGAGATCAGGTGTTTAATTTAAAAATAAGAAAATAAATTTCAACATACTGATTTGTCCTGCATTACAGTTACCTGTAGAGAACTTCTAGTCATGTCTATCTGTTTTTGATGCCTCTACAGAATAACTGTCCAGCATCCTCTGCCCAACCAATCAGAATGTAGGAAAATCTACCGATATGACGGAATCTACTGTGAATCTACCTACCAGAAGTATGTTGAAATCTGTGTGAGTCTTGCCTCCAGCTCGTGCATTTAGTGCTCGTGCTCTCCCGCTATTCAGAAATTACACGTGTGTTGAAAATGTACACTTCTACTTGTGTGCAAAACCTCTACAGCAAGGACAGAAATATGTTGTTTAATTCTTTGGGATTGTGCTCTAAAAGCTAGAAAGCTAATAAAAAACCCTAAGACTTTACTAAATCTCTTAGGTATGCTGCTGTACAGTGCAATAAACAACAATGTATACACTAGAAAATCTAGGCAAAATGTATTGCACAGGTGTGTCACATCTTAGGGATTTGAAAGGTGTGTTATGTATAAATTAGCTGTCACTTTTTTTCAGTCATGTAATGGAATGATGAGTTGTAATTTGCATAATCCTTTAAGAAGTCAAATTATACTGTCATGTAGCAGACTTAACATGCTAGCTAGGATTTCATAGCTTTGCAGCTAATTAGTATGTACCTTACAGGACAGTTAAATTGAAGTTGAGTCCTCTTGCTTTGCAGTCATTTGCCTTTGTCCGCTGCCCTAACAGAGCTCGCTTTTGTGCGTTACTCAAGATCTTTACTGGTGCTTCTGACAAAAGTGCTGTTGCTGTGGGCAGGCAAATGCAACGTGCTTGACTTCTGTTACTTTTGCAGTCAGTGGAGTTTATGTTTTGCTGTAGTAAGAATTTAATAATCTATTTCTACATAAAATTGAAAAATATATTTGACAGGCATATTGTAGATGATTTTGTATTAATACATTGTAAATGCATTATGAATTTTC
Organism: Ara ararauna; assembly: GCA_028858755.1. Lineage (NCBI taxonomy): Eukaryota > Metazoa > Chordata > Aves > Psittaciformes > Psittacidae > Ara > Ara ararauna. The sequence goes on from CM054380.1 coordinate 52,162,908, forward strand.
TGTTATCTCGCTGGGTTTTGAAACTGCTTTCTGTCACTTAGTGTTTGCTTTTCACACTCCAACTACATTCTTGTTTTGTATCACAGTGTTGTCATTATCATCTTGTTTATAATGGATTTCATGTTCCAAAAACCCCTTAACTTCTAAAAATCAATTGTACCCTACATTGCAACAAAATGCTTCTTTGGCAAGGCAGTCATGCTCATTATAATTTTTAGGTCAGATTTTCTCATCTCCTCTTTTTATTCCATAACCTGCTGCTTGTTTCCTGAATCTTTTAGCAATAGGTACAACCACATTAGTAAGAGCTGTTACTTCGTGTAAACAAAGAGTATCGTTTTGGTTTATGGAAGTGAAAGGGAAAAGGAAATCTAGATTTATCAGTAGAATTACAGCATCAATGTAAATTGGTGATCCAAAATGAAAATCTGACCTCTTGTCTCTGTTTTAGTGAACGGCTATTTCTGGTGTGATATGATATGTTCAAGATTTTACATTGACTTATAAATATTTCTTGCGCTATTGAAATTTTTGATAGTTTTCTCTTCTATATCTCCAAATAACGATAGTGTCCAGGGTAACTGCAGCAGTCTAGGTCTAGCACGGTTTTAAATGTCACCGTAGAACTTCAGTGGTTTACTCCTCTTGCAACTTCAGTAAGTGTAAAAATTTATTCATTTGTTTAAATGTATGAACCAGATTTGTTGTGCACTATTTATATCAGTTTTTAGAACAACTTCAAGATTTCGAAACTTTGTGGAAATATGAACTTGGCATAGTTTGTCATGAGCTGTATACAGTGATGACTTCACTCTGAATTCTGCAACATAGTTGACTATCTTAATTTTTTCTAAAATAAGTGCACTTATAGTCAGTGCAGTTAAACACAGATAGTTGTGGTGAACTCAGAATGGAATAGTTAATGTTCACTTACAAGTAGGCATAAAATTGCAAATAGGCATTGGCTAAATAGCTTTTCAAGAAAAAGCAAAATCCATAAATCAGACTGGCAATGAAACAGTGCTGGTTTTGACATCTGTTTTTTCATCTCTGACGTGTATTTGGAAGTATTGTAGCCCACTTCAGCTCACCTGTAAAAGCATAGATTATTTTGGGAAACTAATGGCTAGGTCTTTCTACAGAAGATAGATTGCTTTTTGATTAGTGGTATTTTCATTGATTACGTCTTCCATGCTATTTAAGTTCTCTGAGGCATTCTTTCTGTTGTCTTCCCAATGAATCTTTTTTGGTACTTTTTCCCATAGTAATTTATTTCCAATGAAACAAACAAACAAACAAAAAAAAAAGATAAAAATTCAAAATATTTTCATGACACTTTTAAAGCTTATACTCTAGTGCTACAAGATATATGAATGTGTGGTGCTAGATGCTGATCTGCATGATCAATCTTCCCCCTGATTAGAATGGGGAAGCAAGGATGGGTGTGAAAAGGCCACTGGAAGTTAACAGAAAGGGCTGTGTGACCTTCCTGTTTCCTGTAAGATAATTTCTGGGCTGGGTGGAAACTGGCAAACTGCATATTCTGAGAGTTAAAGGAATTTTAAGGACTGGCCATACAGAGCAGGACAGGACACAGTCATGGATTTGGGAGCTTGATTTTTTTTTTTTTTTTTTTTTTTTTTTTTTTTGTCTTCTCCAACTCATTTTCAAACTGAAAGAAGTATCATGCAGAGAAACTACTCTGGATTTATGCTTAACCATGTACCTATTGAAGATACTCTGTGTAAAGCTACTTAGCAGGTAAAATTGAAATGTTCTGATCCTTTCTGTACAAATTTAAAAGGATCATACCATGACCACCTACTCCAAGAATATTTTTCAGAAAATATTTCGGGAAGTGACCTTTTCAGCCGAATCTCAGTGGTAATGTATCCTAGAAATAACAGGTTTTGAGAGTTCGAAAAAAGTAGAATAACTAAAAAATATAGTAAATAAATTATAATACTATTAAAAAAAGAAAATCTGCAAAAAGCTTCTTGTGACACAAGTTTTTGAGGAGCTGGACTAGAGATTATGTTAGCTAATATAGAGAAAATAGGCAAAATGGTAAATATTGTAATACAGATCTCTCTAGGCTGTTTATGATTCTCTTGAGATAGATTCTCCCATTTAGATATCCCATTTAGAACGGAGTGGAGCACACAGTTTCAAGAGTTCTTGGTGAAAGAATATATTTTTTATTACATATAGATTGCCCTCCAATTGTCCGCCCCTATTGTTGCCACGGGTCTGTGTTGTTTTAGGTGGCTTAGCATATGAATATGTTTTTTTTAAAAAAAAAAAGCTCTAAAGCTTGAAATTATTGTAAATCGTTTCTGTGTTCACTAGCAGTAGAGACTAACACACCAAGCCTTCCTAGAAGATTGTACTGTTGTGTTTTTTGAAGTAGATAAAATGGCTCAATCTATGGCAGTCAATCTAGAAACTTGTCTGTTACTGGCCTAGAGTACAGCTGTCCATCAGCTGCTCAATAGTTCTCCTTTTCCAGTCCCCACATCTGTAGCCAGGAATGTCCAGGCTCTTCTTTTATGGTGTCAAACAAAAATGACAAAAGAAGTATTTCTTGTTCAGTTCTAGCTACTTCTCTGTAACCAAACTGCCAAGTTTTTTTCCTCTTGCCTAGGTGGAAAATCCTTTCTTCTGCTTACTCAGACATCTATGGTTTGTGCTCCTGTTCACCTTTTTGTGAAGTGTCAAATGGTGAACAAAGCCCAGGTAGGTGATCTCCAGAGATAGCTGAAGGGGAGCACAGCTCCCTGCCCATGCGCTATCTTGCTAAATTACAAGGAGTAATGGCATGTCCAGGGTAAGGGTTTTTTGCCTGTCTGCAGGGAGTCTCTGCAATGTACAAGCAGAGTATACCTATGGGGCTTTTTTGTTTTGTTTTCCTTAGTTTTCTGCTCTCATCCTGGAAGTTATTCTATTCATAAAGTGGACCTCCAGAGTATCACCTGCACTGGAAGGTGGAAGTTTCAGTTTGGTGACTGTCATGTGTTATCTCCAAAGCAAGGGTGGAAGAATCATCTCTTCCTCATTTTTTCTTGTCCATATTAAAGCAGACTTACAAGTCGTGTCTCTCTTCAGGAATATGGAGAATAGGGAAGAGTTCTACAGTAAGGTATTTCTTCTGAAATCAATTACATGGAATAAATATGCAAGAAGAACACCTTGCTCATTTAAATCCCAGAAATACATCTGTGGTCTTATTAGCTCTCTTTCCTTCTTTTCTCAGCAAGTTAGTGAAGTGAGCAGAAGGCTCATTTATTTCAGTCTAAAGTGGAGTAATTTGTCCTGGAAAGTGTAGCTTGGCCATATACACATTGTCATCCTAAGCCTGTAAATGCACCAAACATCCAAACTTGATGGACCAAAATAAGCTCCCCTTAGACTATATGTTGTCTCAAGCCCATAAATATTTGTACAACTGAGGAAAGGAGGCACAAGTCTAAAACCATTCCTGTCAGGCTCTGAGGTTTAAATTAAGATTTGTTTATGTATCAAATGGATAAAACAAGAACAGAATGGCTTTGTATACCCAAGAAATCTCATGGCCCTGGTTGACAACACAAAAGAGAATGTAAACCTTTTAATGGGCCAAATAGTTCTCCCAGCATTTCTAGTGAGGGAACATGGGAAGATGAAGGATTTCTCAGGGCTGTTGAAACAGCCTGCAGTGCTCATCACCCCCTTAATGTAGATAAACCAGTAAAAGACCTGCAGAGGAGAAGCTAACTGTTACAAATGAAGATTTACCACTTTGTGAAAGTGGATTAAAACCCCTGCTGGCTTCTCTGCAGCTGGGCATGCTGGTTCTGGTCAGTGTATAGTTATTTAAGAGAGAGTTGATAATGGTTGAGAGGTCATAATCATTTTCAAATTTTTTTTGTTTATTGTGGTGTTGCACATAAATGGACTTACAAAGATGAAAGGCTTTTCAGGCTTTTTGGTTGTATATCCTGACTCATCTGATACCATGTAGCTGAGGAAAAGAGGCAGTAGTCTGAAACAGTTACTTTAGCTGCAGGAGAAATGTAACCTAGAACAACAAGGCTGTCATTCAGGCTAATGCTGTAGGGTACACAAGCTTTTTTTGTTCTGTTTTCTTCCAACAATGACTTCAGCGTCCCATGTTTAGGGTTAACCTTAGAGAGAACATACTGAAGGAGCTCTTATTTAGTTTGATCTACTCTAACAATTAACAGGAAGGAAAGGTCCCATCTTCTTGCGTTGTGGCTCTTTCTTTGAGGTGGTGTTCCCTCTCAATGTGAATTTAAGTGTATTTGAAGATGATTCTATGCATCTCCTCTTCATAAATCTGACCTCTTAGAAAATACTCATAGAATAGTTAGGGTTGGAAACGACCTTAAGGTCATGTAGTTCCAACCCCCGAAATACTGAAAGCTAATAACCTAATTCATTCTCTACCTGCAAATGGCAGACAAGCCACTGCTAACTGCTTTTTAATGTCACCTGATATTTACATCCTCAGTTTGAGTCTTCCTGGTAAAAGCTTATCACTATTACAGCTGCTTATATCTGCTCTCACCTTTGTGTACCTTTGAACATACAGTGGGTTCTCTGTGCTTAGCTGTTCTAGATGTCTTTTGCAGGAAAAAAAAAAGTCATTAACCAAGTTCAAAACACATCCAAAAGTGAACCAATGTCTCCTTATGTGTGAGTATATGAGTGGGCTTTCTCTGGTTAAGAAATGAGATTAGCTGTGCCACTTTAAAATGATTAATGTTCACAGGGTAGCATTAAGTTGAATATCTAATCCTTGGCTGATTGGAACATTTGAGAGAACAGCACTCAAATATAATTTTTCAATAACAGAAATTTTGTCATGCTTACATTTCTATTATGACACATGTTGTACTGGCTTTAAAATTTTACTTTGAGATTAATGGAATGTAGCCTGAATAGAGAATAGGTGTGATGCATACATGTTACCTGAAAATTTTCTTCCACTGAATAGTAAAGGGCCATATTTATGTTTACAGTTCAATGCAAGTGTTAAAGATTCACTTAAGATCTGCACTAATTCTAATATCTATTCTGAGTTAAATCCTGAAACAAATTAGGTATTGGTCAATTGACCAATTAGGCAATTAGGGAATTACCTTTTGTTGTCTTGCATGCAGTCCCTTAACCACGCCCTTTCAGTATGATACTAGTCACAGTTTGATAATTCCCTGTTTAAAACAGTTTTTTTTGATATTCTACAGAAATTGGTTTTGCATTTAATTTTCATTTCAACTATGAAGGGGTCTTTCTGTGGTGTTTGTTTTGTGTATGTATGTGGGGTTTGGTTTCGGTTTTGGTTTTTTTCTTTTCTTTTGTAGTGTTTCCTCCCCCCAGTCACGTTGTTGGTTTCAGAAATTGAGATCAATTCAAATTATGTGTGACAGAGCTACTCTGTGTATTCAGCAAGGTTTTGCTTTTCCCATGCTCTTTCAGTAGCTTGCTGCTTTGCACAAATACTAAGTATATCCAAAACATTACTTGGGGAAGCAGGGAGCAAGATAACAAGTTCATTTGGCTTACTAACAGTTCATACGAGCATTCAGCTTGGGGGAAAGGGAAGAGGGGGAAAGAGAAATAATTATCCCCCGAATATAAAGATCTAGCTACCTGCCCTAAAGCTCATGTAAGTGACAAGAGCTGCAGTAGCAAAGCTATCGTGGAGCATTTTAGGTATGCTTTTGAAAGGAAGAGTTCCAACTCTGTCATCTTTTGATTTAAAAGAACAATATCAGAAAGTAACAGTGTCTTGTAACTTCTAGTTCTTTTATAATCACAATTTTCCATCTAAAGAACTTCAGATGAAAGAAAATCCTGCCTTTCTTTAGATGAACTGTACTTACTGTTAAAGTAGTATTACCTTATTCTCAGCCTGAAGTTTTCTAACTTTTATGTAGCAGAAACATACCAAATCCAGCATTAAGAAGCTGAAAAGTCCTCCTTTAATATTCATGATGCTTCTCAGTTCTTCCTCACATTTGGATATTTGTAGAGAGTAGATCGTTTATCCTTTTCTTTGAAACAGGTTTCTCATTTTTAGCAAGGAATTCTTCCAGAATTTGTTTCTTGTGGCTGATGAAGTCTTTCTAGTTTGAATACCAGCATAGTCCATTAGTTGTTCCTCTGGTAATGCTCAAGGATCATAGATATAACAACAACGTGGTTCTAGGTTACGTGCTGCTTGAAATAGAAAGATTCTCTGTCTCAACATCTGTAGTGATTTATATAATCCTTTTCTATTGCTACTCTGTTTGCTTCCTTGTGCATCAAAGGATCTTTTCCCCTGCTCAAGCAAGGGTATTGCACTGTAGGCTAATATTAATTTGGTTGTCCACCATCATTCATATGCCTCTTACTAGGTTATTATATTGTCCTTGTTTGGAATCTGTGCTCTTAGTTCTGAGATAGACAGCTTTGTGCTCAGCTGTGTTAAAACGCATCTTATTCAGGTAAGCCCAGACAGCCCTGCAATCTGTGAAACTGACAACTCCCTGGTATTTACCATTTTATTATCTTTTGTGTCATCTGCAAATTTTACTGGGAAGGATTTTATATTTTCTTTCATATCACTGATTTATTCTCCTGCACAGGTACTCTGTAGGGAATAAAGGGCTCAAGGAGCTCTTTCCCTGCACGGAGTACTTGTGGTAGATCTAATCCATATTTCAGAACTGCTGGTCATAATGGCTGGGAGCAGATTAGGGCTGCCGGCACTGATGAGTTGCAACCAAACAGGGGCAGTGAGTCATGAGCACACTCTATTTACTTGCAGCAGTACGAGAAGGCTGCAGCCTTTCTTTAAAGTAATGTGACACTTGTTTTGCATAGTGGCGCTGTCGAAAAGACAGTTCTCCCTTGAAAATTTGTGTGGCTGTAGTGATGGCTACTAGTGGATTCCTTTTTTTTATATATATATATATATATATATATTTTATTAAAAAAAAGGCTGTTTCTGGAATCAAAGCTGGATGGTTATTAAAACAAAGCTAGATTATTTACAAATGGTTAGAAAATTTAGTGAATGTGTTTATCCCAAAAAGGGCAAAGAGGTGGGTTTTGGAAACCCTAAAATCTTTTGTATTAGTTTTCTTCCTAAATGAATTATTTTTAAGTTCTTTTCCAAAGGATGCTTTTATTTAGAACTAAATCAGCCTTTCAAATGACTAGAAGGATTTAATAATGAATTCATCAGGCATAATGTTTTATTAAAAATCAAGTTCAGAGTTTACCAGAAATGAAGCTTTCAGAGAACATTTTTTTTTTGTTCCTCATTTTTCTTCCATTCTCCCGAAAATATTTTTTTTGAGCAAACCACAAAATTGTGCTCTAAAGATTTTAGTTTCTTTCCCTTAAGTTGGCTACTCTAGGAGACCTCTCCAGCTGTGTGCATTGCTTAAGCTTAAGGTTTAAGCTAAATTGTTTAGCGATCTATTAATTCTCCCACCTAACCATAGGGTTTCGTGATACAAGTGTGACAGAACTCATGTTTCACATTCAGATGTAGCATTATCTCTGGAATTCTGACTCACCTGTGACAAAACTATTGACTTTCTGCTAAAATTCCTTTAGGACAGCAGTATCTGTAGTCAATTTAAAGTATTTATGCTGATTTGCTTTCCATTGAAGACCAATACTGCTCCAGTTGAAACATGCAGAGTTTTATCACAGTCTGCATCACCTCAAACTGGTAATGCAAGCATTTTTTTCTGTATACATCTTGTAAATTTTTTTTTACAACATTTTTGTCAGGTCTTTATGGTTTTATATGTGTATATAGACATAGAACTTCATACATATATGCACATACATACACAGGCAGTTTTGAAAAGAAAGAAAATACAGTAGCTTTAGGGAAAAAGACAATGGAAACATAAAACATACTTCTACCTGAGTGCAATAGGAAGGTGACAACTTTTAATTTATGTAACTTTCAGTTATAAAGCAGTCCTGTGTTATTTTAAACAACAACAAAGCCACAATGCCATATGAACTAAAAATACATATAATTAAGATTTGCCTTTTATTTCTGGTAATATAGTGTAAATGTCTCATAAATACCAAACAAAAAATCTGGTCAACAAGAAGGGAAGACATAGGCTGTCACACTTTAAAGTTTCCTGCTCATTGAGCAACAGGAGATGCATTAAAGTAATTCCATTTGCCTGTTAAAGTTGCACTGAACTTTGTCTTACAATTTCATAAGTTATGTTGGGTCTATGCCATCTTTGAGGTTGCAGACTGCAATACAGAGTAGCTTAAGATGCTTTACCATGTATGATTTAATCAGGCTGCACTATTTAGACTATGTGTTGTGTACTGGGAATAATTTCTGTGTAAAATCTTTCCAGCTGCATCTATATAAAAGGTGAAATTCCCCTACCTCCACATGAAAGTCAGCTAAATGGACTGTGGGGAATGAAGCAGCAGTCGAACGAATTAATTTTATGTAGCTGTCCATAGCTGGCTGTGACACTGCAGCGTGCTTCTTCCACAGCTGACTTGCAGCCAGGGCCTGTACACATCTTTGTGGAGTTCTTGGACTGCGGAGTTTCTATGTATTGATCGATTGTCCCCTTGCCTAGAAGTGTCCTGTAGAGTTTTCCCCTCTTGCTAAATTCCAGTGATTCATTTACATGCCTAGCGCAGTGGCTTCTTAAGCCTTGTGGTTGCAGGGAACTTTGCTACTTACTGTTAGTACCTTTGCTAACTCTAAGATTGGAGGTCATCCCAGTGTTAGGAGAGGGAACAGTGATGCTGTCTCCTTTTTTTGCATATCCTTTCATGTAAGCTACTCTTCCTTCAGTTTCAGGTGTCTGGGGCAAGGGGGCTGTTGTGCATCCCCCTTGCCCCAGTAGAAAGTGCCATTTCTGAGAGTACGCTCCACCGGTGATTCTCAGTGATGCACATATAGACAGTCCAGGCAGGGCAAAAAATTTTCAAGCTGTGAAACAGTTTGTGTAGCTGCACTGCAAGGTGCAATTAGCTTGGCAGCCTGTTAGTCCTGGGGCTGTCTGGAAGCACCCTGAGGTTGCATATGCCTTCCCTGTGCTAGGCTGTACACTAGGCAGTCCATTGCCTGTATAATCAGTGACCACTACTGATCAATGCATTCATCATAACTGCTTTGGTATAGAGTGTTATGTTGCTTTATCTAGCAGTATTTACTTTGCCTCAAGCATGCTGCCATGCTCTACGTTTTTAGCTGGATGTTATATGGAAAAGGACATTCATATTTTGCTAACTTGTCAAGTTGAACTCAGCTGGTTTTGTTACTCAGTAGAGATAGAAGATTGAAAAATTGGAGTGAAATAGCTAAGCTAAGATTAAGAGTAGAATATAAGCCAAGTCTATAGTATATTTTTGGTATAGCTTGATCTATTGGAGGTATTTAAGTGGTGTAGTATCCCACTTGGACAAAGATGCATCAGCAGAAACCTCTGTAGCAGATACTGTTGTACTTGCAAAACTTTTTTACTGATACTGCTTGTTTTGCTAGTAAGCGATGATTTTCCTGAATGAGTCCAAAGCAGACTATTGCTGATATAGCTGATTATATCCTTAATGCTTTGCCACAGTGGTGTACCAAGATTGCTCTATTGATAAAATGCTCCTAATGCAGACCTCATGTGATTTTAGTAATTCACTTTTCTTAATTTCAAAGCTCAACAAAATAAGGCTCCTGTTGTAGAATTTGAAGGGATGTTAGTTGTTCCATGACTCTGTAATGAATAATCATTGGGATAAAGAGACTTAAGAGCTGTACTGCATTTAAAAATCAATCCTGTTTTTCATAATATAATTAAGGTGGGGTTTTTTGGGGGACGATTTTTTTTTTTTTGGTCATTTGAGACATTCTTGTTGTAGTTTGAATTAAGGGTGAGAAACCTAATCTTCTGAGTTTCTTCACATATTTCACTTTTGGTCTTCACAGAAACCTGCTGATAGTATGATTTGCCTGATTAATTGTGACAGTGCTAAATTCCACATGGTAGAGCTCTTTTGCCTTGAAATCAAATGACGTAAATGAAAACTTTCCAAAGTATCCTGAGCTTTTTCACCTCACCAAAAATCTTTCAACCAAAATTGATGTGAAAGGCCTGGTGATCATAAGCTAGTCAAGCAAAGTGTTTTGCTGCATGCTTTGAGCATCACCTCGATCTTATGCCTGAGAGAGACATTTTATGGTTATCGAAACAGGACAACTTCCTGCTTCCAGGGGTCATAGCATGCTTTTACAATCGCTGCATTGCTGCTTGATTGCTGGTGATAGTTACGTTACATGCTGGACACAGAGTGTCAGAGAGAGGCCGTTCTGATTCATATCACCCTGGGGAGCATCAAGCATGTATCCAGACCATGCATCAGCATCAGTGGTAGCTGTGGTATTGAAATTGCTAGAAAAGGCATGGAATCAGATAATCATCCATAAAAGAGTACTGAATGGCTGTGAAGTTCACAGCTGGTAGATTTATATCTTGTGGGAGCATGGTACTGTGTAGCAGGCAAAAATCTGTTAAGCTTACTAAATAAGTTAAGACAACTTCATTAGATAAGGGTTTCCACTGTTTATGTTGGGTTATTATTACCTCACCTCCTCCCTAAGTGTACTTGCAAATTATACAGATCTTTTGTGCAGTGCCAAAAGAAGAGCAAATCAACTGCTCCAGGCCTAAGTTGTCTCGCGGAGGTTAAACTGAAATCTAATTATTGACATTGTTACTAAATAGAATGAAACACATTCCAGAGTGTCAAAAAATACATTAACTTTTCTGACTTTTGTACACGCCCAAGTTTTTTTCATTTATCTTGCTTTGATGCTTTGATGCATTCCTGCAGCAATGCCTAGTTCACAAGAGTAAAAATAGTCTAAGCAATGAAGTATTCATCTTTTTCCCCTAGTTTACACTAGATATAATCTATTTTAGGTTGAAAAACAGGAATAGATCTTCTGCCTTAATTTGAGGCTTTTATTATAAGTGCCCTTTTCCTCAGCAACAGTTTAGGGAGGTGGAGTTCCTCTCTGAGGTTCTAGGCTTGTAGAGCCTCCTCACCTGGGTGCTTTTTAAAGGGTAGTTAGCACTGGCCATACAGCTTTTGCAAGTGTGTAAGTGTGAGGACTTGGTGACACAGCAGCAATATGCTCGTGGCTGTGAGTGAGAGTCTTCTTGTTTTCTTGCTACCGGAGAACACCGCAGTCCTGATAGTGTGTGGTCCAACTCCTGGTTGCCTACGAACACTCTATCCATGTGCTGTTAGGATGCTTGCAATAAGCTGGAGTGTAGCAATAAATGCTATTCAGTGTCAGGTTCTGCAATGGAGCATTAGGCCGAATGCAGTTGTAACTGCAAACCTCCAATTACGGACCTCCCCCTTTGTGCTTATGTTTTGATACTGAATTCTCTTCACTACTAACCTGTATTCCTATTTATTCATTGCTGTACCCACAGCTTCCTTTGTCGCTGCTTTTGCTCACTGTTCTTTAACCTCCAGCTCTAGAGAGATGGGTACATTTTTTGATATGGTAGGCACACCAGCACTCTGTAAAGCTGTCAGGAGTGCTTGGATAGGTAGATCAGTGCCTGATGCTGGTTTTAGTGTACCCAACATTTCCAACAGTGTTTCCTCTGGCTTGAGGCCTGTGTTTGGGACACCACAGTATGCATTCCAGATGGCACTGCAAACAGTGTCTGCCAGGGAAAAACAGGTAAATACAATGAAGCAGGAAGGTAATTGGGGAACTGCACTTTGTAATTTGATTATGGTCTCAGATGGAGGGACTCAAAAAATACTAGTTAAAACATAAATACAGGTGTTACAATGTTTATTATATAGTAGTAAACAATCCACTCAAACATATGAAAATTTAGGTCAGAACTGTCATTTACCACTGGCGAAGAAAAATGTTGTGGTAAAATGAGCTATCATGCTATTGCTTACAGTTTTCTTTTTAATTTTTTTTTTTATGTGGCTTTTCCTGTGATCTGTTTGAAAGCAGATTTAGAATACGAAAACCGTGCTGGTTTTTTATCCTTATTTTAGTCAGATGAAAAAAAAGCTGATTTGTATATGTACAGGAGAATGTTCTAAAACATGTTCTACTATGTGATATCAATATTTAAAAGTGTGCAGCGCATGAGTGTTTTTTTTTTTTTTTTCTCTGAGCCTTTTTTAACCCCCTTGCCCATGTCCCTACCTTCTTTCAAGAACTGTTTAGAAAAAAGTCTGGATACTTAGAATAATTTTTTACTTTTTTTCTTTTTTTTTTCTGTGTGTGTCATTTTAAGTCTCCTCTGCCCTTAACCGCCGCAAACAGCTTTCTGGCTTACTAGTGTTTGCTGAAAATGAGAAGTGGTTAGACAAAAATTCTGTTTCCTTCCAAAGCACTGATCACACTTTACGGTTTTCAGTTCCTACCAGCGTAATTGGGTGGCTTTTTTCCAGAAATTGTTTTTCCGGATTGTCAGAGGAAGATTGAGTTTAATATAAATTCAATAACATCTACCTTCCTTGAGATGTATGGGTCTTTATTAAATAACAGTTGCTATTACTTTTAACTATTTCAGTTGCCATATTTGGTCTCTTATTTTCCTTGTGCCTTGCATAGTCACTCACTCCTGGGTGCATAAAATCCTGTCTAATTGGAATGGTAGCATTTTGCATTTGCTGCTGACTCTTTCTTAGCTATATGTCATAATACTGTGTAAAATAGGTCTTTACAAAATATCTATAGCATATGGATCAAAGAATATTTGTGATGGAAGGAAGCTCACTTATGTGATCTAGAAATTCAGTGTAAATACCTAGCTATTTAGGATCATTACCCTTTGGATATATGGTTCGTATGGGGGAGGGGTGTGTGTGTAGGTCACCGTATGAATATATAGCACGCCCTGAGTAGCTAGCTGCATCTGCAGACAGGTAAGAGTTAGTTTAACACACTGGTGTACATATGTATATATTCAGGAACACACAGGTACAACAAGAAGGTTAAATCATTCCCATGTGATTCAGAGCATGCCTATAGGAAGAGTGCTCAGAGCAGTAGGAAAAAAAAAGCGCACATTAACCGTGAGCCTTTAAAACGGTAGAGCCAGAGGCAGTCACTGAACTTGGCCTTGGGAGGGATGAATGGATAATGTGCTTACTGAGACAAATAAAACTTGTGCAAGATACAGGAACAGGGTCCCTGGTTAGCTGAAAGTCAGCTGAGGCAGAAGAAATGCAGCCAAAGAGACTAGCACAGGCACAGGCTGACTGCTGCAGTGGTGAGGGGAAAGAGGTGTACCTGCAGGGATGAGCCTGTGGTTCTCAGAGGGCTCTGCTTGAAGCCCAAGCAATTCTCATGGGTGACGGAGAAACTGAAGAGCCATATTGTCTAAAGCTTTGAGTGCTAGCTAGAAAAGGATACTCCTTTTGAAATCCAGGGAAAAATGTGTGTCTCTTTTGATTCAACTTTTACACATACTGGAAGGGGTGAGCTCAAAACCGCAGACTTGAGAGTTCTTTCCTTCTGCTCCTGACAGCTGCAGAACAAGGCATTGTCTTGCAGAAATAAAGTAGGCTGTCATGGAGGGGTGTCATGGTTTAAGTCCAGTCAGCCACGCAATCTCTCTCTCACTTGCTTCCCCCTCTTTCTTTCCCCCTGCTCCCGGAGGGATGGGAAGGAGAATAGAAAAGAATGCAACTCCCACAGGTTGAGATAAGAACAGTTTAGTAACTAAAGTATAACACAAACCACTACTGCTACCACCAATAATAATAATGACAAGGCAGATACAAGGAAAGAATACAATTTCTCACCACCTAAAACCCAGCCCGACCACGCAGTGCACCCCCACCCTTCCGGGTCTCTGCTCTCTGCACTTCCATCCTGGGCATGATGTGCTGTGGTATGGAATAACCTCTTTGGTCAGTCTGGGTCAGGTGTCCTGTCCCTGCTTCCTCCCGGCTTCCCCTCCTCCCTGGCAGAGCATGAAACTCAGAAAGTCCTTGGCCAGACCAAAACATCACTAAGCAGAGACCAAAACATCACTAAGCAGTAACCAAAACACTGGTGTTATCAGCGCTGTTCCCAGGCCCAAAACATGAACCCATGACAAGGGGGAATCAGGAAAGCCCATGCGTGGTCATTGTGCCAGGGAAATCACAGTTTCATCAGACTAGAGGAGGCTTAAAAGCTCATGGACTTAGTGAAACCCGAACAGAACAGCTAGATGAGCGAAAGGAGTCTTCCACAGCTGTTACGGTGTTACACATCAGAGGGAAGATCTGTTGTGTGCCAGCTTACTGTTCAGATTTTACAGATTGGTCAGATACACTGAACGTGTGCTGACTGCAGTTGTAAGATTGCTGGAAAATCAAACAAGGCCTTTGAGTTCCATATCCATCTAGAAAATGCACATGGAGAGATTTAACTGCTCTGTGCAAGTAGCTATTTGCATTACCACTTTCCGAGTCAGTCAGGACGCAGCAGAGGAACACTTAGTTAAGACGCTTCAGTGTCCCTTCCATAATCACAAGTGAAACACTCTGCTTTGTGACTTCCCTGGGTTTTGGGGATTTTGCTGTGAGGTTTTTCCAGGGTTCTTCTGGATGGAGAAAGGTTTCCTCATTGTGTAGTGCAGTTTTCTTCCTTCCCTGGACAGCAGAAGTGTAGGCCTTTGAATTGAAAAAATGCTCAAATCTGACCCAAGACTGCCACTTGTTAGGTAAACTTAGAGTTTAGCTCAGACTGTGTTTAATTCTGAGTGCTTGTGGCTGTTTTTTGGTTAAATGTATCAGGATTTTGGTAAAACTCCACTATCTGGTTAGGAGCTAAAACCAAATAAAGATCTTTAGAACTAGAATATTTTATGTATTTAAAAATTGGAATCTGAAACATAAGGACAGAAGAAACAGCTTTTCATGACTTGAAAATTGGAATCACAGATATTACAGTGCACTAGAAGATACAGAGAGTTTTCAGATCTAGAAGGTGGATTTGCTTCTTTTCAGCTGAAACATTTTAGGAAAGCAAGACAGAATCCTGAGGTGGTTTTTTTGGTGGTTTTTTTTTTTTTTTTTCTGTTTTATCTATTTTGTGTTTCTAGACTTCCTTTTTAATGTCATGCCTGTTATTGCATCATTAGTGTTCTTTTATCTTTTGTCTCTGAAATGTGTCCTGAACGTGCTTTTATCTCTCCTTATTATTGCTTGTAAACCTCATACTACTTCACCACTGTGGCACAGCTAAAGCTCTTTTCCCTTGCTTAAGTCTACCGCAGTCTCTCTGGCCCTGCCGTCAATCACCAGCTGGATGCTGAGACAATTTTTTTATAGCAGCTTCTGTCAGTAAAGAGAAAATATTTTGAAAAATACAGTCTAAAAGCTGAATGTCAGCCTGCTGAGTGGCCTGGTTAAACAGGAGAATTGACTCTGCCAAGTTTTTGTTGTTTAGCTTTTTTTCTGAGTTTAAAAAAAAGTGACTTGGGATCTAGCCCAAATAATAAACAAAATAAGACTTTCTTGGCAAGGTCTCGTAATTGACTAGCTTACTAAAATTCTTAAGCATCTCCATGACAGTTTCTGTCTCCACCTTTCTTGTCCCTGTAATGTGGAAGTCTTCAGTCTGTTCTGGGTTTCACACAGAGGAGTAGCAAAACCCCCATGAACTCCAGTAACTCTGTCAGGCCCCCTGTAGTTCCCTGTTTTGTTTTCTTTTTCAGCAAAAGCTAGATGACTGTAAAAGTGTGTTTCTGATCTTCAAAATCCTGCAATAAGTAGTATTCTGTCTTAACAGAAAGTATTCCAAAAGAGATTCGGGATGTCCTGAACAATTGTACATAGTCTTTATGACCAGGGCAAAACACACTTGAAAGATTTAGAGCCAAGGAACGACATACTTTTTTAAAACCACTTTGAGAAAGGATGGTGGGAGCACATGGCATAATGCATAGTAAATCTTGTATTAGGAAGCTGCAAACTCCTTGTTGAGAAGTTGCATTGGTCTCTTGAGCCAGAGAATATTGCTGTCCTACAGATATATTGTTGAAAACTGCATTGAGAAGTGCAGCCTACTTGTTAGTTGATAAATAGAGATTAGAATCATCTACTAGGCTATTTTATGTTGCTTGTTAACAATATTTACCTTCCTAAATTGATTCAGTATAATCCTTGCTATAGCTTTACCTCATTTCTGGAAGACATATAGATAATGTGGTACTTATATGAAGTCTTGCATGTCACTGAAAACCTGCTATATTTCCTTAGCTGAATTGTGTGACAGGATTATATTAACATAGATTTTGGAATATTTGAGCTCCCATGGGGTATGGTGTGTGGTTGATATGACATGACTTGCCTTCAACAGTTGTTTTAACAAGATATCCTTCGTATAAAATATACCAGGCTGAAAGGCATAACTGAGTGAGTTTAGTAAGAAACACTGTTGGCAAAATTCTTCACTTTCATCTTTATCTGATTAATTCAAGGCTGAATGTTACAGAGAGAGTATTTTTAACCTAGCATAGTATTTGGTATGTTTGTTTAAACTTCCCCCCCACCCCCTGAGGGGGGAAACCCAAACCCCAACACTTCCCTCTCCCCAGAAAATAAAACCCGCCCACAAAAAGCCAATAAACCCCACACCTAGACCCCCTAAGCCCTTTTATCTTTAGTGCAAAATCATATTAAATAATTGTTAAACTCTTTGCAAATGTATGTGCATTTACTCTAGTTGAAACACATACTACTTAGAATATATTCTCACTTCTCCTAAAATCTGCTTTAATAATACATTAATTAACACTTCTGTAGTACTTGGCATATTTAGCACACAAGAAAATTTACAGTTCCTAATATTTTAAACGGTGTATCAAAAACTAGCATTAGCAAAGAGAAAATACACTGTATATGAATATAGCATTAAATGCTAAATGTATAATTTACGTGTAGCTCAATCTTTATTAAAAATAGATATACTTTAATGTTTTGATAATACTGCTAATGTTATTTGAATTACTGTTAACATTTTTCCAAATTCCTGCTGATGGTTTATTCTTTTCATCAGTTCCGTACAGGGACTTAATATCTAATGATAACAATAATTTTTTATATAAGCAATTTTAGATTTTACAGCAAAACATTGTAATTTTTATCAGTTTTCTTCTTGCACAGGGCTTGTCATATTGACTGAAAAATATTCAGCCGAATTACTATCTGAACATTCATATCTAAGTACTTGTATCAAAAGGCTTTGAATGACCATATTTTTGGGAACAGATTTCAGATATAGACAGATTTTTACTGTCCCTTGACTTTATACTGAAGGGAAAAGCTTACTATAGGAGGATACTAAATGGCTGGAGGGTTTGGTAATGGGATGTGGAGACCTTCACCTTAGGTTACTAGTTTGAATGTAGCCCAGGTGGGTGGAAACTAAAATCCATTATCATCTGATAGCTTCTGCATGGCCTGTGTGAAATGAGTTGGTGGTCCCAGGCAACTTCCTAGTGGAAAGATGTCAATATTGCAGAATCAGCGTTACAGTTCTCAGAGATTGGGACCCTGCTGGAACTCTTTGCAGAAATGTCAGTGACTGGAGTGGGTTCGTTCTTCATCTTAAGTGGTTTAGTGTAGGACATGGCAAAAAGCATAATTGTGCTGCAGAATGGAGAAACCACTGGGAGTTGTTAGGCCAGGTCTAGCTTGTAAATACACTTCCCAGAACTGTTTAGCTATGTTTGGCTCCCGCTATTATTGCTTATAAGGTACTTCAGAAAATGCTGCATGCCACTTACGTGCAGAAGCATGGGAGGTGTGGAAGGTCTGAGGGAACAAAAAACCTCCAAACAAACAATGAACCCAGAGAACTTTCTCCATTAGTTAACAGGAAGTCTAGAGAGGCTATAATCCTGGTTAAATTTTCCTAATTGACTCTCAGACTAGCTGACTGAATCCTTTGGCTTTTTTGCCTGTAATTTTGCCAGCAGTTTCCAGTTGGTTTAGTGATTCTGATACTACAGGAGGAAAGTAACATATGTTGTATTATTGTTGGAGGCAATGAAAGACTCTTAATTGTAATCATTTGATAAAATCAGTGCTCAAAATTTAATTGTTGTGGGAAATGGCTGTTTTCCAGCCAACCAATACTTGCTCTCTTAGTATTTTTATTTTTATGCACAGTGGCTTTTGTGTCTGTCTTGAACATGGTCCTGATTAGCTAATGAAGCTCACCTGGCTGGATAAATGCAACTTCATCAGGCACTCCCTGCTTTTTTGCTTAGGGAATTGGAGGAGATCCCTTTGTCCAGAGTCTTCTGGAAAGCCAGCATATGATACTTCATCCTAGAAGTCACAGGAGCAGAGTGGCTGGGGTACCTCACCAGTTACAGTGAAATGCACTTCATTTCCTGCAGGTTTTTATTGTCTCATGATTATAGCAAGATGATGCTGGTGTTTCACCTTCATTCATGTGCCTGAAACTCAGGCTGGGTACTTGGGTGGCATTACTTTAGAGCAGAGACAGAAGCATGTGTCCATGGTTTTCATAAATTTCAAGGAAATATTTCTTTCTCCTTAAAATATAGTAAGTAGCACCTTCTCAGGTAAGTTGAACAGTGAATTAACTAGAAGTAAGATGCTGGGCAACTTTCTGCTGGATATGTTAAATTTCATGTTTCTAAATATAAAAATAGTTGCTATCCCAAGACCCTATATAACAGTATATTCTATATGTATCCTCCCTAACAAGCAAATGCAATCTATAACATTAGGCTGCCTGGGTACCCTCACTTCCTCAAATATTTAGTGAGCATTTACAGATATTCAGTTATTTGTCTCTGAGATACTAATGCATGCTTCTTTGCAGTGAACATAGTTTACAAAATTGCTTGAGGTTTTTTTTTTTTTTTCCTTGAGAACAGTTAACAAAATCAAAAGTTCTAAGTGGAGTATGTTTTGGTTTTAAAAGAACATCTGCCTGTAATAGACAAATAATAATTATTTCCTATATCTATTTTGAAAACAGTAAGTATCAAATTTTTATAAAGGCTTGTGTATTGTGCAGTAGAAGATGCTAACCAATTTGAATGTTGTCTTAAAACATTATGATTTAAACAGTTGCAGGAGGCTTGAACTGGATGTTACCTTTTCAACACTAATAGGGGAAAAATAGATTGATTTCTTATATAGCAATCCGTATCAGTTGAATTTCAAATAATGTCATATTTAACCAGATCTAGCTTGATGGATAGTTACAGGGGTTTTGTTTGTTTTTTTTTTTTTTCTTAATGAAATAAAACCAGTTACAACTGACGAAAGGAACTCTGATAGTTTTTAATATTATCTATTAATTCTAAATTTAATAATTGTGCAGGTTTATTGCTGTGGCTTTGTTTCTTTGGCAGGGGGAGTTCCAATTTGTAGTTAACAGAAATCTTTCTATCAGTTTACTTTTTCCTAATATGTCTTTTCAAAACACCTGAACCTAGTGTGGTAACTGTGTATGATGATCTAGGGACTGCAGGAGTTAGACAAGTCACAGCAGAGGTTTGTAACTCTTTTAATTTGCTAATCCATGCATGGAGCAACATTTCCAGCATTACCCAGAGATTAAGCCCTAGGGCCAAGGGCAGGGCCTCAATTTTAGTTTGCTAGCTGTAGGCATACTGTGGTTAGAACTAGGTCTCTGCTGTGGACAATACCAAGCCTTTTCAATTTAAATTTCAATAACGCTAGAAAAATATTAAACATGGAAAACATGAATTAAAAAGAAAAAAGACCACCCTGTCTTTGCATTCAGTCATTTCCCTGGATAAACCATTTGCTGTACTATCGGAGGCCAAAAAATTGTTACTTTTTTGAAAAAAGGAAAGAGATATAAGTGAATACAGTATGTTAACTTTATGCAAAATATTTATTTCTGAGGGTGTGATTATTAATGAGCAATGAACAAAAAAGGTAATGATTTTTGTGTAGTTGACTACATTGATGTTTAGCAATGTAATAAGTACTGCAGTACGATTTTTAATAGATTTTTTGTTTACTTTGATGATTAACTGGTAATTCATTCACATTAAGTTGACTGGTTTTAATATGTCACAGGAATGGTAATCACTTTATTGATAGTAACTTTACAAGAGTGAAAAGATTTTGGATCTGTTGACTCAAAAGGTAACAATATCGTGAGTAATAGACGCTAGTTTATTATAGTGCGCCATAAAACCTCTTTAAATTGGAGAAAGCGTACCTTGTAGTATTCAGTTTTGGTTTTGTGGGGTTTTCTTTGTTTTTTTTTTTTTTTTTTTGTTGTTGCAGTTTTTTTTTTTTTTTAATTACCTCCCATTTTAAACATATTTATTTATTTAAAAGGAGTATGTGGGTATACATACACACACACACAGGTTGTTCTGAACTTACAAAAGAAACTCTTCCCTTGCATTAATTTTTATGAGCTGGCGGTATTACATAGCTCAGAAATAGAAGAACCATTTCTAATCACTGCCTTTAGTATTTATTGGAATAACATTATGTGGTCATCTATTAATGCTGTATGATTATGAATGTAATTGTACAGTTAATTTTCCTCCTGTTAGATTTCTCCAATGCCAGTTTTTAAGAAGGCAGCAAAATTATTATGAAGCACTTAACCAAAAGGAAGCTGAAGTAGTATCTATGTCTAAATAGGTGACACAAGGGTGATGAGTCCTGTGTGAATTCCAGAAGCTTAACTGGTAGAAAGGGCTAACTGAAGATCAGGTTAATGGGCCCAAGAGGTCTTGAAAGCTCACTATTCTGTAGAAGTGCTGCATCTCAGAACAGAAGAGTCAAAGAAGGAGCATACTGTCTGCCTTCCTGAAGTGATGCCTCTAAGAGGAAGATCCTAGTTCTGCATATCATGTATACCTGTGACTCCGGTTACCATTGCTATGAGATCTGTATATGCAAAGATTGCAGAATCTGTCAATATGTATACTTTGTGTTAGAATTACATAGGCATAACTCCAGTAATTACATAGTCAGGTATGGGATATCTTTGATATAGCTCTCTACTTTGTGGAGTCTTCCCTTTTGTATCAGCCCTTCTGTGATACTCATTCACATCCTAAGAAATTTTTATAGCATTAAGCTCAAGTGTGTGTTTTTGTTTATTGTCCTTTGAATCGGGGAACAACGATTGCAGATTTCCTTTTGGATGTCTTTGACTTCTTTGTGATTGTTGTTCTTATTAGATACTGAACCAGTGGGGGCTCGTGGCAAATAGTATCGTGGCTCCAACCTATGTGGTATTGCTGATTAGCCATCAGTGCATTGAGGAATGGCAGTTCAGAAGGGGTGTCCTGGAAGCTGTAAATCTTAATCCTTTGTCCACTGATAGTCTTTCTTAGAGAATGTAGTTCCCTATGATGTTATAAATCATATAAAATCACTGTGCAGTTATTATTTTTATTAAGCATAGTGCAAAAGAATGTTTTTCATCATATCTTTCAATAATCGGTCATATTTTTCATTGCAAATATAACACAGTCTTTAACAGGCCTCTGATTTTCTGTCAAGTGTTATCTTAGGTCATAGAAAATATAAGGTAATGAGATACTGCATTTGTTTCTTAGTCTTTGGATGCAATATACATACTATTGTATGCTGCAGTTATCACCTCTGTATCTATTTTTAAGAAGCCTGAAGTAAATACTTAAAAAACCCTTGCTCAGTGTTTAGACATCAGTTTTTTCCTACGGCTGTCTCAGTATTTTGGGAATAGAATAGTATTAAACGGTAAAGGAACTCTAGAGTCTTCAAAGGGAGATTTATTTAAATAGCTTCTCCTCATCCTAACTGAAGAGTTCCATGCTGTTTTGTTGCATTAGTTGGGTGTTAAAACTCTCCTGACCACTTCATAATGATTATGAAGTCATACTTTTAATAAATAAATCTTGGGTCAGGCTCAGTTGAGACTATAATAAAACTTGTTTCCTTGCTTTTTAATGTTTGAAAGGTAGTAGTGCAGTATGTGTGTGGTCTGAGATTTTTGTAGACGTGATCTGCATTTAATCTGGGAAAATTAATTCCCTAAGCTGCTGGCAGGCAGCATGTACTTGTTAATTATTCAGGTGGATGACAAATGCAGAGCAGAGGTTCTCGCAAAGACAAAGTTTGTATGATGCATGTTTAGTAACTGATAGGCTTGACATTCTGTGGTGTCTTACTCAGTGCTAATCCTAATAAGCTGCCTGATGAGATGAACGCCTATCCTCCTGTCCTTTAGAGAGAGAAAACAGAGATTTGAAAGAATTTCATTATAGCAATAAATCCCATACTTTGTTATTCCTGGTGAAAAGAGATCTTCTCCCAGTGAAAAACACAAGTCAGAATAGTAGTGTAATACAGTGTATTGAAATGAATAGAAAAATGTATTGTAAATGCTTCCACTGTAAAAGTAGCTGCAGTTTGTTGTGAGGCCAAGTTTATGCAGTGTAATTCCCTTCAAATTCTTTAAATTGGATCTATAAGTGATATAATCCTATGGATGTATGATTTCACCAGGACTTGCAAATTGCCAGGGAAGTAACTTGAAAACAATGTATTTACTGTAGTCATTATTTTCTTTCTTTCCGTTTTTTGGTAGTGAAGTGCTATGCTTTTATGTGGTCAGTGACCAGACAGCAGTGAGGGCCAGAGTTACCCATGGGCGCTGGAAGCATTAATAACTGAGAGGCTGCCAGTGCAAGTGGCTCCTGGATTTTGACAGATGCTTTTATTTGTGGTTATTTCCTTATGGTTTCTTTCACTCTTTCTGTATTTTTATTACAGTAGAAAGAATAATAAGATATTTAACTCCTCCACGACAGTGCAGAGCACCCAGCACCAATCCCAAGTGGCATTTCTTAAGTTATTCTAGGGTCTAATGACCAAAGGTGTATCTTTTGTCTGTTCACTGCTCTTTTCCATATGACAGGCTTTTCTTGTGACTAACTGAAAGAATAAAAAGATGGGCTTCTTGAACTGGAAGTTTTCTATAAACTATAGGTAGAAGAAATTGTTTCAAGCAGTGTAATTCTTACACAAAAAGAAAACTTTCTACTAGATTACTTGGGGATTTTTTTGTTTTGTTGAGTTTTTTATTTTCTAAATTTGGGGTAGGTGGATGTTGGTGAAGGACTCGTGTATTTTATACTTCGGTGAAACTTGTTTCTGTTTGTCTTTGCAATTGCATTTAAACATATCCTGTAGCTCAAATGAATATGAGGCTGGGAGAGAAGTCACTAGGTTTATGTCAAGATGGCAGTGCTTTAGCTTCTCTCTCAATCTGCCGCCTTTTCTGTATGTGTGGTGGGAGGGAGAAGGGAGGACAGTGTAATAGGGTACTGTAGCTCCAGGTTCTAGTACCTTGACAGAGGCCTCTGAAAAAGAGCAAGGTTGTTCCTGTTTTACAGACTTTCCTGAAGTATGGTGGGTGGTGCTAATAGCAGTTGGAGAACAATATTTAAGTATTTTGGGAGGAATACTTTGTGGCTCATGAAGGTTAAAGAATTACAGTAATATAATGCACTTGTTTATCTTTACAAAACACGTGGTGCATTGAATCCTAGCTCTGAGCAATCCTTCTGTCTTGAGGTGAAGGAAAATGTTAACTTAATTTACAAACTAGCAGAGTCCTGGGCCTCTCCAGATTAGGTGCTTTTAATCAAATGAAATTGTAGCTAATAATTGGAACTAGTTTTCTGATGCTAGCTGTGAATTTCAGCTGAAATCACCAAGCTCATTTCCGCAAGGTTTTAAGAGCTGGTTGAAATTAGAGTGTAGCAGGAAAGGGCTTTTGTTTGTTCCACCAATTTGTGTATGCTCTTTTTCTCTTGCACAAATTGCTGTGCATGGTAATTTCAGTTCCAAGACCGCCAAACTTACTTCTGCTAAGATGTAAGGTTTGGCTGAAATCAGAGTATATAGGGATAAGGCTTTCGTTTGTTCCACTTATTTATGTATCCTCTTTCCCTTTTTCTTGTGCGAGTTGTTGAGCATGGTGATTGTATTGCTGAGACTTAATTTTACTTAGCAGAAAAATGCATTATGTACTGTGTAAGCAATTGATGTCTACAGAGTAATTTCATAAGGTACTTGATGCATAATAGCATGTACTGAGTTATTCATAACATAAGGTATTTTAGAGAGTTTAGGCCCTATGATTAAGCTCATATTCCAAAGGATAGCCCTCTTTGTGTCGTTATCGCCTTCCTTTATTTGTAAATAAAATGAATATTGCATGTATTTAAATCAGAAATAAATAGAAGAAGCTGTAAGGAAAATAATAAATAGTAGTGTGCATTTTAGTGAACAAGTGTGGAAACTGACTTGTTCTTTGAACAAAAAGCAGAACTCTGGTCACAACTCAGTAATACAAAGAATCCCTACTGTACTCAAGAAAACCTTGAAAATGCTATGTGTTAGTAAAACCTCATTAAACTGTCATATACACACTTGGATAAACTTTACAAAATACAATATTCTAAGAATGCACCATTAAACTGTCATGTACTTTTTCTGCATTTCCTTTGCTATTATTGCTTGATTACCAAGATATTTGTATGCTAATTGAAGCTTTTTTTTTTTTTCTTCTAATCGTCTTTCTTCCCTCAGTCATTTGGGGCAGAATCGGAGATGTGCAAGAGAAACAGAGGTTTATCTTGGTTTCTCTAAGGAAACTATTCTTATCTGTGAGATTCCAGAAGAGAATTTGCACTGCCTCTAAACAACATATGTGTCAGACCTACTCTTTCCAGAGGCATGCCAATTTTACCCATAGGAAGTCAGTCTTTGCATGTGTTGGACATAGTGAGGTATGTACTCCAGTTGCATCGAACATCTTTGGGTTTGTCAGCCATTCTACCTGGGGTAGCAGAGGGGACGGATTTCAGTACAGAAACACAAAGACTATCAGTAACTGACTCATTATTTCAAGAATAACTCCTGGTGTCAGCTACCCTGTATGGATGGCCACGTGTGAAACAAAGTCCAGTGCAGCTCAACCTATTCCTACTGTGAAGGGTTTGGCAGTGAGCAGACTCTGCTTGTGACTTCCAAATAAGCTTGTAAGAAAGCTTGTCTTCAGAAAAACTGTTTACCATCTTCAGATAATTTTTAGATTTTTGTAGGTGTATGGGACTCTTCCTGACTGATTACAAGCATTCTTTGATACTCCTATGGTGTGTCTCTTGGGATTAGGATAGCAATAATGGCTTTTAGTGTTGGCATTGTTTGGGAAGACCATTCAGATAAACGGTGTCAGAGAAACAAACGGCAACAGCCATCGTTCTTTTTTGGGCAAGTCTTATTCCATATATCTGTTTATGATTGCGATGTCGTGCAGTAGCTACCCAGTAATTTTAGCTCATCTTTCCATACAGTGCCCAGTCTTGTTTATGATCTAGGTATATCTGCATATTGTGTGATTCTGCTCCACTTGTAACAAGTGAAGTAAATCAGGGCTGTTCTTTCATTGTGTCTCTCGGCTCTTTTTCATTCTGAAGATTTCTTCCTCTCCTCAGATTAATGACTAGGTGGCAGGGAGAAGGGTTATGGCTGTGGTTCACTATTATCTTTGAGATCTGGTCTTACTGCTAGGTTATCTTTGCTGGCTATGACAAGCAAATGCGTGAGAGTTCCTTGATAGTAACTGGCAGGAGTAGGACTGGTCCTGTTTGGGAAGTTCTCCTGTATCAGTCAAAGTGAGTTTTGTATCTCGGTGTGCCCAGAGTGAGGAAAAAAGAATATTCCGAGATTCACAGGGCTTAAGTTTACTTCACAGAATGGCTGCAATGTTCACAAGTGTCTCATTTATTTAAAATAAATTTGGGCAGGGGAAAAAAGATGCATAAGATCTTTCTCCCAAAACTCATTCTTATTGATATCTAATCTGTCAGTATTTACCAGGCCACAATTCTCATGTCATAGACTTCTGGTCATAAAATCATAGCATTAAAGAAACATAGAATAATTAGGATTGAAAGGACCTTAAGATCATCTAGTTCCAACCCCCCTGCCGTGAGCAGGGACACCTCACACTAAACCATGTCACTCAAGGCTCTGTCCAACCCAGTCTTGAACACCGCCACAGATGGAGCATTCACAACTTCCTTGGGCAACCCATTCCAGTGCCTCACCATCCTCTCAGTAAAGAACTTCTTCCTTATATCCAATTTAAAATTCCCCTGTTTAAGTTTGAACCCATTACCCCTTGTCCTACCACTACAGTCCCTAATGAACAGTCCCTCCCCAGCATCCTTATAGGCCCCCTTCAGATACTGAAAGGCTGCTCTGAGGTCTCCATGCAGCCTTCTCTTCTCCAGGCTGAACAGCCCCACCTTTCTCAGCCTATCTTCATACAGGAGGTGCTCTAGTCCCCTGATCATCCTCGTGCCCTCCTCTGGACTTGCTCCATCAGTTCCATGTCCTTTTTATGTTGAGGACACCAGAACTGCACACAATACTCCAAGTGAGGTCTCACAAGAGCAGAGTAGAGGGGCAGGATCACCTCCTTCAATCTGCTGGTCACGCTCCTTCAGATGCAGCCCAGGATACAGTTGGCTTCCTGGACTGTGAGCGCACACAGCTGGCTCGCATTAAGTTTCTCATCGACCAACACCCCCAAGTCCTTCTCTGCAGGGCTGCTCTGAATCTCTTCCCTGCACAATCTGTAGCTGTGCCTGGGATTGCTCCGACTCAGGTGTAGGACCTTGCACTTGTCATGGTTAAACTTCATCAGGTTGGCATCAGCCCACCTCACAAGCGTGTCAAGGTCCCTCTGGGTGGCATTCCTTCCCTCCAACATATCAACGGAACCACACAGCTTGGTGTCATCGGCAAACTTGCTGAGGGTGAACTTAATCCCACTGTCCATGTCACCAACAAAGATGTTGAACAAGACCGATCCTGAGGGACACCACTCGTTACTGGTCTCCAGCTGGACATTGAGCCAGTGAGCACAACTCTTTGCGTGCTGCCGTCCAGCCAGTTCTTTATCCACCGAGTGATCCACCTATCAAATTGCTGTCTCTCCAATTTAGAGACATGGATGTCATGTAGGACAGTGTTGAATGCTTTGCACAAGACCTGGTAGATGATGTCAACTGCTCTACCCGTGTCCATCAGTTCCATAGCCAAATAAAATGACCTTAATTTTTTCTAAGTCTTTTGTTATATTCACCTGCTTACTCCCAGACATTCCCACTTTATCCAGTTCTGATTGCTTCTTCTGCCAAAAGGAAGCTTCCATGTCCCTAGGGTTTAAATTCCTGTTAACTTTCCTTAATTGTTGTGTTATCGTTTTCTATTCCCAACCTATGTATAGATAAAGTCAGTCAATTTCTGAAATGTTATTATGAGTTCTCTGTTCTCCTGGCAGCCCAGGATACCATTCGCTGCCTTTGCTCCAAGGGCATATTGCTGACTCATGTTCACTTAATGTCCACTAGGACCCCTAGGTCTTTTTCTGCCAAACTGCTTTCCAGCTGGGTGACTCCCAGTATAATATTGGCACAGAACTTCACACTTCCCTTTGAACGTAATGAGGCTCCCATCAGCCTATTTCTCCAGCCTGTTGATGTCCCTCTGGATGGCAGCATGATCCTTTGGCATGTCAGACACTACTCACAGTTGTGGGGAGTGACAGCACACTTACTGAGGGTATGCTGCCCTATCATCCATTAGATCATTAGCGAAGATGTTAAATGTCTTATGTTCCTCACCTCTTGTATTGGTTACATATCTTTTCCCTCTGAGTATCTTTCTAATTTTTCAGTCAAATCACATTCAAACTTTTCATCCCTATCCTTAAAGGTGATCTCAGTTCATATCCAGGTACCTATCTGCTCTCATTGCAGTGCTGCCCTTCTTCCTCCCACTAGCACAAGCTGAGAATGCTTCCTTGTTTCCTCACACAAACACTGCTTGCATGAGGAATTCCATTCAACAAGTAAGTGCCAAAAAGAGCTGGCACACAGCTGGGATGCAGTGATTTACTGACATCCCAGAAAATTGTTGCTGTCGTGGGTAATAGACTGGTGATGTTTATAACAGTCAAACATGCCTGATAGGGTTTCCATAATAACTGGAAAGAGTGTGATTAACCTTACCAGAGAAATTACACTGTAGTGAGAAAAGTCTCTGAGCTAGCTTGTGTTAGAGGTGACCACCACTCACAGCATTCTTCATCAAGCAATCTGAAAAACTCACCTCTTGAAACTTATCCTCAGGGTTCTCTTTTGGTACCAACAAACATTAAGTATGCTTTTATATAAAACATAGAGGCTATTTAGGCCTTCCAAGAATCGCATGACTCAATGGGTCTAACTATCCATAACACTCCTTTTGCTTTATTTCTTTTATGTTCCTTGCCCTGCAGTCCCGTGGTCAGCTATGCTTGGGACATAGGCATTCATGCTTCAGTACCGTTATCCCAGAGTTGTGTGTGCATGATGATAGAAACAATAATGACTGCAGCTCGTACCTTAGCGAGAATGTTGATGTAATAAAGTTCCCTGCTTCAGGGCAGGAGTGTCAGAAATGAGACTGCTTCCGTTGAGGTAGCACTAATGCTATTTAGTTGAACATAAGTAGCAGGGCTTTCTGTGGGGTGGTCTTCAGGAGTGTGGGGAAGGAGTTCAAACCACCTGCAGCATTAGTTCTTTTAGGGAGAATTGACAAAGTATAGAGTGAAGGCAGGCATGAAAATAAACCAGTCAGTGCTGCTAAATTCTGATGACTCCCATTGTAATGAATTTAGCAGGGAACTGAGCCTTTCCTTGACTTGTATCTTTCTTATGTGGGATTCTGCTTTCTAAAGGATGCCACTTCACACACACTGTTTATTTCTGCATGTCAAAGAAATTATGATTAAAATTCTGAATGTTCACAAATACAAGAATTTTCACTACCTAAACACTTAACTGTATTGGGGAGGAGTGAGCGTACAGGATGTTATTTGTTTGGTGGGTATTTTATACAGAAGCTCTTTGCCTTCAGAAAAAAACTTCAAAGGCAGCCAGGGACAAAATGTGACTGGGCAAAGGGAAGGTTTTTATTTTTTTTTCCCACATCAATACCATAAAAGCAGGGATAAAGTGGGGATGAGATACGCTTGGGATTCCTTTCTTGTATATGAAGGGTGTTCATGGCTTTTATGTAATAGTCTCATGGCAGTATGAGTTGGGCAGCCCCAGGTGGTAGGGCAAAGCAGCAGGCGGTACTTAAAGGATGCAGGACTTGGTAGAACACTGACAATGGCATATTTGTGTTGTGGCAGTATGAATTAACACACAAAACAACAAAAGTGTCATAAAAGCAGGCTATGAGAAAATATATTTTATTATTTTTTGTGATGAACTAAGGCTATCTCCAAGTTTAACAAAACAGTGAAAATGAGAGTCATGCAGATGAGGTTACATAGTGGCCATTGATGGCAGCAAAAAATGGAAATGCTAAAGAAGGAACTTGTAGCAAAGTAATAGGATACTAAAAATCTGAGAGAGAATTTGTATTTGAACAGTACTCGATATTGAACACAAGATCCAATCTGGATTGTTTTAAGGTTATAAAACACTTCAAGGATAAGAAGCCTTTCGTGGAAATACCCTTTCGTTAGCAAAGAGTGTTTACAATGAGCCAAGTTTTTGTCAACTATTGTAGCACCAATTAGGACAGTTCCAACAAAGAATATCTAGAATGAATAGCAAAAAGCAGCTGTTCTTTGCTCATCAGGAACAGGAAACAGCATAAAGAAACACTTTTTTGTCCCATTGACTTACATTTAGATTACACTCTGCTATAAAGTCCTCAAAATCTAAGTTTCAAGACTGAACTTTGATCAGAAGGTCTTTTGGGAGGCTGCAGTGACACATTCCCTCTCTAAGATGGTCAGAACACTGGCCATGATTAAGACTTCCAGGTCCCACCCTGCTAAACAGACACCTCCATGTTCTGGAGATAGCAAGTTGCCTAGAGGGCTGTTGGATCTTAAACATCACAATAGTTAGATTGTTTGCTGAATAGCCTATATTTTGGTCCTCTTATTTAAACTCCTGCAGGCAATTCCTCTGAAGGATGTATTTAATTTTGTCTGTTGCTTGAAAAGTGATTAGAATGCTGTCAAATAAAGTACTTCCAGGTGGCATCCAAACACAGCTTAACTCTCAAGTGCAATGAGTGGTCTGAGTGGTCTCGCATGACTTGGAAGTTTCTCATCCAGCCAGCCATGTTTTAGTGTGTGTACTTCCAGTTTTACCACAATAGAATATTTTCCAGATGGCGTTCAAATATATTTGATTCACCTTTTATAGACCGCTTTTGCTCTGTCAAGCAAATGTGTTGATTCTTCTCAAGTCACTTACATTGGGATATACGTTCAGCAAATGGATGGAGAAAATGTACCATATTGCAAAAATCTTTTTTTTTTCAGCCACTTTTTCTCATCTTTGTCTTTTTAACAGAGGTCTCTAGCAGCAAAGAATGCTTTCAGTGATGTAAGGAAGTAACATGTTACATTGTTTCTTTGTGGGTTTTTGTTTTTAAGAAACACACCTTTTGTTATCTATCTCCTTTTTCATTTCTGGTCAAAATGCATCGGTTTATGTGTTAGCTTTGACTGCTTTTGGTCTGAGCGTGTTCTCAAATTTTTTCAGTAAACTGGAAGCTTGGAAATGTAAACTTGTAATCAGTAAATGTTCCACTTTTTAAACTTGCGAGCCAGTGTGTATGTGAAGAATATAGAATAGCAATAATGGAATATGTTGCTTGAAACCTCTTCCTTTTAACTGCAAATGGATTTATAATCGCAGTATATATATTTGACTATATATCTGTATATTCTGTAGTCAAAGTTCTTTTCCCTAAGGAAGAAACAAACAAGCAAACAACAGAAACCACCTCTGTAAACATTTCAAGTAGATCTAGCAGGATAAAGTATTCATGCAACTGTTCTTTTCCCAGTACTGAAATCTGAATGATATACTAATTTGTGATTATTTTTGGAAGTAATAGTTAAAAAATTTGGCTAAGATGCTGTGGGTAAATATCACTCACTACAGCCTGTAATGTATGACTCTATGTGCTGTCCAATATGGGTAGTGAGGCAATTTTCATCACTAAATTCAGAACACTGAACAATATCAGATTTCAAATTTCTATCAAGGAAAACAGGGTGAATTCACAAAAGAATTTCTCTACATTATACATAAAATCTGATTGAGTTGCCAAATCATAGAACTGACTACAAACTTTTCTTATTCTATGGGGGAAAAAAAAATCTCTTCAGTAACTAAAAAACTTTTGTAAAGCTAAAAGCTTGTCTTGGGTAAGCCATGAAACCAAGAAGTTACTGTATTGCCTCCCAGCTGTGTTATATTTGTGCTAATTTCATGTCCAAGTCATCAAGGAGTTCAAAAGAGAGTGACATATTTAATTTCATTTTGACTTGAACAACAATTGCAAAGGCAATCTTTTGGTTCTTTTCCAAAAGTATGCTACAATACTGTAAAAGCAACAGTCTTGTTTTGCTGTTTGGGGAATGCTAGATAGTAACAAGGTACATTACCAGACTTGGCAAGAGCTAATTTTCATTAGCTTTCAGCTATTAGACAAGTTGTAAGTTGCTACCATTGACAAAATGCCAATAATGTAGTCATATATCAGGCATTCTTTGTTTAGAGGAATGTCGATCAGAACCCACTCTGGAAATTACAGAGTGGATGAGAGAGGTTGCTTTTGGATATAATTTGATAAAAATATAACATAGTATTGATTACCTAATCTAATTTTTATTCATTAAAACCTTTAAAAAGTATTTTATTAAAGGGTCAAGTTGTTCTCTTCTGTAGAAATCCTTGATGGGGGTAAGAACCTTCCTAAAGCATCCTTCAGAGACTTTCTGTAGATTTTTTTTGTACCAAGAACCATTCAAATAATTCCACACCCTTTTTTCACCTAATCCACCCAAGCCTTGCTTTTTGTTGACATAGATTTGTAGCATTCCTTCTGCTTCTTAGATGCCTGATACATTCTCAAATTCCCTGGCAGCAAACCGTGTGGAAGGCCAGGTTGGCAGGGTGTTACTGGCTATACAGTATTACTGGTTTAATCAACATTTCTTGTTTCACTAAGCTATTTAGATAGAGGAAAATCTGCATGTGCCGAGTGAATCTGCAGGAAATGCCCAAGGATGTGACCATTAACAGAGATAGGCTTAATTGGTTTCTAGAAAATATAGTGTCAGCCTTTTGTCTTTACAGACATATAGTCACCTTAACTTCAGGCTAATCAGGTTAATTAGAAGGGAAATATAGCTAATATTTTCCCTGTTTTGCAATGATTTGCCTTTTTAGTTGGCTTGGTTTTGGTTTTGTGGTGTGTTGGGTGTTTGCCTTTTTGTTTTGTCTCTTTTTGTGGTTTTGTTGGTTTTTTTTTTTTTTTTTTTTTTTTTTTAATTTTTCTTGTGTCCTTTGGTTTACAGTTAAAGAATTTTTCTCTTTTTAGTGGCCGCAAAAACAGTTAAGCCTCTAATTTATTAAATCTTAAACCCATTTTCTGATTGGCTTAATAATGCATTGACTAGAAAAGAGCAGCTGCATGATTATAGTTAGAGGCAAAAAATATTGAAAATCAGGGATTTAATTGCATTTTTGTTTGATATTTGATACCATGACCTTTAGAGGTACAGTAATTTTGAAAGGCCACCATTTTGCTTCTTGCTTAGCAAACCCTTCCTGTAGAACAAAGTGTTTTGGGCTGCCACTCACAGATGGGGCTCCTGCCCCACCAGAATCCAGCATGGTTGCAGAACTGCAAAACCGGCCCTAATGATCATCTTCAAACACTATGTCTGCATTCAATAATGTCTACCAAAGTTTGTTCACTCATGTTTTGAAATGATAAAAGTTTAAACCAGCATGTCAGTTTCTTCAGTTCTTTTGGGGGGTTGATGTGGGGTTGGATTTTTATTTTTTTTGTGCAGGAGACGACTGTTTAATCTACATCTTTAGTTACTTAAAATGTTTCAATCTGTTTTCCTTTTGTTAGTGTTTATTTAAATGTAACCCACAGTCAGTATGCTTCAGATACTTTGCACTTGCTTGATCTCTTATAACTAACTACATTATACATTATCTGGAAATCAAGTGTTCTTACCTCTGTGAATGAGTGAAGTTCATCCTGCATGCTGCTAGCATTCCAAAGGCCTGCATATCTTTAAAATCCTGCCTAAGCCCCCAAATAAACTGTGCAAGTATGTTTTTTTTAAAGCACAGGCACAAACCATGAACTGGACCTGTGAATGTAATGGTTTTAACCTAGACATATACTGGCTTGATGCTGTCCTCATTGACAGATAACTGTCTCTTTCCAGACAAGCAAAAGGATCGGCAAGTTTCTGTGCTCAACTTTGCAGGGCACTGTTGACTATGGTACTATGTGCATGACTTCATGTAGTTCACTAAGCTTGCTCTTCAGCTAGGTTTTAAACTGATGAAGTTTAAAACAGTGTAGTCAGGGAAACTCAGTGCTGGCCAGAGGAAGGAGATAAATCAGTTAGCATGGATCAAGACAAACTCTTTCTATTCTGTTCTGTTTGCTGCTATGAGCAAAATAAATATTTTTCCCAATCAGTTCTTTTGGCTAATTAGACCAACCCATCAGACATGGCTGGTTGGAAAGAAAGTTTTCAAGTAGGCTTGAATCCTTTCTGACTGTGTCTAGTTTGGCTTTGATGCTGATCATTCGCACCAGTAGGAAAGCTAAGTAACTACTCACAGTGAATACCAAAATAGAGATCCAAGTATTAATCCTCTGCTGCTAAACTGAAGCTTACCTTTTGGGTGAATGGCCTGTGTGTTTTTATCTAGGTAGGGACTGTCAAAGGCGTGGCCCACTTCCTGGGATTTGTTAATGGGAGTCCTAGGGGTCAGGCAGAGAGCCCATGGTCACTGAATGCCACCTGGTTCTTGAAAGCTTCAAGTGGGATGCATGCATGATAAAAGTAAACTACAGTTTCCCTGAAAAGTTTGAGTCTTTTCAAGCCCTTGATTTGTTATCTTTCTCACTGTGTTTTCCAGTAGCAGGTCATGGGGCATAATTGGCTATTGCTTCCCTTGTGAGCTTCACAGGCAGTTGTGCTGACAGCTCTTAAGTTGCCTCTGGGTCTGTCATACAGTAAAGCTGCTGATGGGCTTTCTGTGTTGCTTACCAAGCTACAGTGGTTTTAACTGTTCCTCCTTCCTGAGATGTGATATGTGATTGAATTCCCTTATTTAAGTGAAGCACACCAAGATCTTCAACTTCTGTACTTCCATCACATCAGTGGATATAAGAGCAAAGATATTGCAATAGTTAGTGCCATTACTTTACTTCCAGCCTTTCATAGCAGTGGGGAATTAATGGAATTAACAGAAAGATGTGACTGGAATTATTAGTGAGCAGGTAAATGGGAAACTTAACTCTTAAACTTTTTACATTATTAGAAAGAATAGTAAAACATTAGAGCCAAAGATGTCTTAAAAGGCATAGTAAAAAGTTGATTACTTTGGAAGAAGAGAGGAAAAAAAAAGAAAAATAATGTTGTTGAATTTCATAACGCAGAAAGAGCATTGAGTTAAACAGGGGAAAAAGGAATTAAGTGTTTTGCAAATGCAACTGGTTTTCTGGCACTAGAAAATTCTTAAGAGAATTCTGTGATATGGAAGTGCATAGGAGTCTTGAAAAATCAGAGCTTTGAAATAGCTATTAACGTGTTTTCAGTCCTGTGACGTTACCTTCTTTATTTAAATCCAGTTTCAAATTTTATCAAATCTGCAACAAACCCATTGGATCACCAAATGTAGCCTTTTTTTTTTTTTTTTTGAGAAGGTATGTTTAAAAAATGCTGTGATAAATCACTGTAAAAATGTATCCAAAATTACAAGTACAAATCAAATGTTGTTCTTGATTGTTTGCTTATACTGAAATGATATTATTTTATATGAAGTATGTGTAATAGAGCATTAGACTTGAAAACTGTGTTGAATATTATTTCTGACAGCCTTTTTTAGGTTCACTAAAATTCCAATAATTCAGTACAGTATTGAAGTCGATTCCAGAGAAAATTTAATATAGTCTGCTTGCCTGCCAGCTTCAACATAGTTCCCAAGTATTGAAATGGTTTGACACATTGAAATATAAAGTGCATTTGTCATATCTATTGGGGGAGTATTTTATGTGATCACATCTAACAAAACTCAAGTCAGAGAAAAACTTAATGTTAGTCTTCTATTTTACCCCGTTTTTCTAAAAAGGAAAAAATAAATGAAATCATTGGGAAATATAAGCTATTGTTAGTAATAAAACTACAGAATCTTATATGGTAATGTCATATTGACCATCAACTAATTTCTGTTGTATACTGTTGTCGTGGTTTAAGCCCAGCCGGCAACTCAGCCACGCAGCTGTGTGCTCACTCCCTCCCCCTTCCTGCCACCTACTCCCAGAGGGATGGGGAGGAGAATCGAAGAATGTAACTCCCGCGGGTTGAGATAAGAACCGTCCAGTAACTAAGGTATAACACAAACCACTACTGCTGCCACCAATAATAATAATAATAATAATAATAATGGAAATAACAAGGGAAGTGAATACAACCGCTCGCTACCCACTGACCGATACCCAGCCCAACCCAGCAGAGATCTAACCTTTCTGGGTAACTGCCCCCAGTTTATATACTGGGCATGATGTGCTGTGGTATGGAATACCTCTTTGGTTAGTTTGGGTCAGGTGCCCTGTCTCTGCTTCCTCCCGGCTTCCCCTCCTCCCTGGCAGAGCATGAGACTCAGAAAGTCCTTGGCCAGAGTAAACATTACTGAGCAGCAACTAAAAACATTGATGCTGTCAGCGCTGTTCCCAGGCTGAAAGTCAAAAACACAGCACTGCATCAGCTACTAAGGAGAAAAATGACTGCTACTGCTGAACCCAAGACAACTGTTTTAATGGTTTCATATAATACAGATGTTATATTGCAGCAATGTGCAAGTGCTCTATAAATGTTCATTTATAAAACTTCTGTATGCTCTTTGTCCTTGCATAAACATTTCTGCATTTTACACGCAAATATTTTATATGTATCCTGAGGAGAGATTAACTTGTGGTGACCACTGCAGCATAAGTTCACAAAAAATGATAACTGTTTTTCTCTTTTGAGGAACATTAGATTTACCGATTACCTGCTCAAACAGTAAAGATTGTAAAAAGGCAATGGGAATGTATGCTATCATAATACTTACCAGAACATCTTTGTGTTAATACAAGGCTTCCTTTAGGTTCTGTATACTTCCGTCACATCGGTGATCAAGCTCATGGTTCACATGGAGCTGAAGTAAAGCGGTTAGGCTAAGGTTAGGAATGTAAATGGAAAACTCTGAAGCAGATGAGCCCTAATAGTTAGACAGCAGGAAGCTCCTGTTAATGTTTTGTCCATACATTTCATGCATGGAGGCATTAGAAGGATAACTCTAAAATGTTCCATAAGTGTAGGTGCCTAATTTCATGATACTGTAGCTGCCTGGTGCTAAACGTGGACCTTACTGATTTTATTAGCTTCAAAAACTGCCTGAAAAGCATGTATGGTGTGTGTTCACACGCTATAGTTGTTATAAGGCAAGCTCTGCTGCTGCTTGAAAATGTCCCAGGGCTTTCCTGAGGAGGAGAGCAGAGCAAAGAAGTTTCGTTCCTGGGGCTCATGCCCAAGGGTAGACTTGATTGTATAATACAGTTTCTTAAGTTTTCTTAATCTTTAGAGGTAAAAAATGCAAGAGAAATACCATAAATGTACTGCATTTTTGTACTTAGCCTGGTCCTTTGATAATTTGGTGGCATTACTCTGAGTAAGTTTGCTTATTGCTTGCTAGGTATTTTATATTTTTTTTCTGCTAGCTATTTTAGTGGTCTTCAGTCTTCTAGTCCATCATATTCCATCTTAAAGCATTCCCAAACAGTGCTTTTCTATTAGCATTGTAATCCCATGATTTTTTTTTTTTTTTTTCCTCTCTTTAGATTTAGTTTTCCTGGATGTCAAGGGAAGTCTTTTGGACCAAAAATCTACATGTGCTATGGAAAGATACCACAGGAATGAACTAACCTCCATGTTTTTCCTTCTAATATTGCAAAAGGAATACTATTTTAATAGAGTTTAAAAAGCACATGTACTTTAATACTGTGCCTCACTGCAACTGGGAATACGCATGCATTTGAGGATTTGGGTTGCTTGCTCACTTCACGCAGGGGTTTAAGATTAGCAGGTTACAAGCAGAAATACACCCATTTGTTATTGAACATCTCTGTTGCGATATAGGAGTGAATACTGCGGAGTGAGCTATATGTTTTGGAGAAGCAGGGAACATGACAGGGAAACTTTCGGATGAAACTTGGTCGACTTTTTTTTGCCGTAGATTTGAAAATAAGTCCAGAAGGCTGAGCTTAATACAATGTGTGGCAAGTGGCCTGCATTTGTCTGGAGAATTCCTCTAGGGCAAGACAGCTCAGCAAACACATAAATCCTTTTTTCTCTGTTATCTAGTAGCACATTTAGTTGCCATGGGAATTTTATTTATGCAGCTGATCCTCCGCAGTTCAGTTTGTGCCTAAAGTTTAACTGTACAGCTGTTACTGTAAATACTACATGGCAATATTTTCAAAACGCAACACCTTTGAACAGAAAGAACGTCTTCTATTATTGATTTTGTTATGTTATCAAAATACCATTTTGATTACACTAGGCTAGTGTTTCCCCCAAAAGATTCATAAGTTGATCTAAAGTGTGTACCTCCTATACAATGTGCACTTTACTAACAGTTATTTATTTATTTAGAAAACTATATCCAGCATTTTATCTGAAGAGTGTATTAGCGTATTACCGCAAGTGAAATTTGGTAACTTGCAGTAGAGAACTTCACAAGAATACAAAGTGCATACACAGCTCTCTGCTTACTTTCAGGCTATTAGTTTTCCTTATTTGCTACATGCAATAAAACATTAACATAGATCTTATTTTAGATACTTTTCTGTTTATTTGTAGTTCTGCTTTGCTTGCTGGAGACATGGGAAGAGTTTTAAGTTCATTGGCTGTGGTCTGATTATTAGAAAAAAATTTGTTTTATTCCTTATTTGTGCAACAACAAATAAATTACTAAAGTTTTATTTGCACAAAACAGTATGGGTTTATGAATGTAACATAGAATTTGTGCTTTTTTAGGAGTGAAGAGATGATCCAACACTGTTTGTATC
The DNA here is from genome assembly GCA_028858755.1 of Ara ararauna. Classification (NCBI taxonomy): domain Eukaryota; kingdom Metazoa; phylum Chordata; class Aves; order Psittaciformes; family Psittacidae; genus Ara; species Ara ararauna. Next base: position 52,201,218 of record CM054380.1, read on the forward strand.
CTGAACCATTCTCTGTAATCTCTATATTGCAGAGCATATTAACCAAAGGAATTGTAAATAAATAGTTGTAGGGCTGAGAAATCAGCATTACCTTGCTATTGATTTGAAAGTTTTCTCTGTATATAAATTAAATACTCTTTCAAAAAGCACAAAATAAAAACAAAAAACAATTGTGGACAATTTATTCTACAGTACTTCTTTACATAAGTACAGATGTGATCAAAATACAGAATTAAAGCTTCAAGACAAAATTGTAGTGTTAGATTTAAATTTTTTTTTCTTTTTTTTTTTGACACAAATCATACTGGTTTTACGTCAAACCATGTTCCTGTAGTAAGTTAGTAACAAGATTCCTGGCATAAGCACATCATTTCAAGGTATTTCCTCTTTCAGTATAAACTGAATATTCAGAAAATAAATTCCAGCAAGATTAATAGAATTAATTAAATGCTTTAAACAGCAGCAGTATGGAGATCTTGAGTTTTCTGTTCAGGTGGTGGTCTGGGTCCTCTGCAACTTGTTTGCTGCTAATCTTGATTCTAGAGAACAAAAATGCTATCTCTGCCTGAACAAATTGCTGTTGAAACTTAACTGTATATTAAACTAGGCTGGATGGTAAATGTATGTAACTCAACAGAGCACTTAATTCCCTTTTCACCAGTAGTCATTTAAAAGTAGATGGGGAGGGAGCATATATTTGCTAACAGTTTTGGTGGAGCATATATTTGCTAACAGTTTTGCTCATTGCCTGTGAGAAAAGGAGTTTATTGTCTGGCTGATGGATGCTATGTGGACAAAGCCTGGTCAGGAAGTTTTCCTGGTCAGGATTTGAAACCTGCTCAGTATTTATTTTGCCCAGTACTATTGATTACTAAAAATCTGATATGGAGGACTAGATCAACAGTCTTAGAGGGCTGGAGCTGAAGCTTTGGTATCATGCTGTGAATGTTTTGGTGGACTTAATGGGTTTAAGATAATTTTCATGTTTAAGAATGTGCTAAACTGATATGCAAACATATACAGCCACATTTAGTGTAGCAGATAGAAATCCTACTTTCTGCTGTGACACATGAGATCATATGGAGCATGGGGATTGCTCTTGCTTTGATACTGACAGAAGTTGTTTATCTTGCTCATATCTGAGGTGCTTCTCAGAACTGTTCACGCAAGAATAATCCTGGAGGTTACTCGGGAGCAATGTTTATAGTGGATTGGAGAATGAAAGACCACAAGCATCTAAATTTAAAAGATTCACACACAGGAAATAAGTGCATTGATCAGTCCTGTCTCTTCATGGCATTAGGACTTCTTAAATAGAGCCTTTCCTCTTTTTCAGTTGATGGGGGTTGATGGAATTCAACCATTTTCTGAATTAATAAAAAACTTGTGTCTTATGTTATCTTATTCAAATATGATTGAAAGATGTCTTGACTCTTACTGCATAACTACCTTCATGGGGGAAAAACCTGGAGTGCTACAGTTGCTTTAGACAGCAGTAACAGGAGCTTCCTGGCTGGAGCATGAAACCTGACATGTTCGGCAGAGAAACATAGCACTTTTGAGGGGAATTACTCTGAGAAAATGGTGGGCTTCCTGTCTCTAAGTGTATTCAAATTTGGATTGGCTAACTTTTTATAGTATATATGTTATCCAGCAGAATCACTAGTTTCAATAGAGAAGTTCAGAAGCTGTCAGCTGAAAGTCAATGATTGGTGATGTTAGAGGTCAAAATTAGGTAACCTAACAAGTCTTTTCTGTCTTATATTTCATGATGGGGTGAGCTTTTACAGGGTTAAACTATATTGTTTGTTATTGCACACCTGTAGATTCTCCTGAATGTGATCTGAGCACAGAAGAGGGGAACTTTCATCCTTTACATGACACAGTGGGAACATAGTGAATTCCCGATAGTACATCTCTGAGAAGTAAAGTATTAGCAGTGTTCCCATAAAATTCCCAGATCAAAGCAAGAGACATATATATAGCTTTCTCTACACTAAAAAGGCAAACCTTTTCATTCATAACATGGATTTTTTTTTCTGATAATTCTGGAAGTTTCTTTAATAGAATTCACACATTTAACTGGACATTCAGGAATTAAGTGTCATTGCTGCTCTCAGTCCAGAAATACTTAGATGCCTGGCAAAAACTATGTGTTACTATTATACAACTTAGTGCTTTTTATCTAGAGTTTTTTAACCATTGATTATTTGCCTTTTAAAGGTCTTCTACGCCACCACCACCAACCCCTTCCCCAAATCTTACCCTAGTGAACAGCCGCATTTTCAACTACATCAGGGTGCTCATAGCTCCATCCAACCTGACCTTGAATGTTTCCAGGGATGGGGCATCTACCACCATTCTGGGCAACCTGTTCCAGTGTTTCACCATCCTCATGCTAAAAAATTTCTTCTTTCTTGCTTATAGCTAGTCTGAATCTGCCCTCTTTTAGTTTAAAACCATCACCTCATGTCCTATTGCAACAGGCCCTGCTAAAAAGTTTGTCCTCATCTTATAAACCCCTTTAAGTATTGAAAGGATACAGTAAGGTGTCCTTGGAGCCTTCTCTTCTTCAGGCTCAACAACCACAACTCCCTCAGCCTGTCCTCATAGGAGAGGTGTTCTAGCTAGAAGCTCTCTGATCATCTGTGTCCTCCTTTGGACTTGCTCCAGCAGATCCATGTCTTTCCTGTGCTGAGGACTCCAGAGCTGGACACGGTACTCCAGGTGGGGACTTACCAGAGTAGAGGGGAAGAATTGCCTTCCTTGGCCTGCTGGTCACACTTCTTTTTATGCAGCCTAGGGTGCAGTTGTCATTCAGGGCTTCAAGCACACGTTGCTTGCGCATGTCCAGCTTTTCATCCACCAGTACCCCCAAGTCCTTCTCCACAGGGCTGCTCTCAATCCCTTCATCCTGCAGCCTGTATTGATACTGCGGGTCACCTGACCAGATGCAGGGCCTTGCATTTGGCCTTGTTGAACCTCATGGAGTTTACATGGGCCCACTTCTCGAACTTGTCTGTGTCCCTCTGGATGTCATCCTGTAGCTCAGGTATGTCAACTGTGTCACTCAGCTTGGTGTTGACTGGAAATTTCCTGAAGGTGCACTCAATCCCACTGTCTCTCACTGATGAAGATACGAAACAGTACTGGTCCCATTATGGATCCTAGAGGAACACCACTCATAACTGATCTCCATCTAGACACTGAGCATTGACATAAGAATTTATGTTTTACCACTGATTTTCTATGGCAAAAAATAAGGCAGCAGCTCAAATTCTCTACTGTAATTGGACAGAAACAGAAGAAAAATGTTTTAGTACTGTGTGTTTTTCAGAAAGAAGAGCTATAGTTTTGCATTGTGTAACCTGTTCATGTAGGGCATTTATTTTTTTGAAAAGATACATTCAGTGATGGAAACCTGTATATCAGAGATTTAGAACATGTATCATATAAGTAGAGGTCCTGGTCTAGTGGAAGGTATCCCTCCCTTCTTGTGGCAGTGGGGTTGGAACTCAATGAGCTTTAAGGTCACTTCCAACTCTTACCATTTTATGATTCTGTGTTTTTTGTTAGTATAGGCTCAATTATCTCAATAGAGGTAATTGATATGCAATAAAGAAAAATTATAAAAGACAATTGCTATGCATACTTGATGTAGCAAGTTTGCAAAATTAACTCATGCATTTTAAAATAGTTCAGTAATTTACAGTATACTCCTGCAAAAGTTACCTTTTAACTTTTTCCATTTTTGTTCCATCTGTGCATGAAAATGAAGCAGAATTCAGTAAGTGCAAACATCTTTGCCAGAAATTGAGCATTCACAGTGACTAAACACAGTTAATGAGTGTTATTTCTTACTTTTGTAGTTACTCGTTTCTCTTATAACTTAAAATGTGTCATAAAGTGATAATTTCTCAAATATTCACTATTTTCTAGTGGTATGTGTTGTTTTTAGAGGAGCTGGAGAAACAAAAGATAAAAAAGCCCTGAGTATATGAAGACATTCATGCTTTGCCTCGCTCATATTTTAACCTTTTTTCTCAGTAGAATGTAGCTTCATACCTAAAATTGAGGGGCTTTGAAGGATGTTTGCTCTCTGTGCTTACACCGTATTTTTTTTCTCTTTGGGTATTTGTAGTTGACTGAACTGCAGATATGCTATGTTATATTAGTCAGAGAGGATATAAAATCAGCGAAATTAGGATTAGTTCCCTCAAGGCAATAGAAGCTTTTCACACCTTCTGCTCTGGCAAGCCCAAGGTACTCAGTGACAACTCCCAGGGGTAACTTTGGCTGGAAATACTAATTGCTTCTATGCATAAACCCCAAAAGGAGATAGGAGGAAAAAGATATGAGGAGATAGTAGGTTTGGATCCTGGACCCTGTAACCCATACTGTAACTAAACTGCAGCAAATCACACTAGAACACTTGTACTACTTCTGCCTTTCCTGATCTCAGCAAGAATCTGTAGTGTTGACTGTTATACATGAATGCATATATTGCTGTCTTCATTACAGGTTCCTGTATTGGTTTCGATGTCAAGGTTATGGCTTTTTTAGTGCTGGTAGCTGACAGAAGACACCACATTTTGAATGGTTTTCTCTTAGTACAGGAAGGCGTGGTTTGATAATCATGGTGCTCAAAATAAGAAAAATACAGGGAGAAACCTGCAAGTCAGCAGCATGCCTGGGAAGTAGGAAATGAAATACATGAGGATAGGAGGAAACATCACCAAAACACTCATGCGCATCTTCTTGCTCAAAAGCTATGCACTCTATTTCTTTACACCCCTTCCTCCCCTTTTTCTCCCCCTCCCTCCCCCCCTCTCTCCCTATTTTATCAGTGTGTCAAAATTAGTTGCATGTTTTACTAGAACATCAAATCTTGTGTCTCTGGGGCAGTGAGGATGAGGAAGGAATGGCCAAAACTTTTTTCTTGAAAACTTTTAGCCCTACTGATAACCTGTTTTCCAGTAAAAAAAAGGTGGGAAGACCCCTTGATGCCTTATCAAAGGTCTGTATGGCTAAGAAAAATTTAAGGCAGGTCCTTATGGGGGCAGAAGATGCTGGTTGTTGCTGACACTGTATCAGTGATGTTTGGGGTTGCCATTTCGGTGCAGCTGCTCTCCATCAACAGCTACGTTTCTTCCCCTTGTGGCTGGCGTTTTTTCTTCAGTGAATAATTGACTTCCTTTCTTGTTCTCTGGAATATGAAGTCCATCCTTTCAGAAAGCGAAGTAGTGTTCTGCCCACTTCCAAAGAGTATTTATTCTACCATTTTTTTTGCCCAGAGAGGCTGACAACAATTACTTTTAAGCTTTACTTATCACCACTTTGGTGATAGGAAGGAAGACTAATGCTTTTATAGCTATTCTTACCACTTTTAACTGTCTTTGAAAACCTCAAGAATACTTCATATATATATATTTATATACATAAAAAAAAAGTATACTATAATGTCACCCATTGCATTTTCACATTTGGAGCCTGAAATTTTTGAAACATCTAAGTTGTGTCTAATCAAATTTTACCTTTTAGTAGGGTAGAAGTGCTGAATATGTGCACTAGAAAGTATATATAACTATGTTTTGCAGCTCAAGCTTGTGATTTACTAGTATAACTTTATATTTTCCTTGGCTTAGTATGTCATATGATCTATCAAATATTGTGTTTTTCCTGAAAGAATTCTACTAATGATTGGTGGTTTCATTTCTTTTAAATAGTGGCTATTTTTCATAAATTTTCTTGTATTCAGTTGGCAATTCTGTTAATTTTTACTTTTATGTTTTTTATTTTTGGTATTTTCTTTCCTTTTTTTTTTTTTTTTTCCCCCCCCACCTTGATTAGTTTTGCGTTCTGGAAAACTCAAGGAGTTTGACCTAGAAGCCTCTTTGGCTGTAAGAGTGTTGCATCAAGGAAGGACATGAAGTTTGTATGTTTTTTGAAGTCTGAGCAATTTAAGGGATATAAGATGGCAGGCAGCATGCTGGGACTCTGAGGAGGCTACGGTGCACCATTTCTCCAGGTGAAATCCCTGGGAGAAGTCTGTGTTTACATATGTGACTGACATACATACAACTGTTCTTAGTTCCATATGATACTAATTAGTAAGAGTTTAGCATGTGCATTTTATAAGTATATACTGTGTAATTATATAAATAATATACATAGCTCTTCAATGTTTAGAAATATGGAACACTTTTACTTGTAGCGTTTTGTCTTCCTGCTATCAGATATCATGCTAAATAACAATGATGCATAAGAAACAGAGAACAAAAAGCTATCTTGTGTGATTTTTATCTGTCTGGTTCCTTCCTTTTCTTAGTTGTACATAAAATGCCTTGAGGCTGTGGACTTGTATTACTGATGTCTAGAGAAACTGAATTATTTTGTTCAGGAGTTATTTATCATTTATTCTGAAAATACCAGTGTTATCAGCCATTTTTAGAAGAGAATGTGTTGAGTTTATATTTTTATTTCTGTGCACAACTTAAGCTTGTTGGAGAAAGGGCAAGGCTCTCTTTTGTTCTGCTTAATTCATCCACTGAATCTTACCTTTTGATATGAAGGGTGTATTTCTAAATTAACTATGAAGGAATTTAGGTGACTTTAAAATTAGCACTTAAAATGTCATTCTGATATTCCTTACTAGGGGTTATATCCTTCATATTTATTTTTCATTGTAGGTTCCATGGTTTATAGTACACGATAGTACAGAATATGGAACAATACATTGCCTCATTACCACATCATAGGTCTCAGTGGAGTTTGAAGTTGCTCAGGATTGGGCCCCATATATGTACTGTTTCCTTACTTGTACAGCTGTTGCTAGCTGCTTCCTTTTCATTTGGAAAAACGGAGATTTAGAAATTTACATAATCTGATCTACAGTCTGTACAAACAGAATTTCAGATGCTAATTTTCACTTGTTTGTTAATCAAAGGTTTTGAAAAGGCAATGTTAGTGTATTATTAATAACTTTAAAGTACATCCTGTTTATGAGGTAATAACCTTCTGTCATGGGCTGAATTGACTTTGAGTTTAATTAGCTCAGGATTTGTTTAATACAGAGTTAATCAACCTCACAATGCCTGTGGAGGAGTTTTGGTTTTGTTTTGCATCTTTTGAAGCTTAGCTTAGTAAAAACCAAAGTAACAAATGATGGATGTGCCCTAAGAAAATAAAGATATGTGTGTGTAAAAACAAACAAACAAAATTAAAAACCCCCAAACAACAACAAAAAAAAAACACCACAAAACCATGAAATCAAAATTCCCTGTAGAAATCAGAAACTCTTTAAATAGATTATTTGCCTTTTAAAAAAATTCCTCATTACTGTGGAGTTTCACAGAATTTTATTGTTCAGCACAAGAATTGAGAAAGAAAAATAAGACAAGGAAAGAGCATTTTGTAAATGTATGTATATGTCTGCATTTCCATAGTCATCATAGAGTTTATTTGGTTGGAACTGTTATAAACAGTAAGTTAATACATTTGTAATAGTGGTTTGGAACAGAAATACTTCTGTCTATTTTGAAACTGGAGTGGTGGTTATACAGTAACAAGAGAGTATATCCCTCTCTGTTGAGAGAAAGGGTTTGTCTGTAGTATCTTACTAACAAAGTAGCACAAATGGTAGTGGTTCAGTAGAAGGAAGTTTGTTAGGTGAATTTGAAGGACTCACATTTTTTGTATCAATCTTTGAAACAGCTTCAGTTATTGGGAGATTTTCGACAGTAGTCCAAAAAAGGAAAATCAGTTTTAATGTTTTTCTAAGGTGCGTGCAATAGTTCAAACAAGAATCAGTCTGAGAATTGCATTATCTGTGTTATACAGGAATCTTGTGGGTTTGAAATCTAGGCATCTATATAGCTTAAATCTAAATTAACCTGTCAGTACTTAAATGTAATGGGAAATATTAGTGCAGTGTATTTTTGTTTGAAACAGATACTGGTTCATGGTATCACAGGACAGCTTGGACTGAAAGGGGTCTTAGGGGGTCTCTACTCCCACCTCCTGCTCAAGTAGGGTCAGCTGCGAGGCTGCTTAGGGATCTTACCGGTCAGATCTTGGAAACCTCCCCTGTGTAACCTTTGGTACTACTTGACTGTCTTTACAGTGAAAAAGCTTTCTTTTATATCCTGTCTGAAACTCTTTCATTTGCACTTAAGTGTCTTGTCCCTCGCTACCTACCGTGTACCACTGCAAAGTGCCTGGCTATATTTTCTTTGTGCCCTTCCCACAGGTACTGGCTGGCTGCTCTTAAGTACCCATCCGAGATCTACTTCTCTTCCTAGGCTGAACTAGCTCCAGGCCTGTAGCCTCTGCTCATGGCGCAAGTGTTCTGGCTCCTTCCCATCTTGAATAGTCCTTTGCTGAACTTCTTGAGCTAACCAGTATATTTCCCGAGTTGGTGAACCCAAAGCTGCACACAACATCTAGGTGTTATCTCCTAGGGCTGAGCATGGGTGGATAATCTCTCAATTTGCTGTCTGTGTTTCTGTCAGTATTGCACTGGATGCTGTTGTGCAGGAGAACACTGTGAATTCATGCTCAACTCAAGACCCTGTGGCCCCAAGGCTTTGTCTGTGTGCAGTTCCACAAGTTTTCTGTTTGCCCAGTTGTCCAGCTCATCTGGGTTCCTTTTGATGGCAGCCCTGCACACAACTGGCCCCCTGAGTTTGGTGTCATATCCATAGCTGAAGAGAGACTAGTGTGTCGTGGTTTAAGCCTAACTCACGCAGACTCTCTCTCAATTACTCCCCCCTCTTTCTTGCCCCCCACTCCCGGAGGGATGGGAAGGAGAATAGAAAAGAATGCAACTCCCACAGGTTGAGATAAGGACAGTTTAGTAACCAAAGTATAACACAAATCACTCCTGCTACCACCAATAATAATAATGACAAGGCAAATACAAGGAAAGAATACAATTCTCACCACCTAAAACCAAGCCCGACCACGCAGTGCACCCCCCACCCTTCTGGGTCTCTCCTCTCCGTCCTCCATCTTGGGCATGACGTGCTGTGGTATGGAATAACCTCTTTGGCCAGTTTGGGTCAGGTGTCCTGTCTCTGCTTCCTCCCGGCTCCCCTCCTCCCTGGCAGAGCATGAAACTCAAAGTCCTTGGCCAGACCAAAACATCACTAAGCGATAACCGAAACACTGGTGTTATCAGCGCTGTTCCCAGGCCCAAAATCAAAAACATAGCGCTGCACCAGCTACCAAGAAGCAGAAAAATGACTGCTGCTGCTGAACCCATGACATTATCCACCCCTTATTCCATACCATTCACATCATGCTCAGATCCCACATTTTCAATATACCATCACATGTATATGTATACATCCACACACACACAGAAAGAGAGAGAGAGATCATCCCTTAGTGCGTGGACCAATCCCTATAAAGCTGCTGTGTCCATTCAGTCCATGATATCAGGCTCCATCTCTTGTAACAGCCTTTCAGAGCAGGTGAGGCTGTGTGCAGTGTTGGATCGTTGCCTGCTGATGCTGATCGTTCCTTTACTGTAGCACTCGCCCGGTTTCATTAAAGTTCATTCTCTGTTGGGATGATGATCAGAGGGCCCGTCGCTGATGACTTGAAGACATCTAGTTGGTGGGCTATGAAAGTATTACATAGCAGACAACAGCATACAATTGAGTTCATTGGCTGTTTTCCCCTAAAATCAAATCCCCTTGAGGTACACATCGGACTTCCCCATCTTCCTGCATTACCCACCAAGTATATCCGGGTCCCTGAGCAAAAGCAATCCCACGAGTGGGTTTGCCTTTATCTGAAGCAGGAATAACCCAGACTGTCTTCCCCAGCAAATTCTTTATATGCACCACAGGAACTTTGTCCCCCTCCACAGTATGTAAAAGTTCTGACTGGGCTGGGCCAGCCCTGTTGGCAGATCCTCTGGTGTTGACCAGCCAAGTGGCCTTTGGTAAATGAGTATCCCAATGTTTGAAAGTCCCACCACCCATTGCTCTCAGTGTAGTTTTTAATAGCCCATTGTACCGTTCGATTTTCCCAGAGGCTGGTGCATGGTAGGGGATATGATATACCCATTCACTGCCACACTCTTTGGCCCAAGCATCTATCAGGTTGTTCCGGAAATGAGTCCCATTGTCTGACTCAATTCTCTCTGGGGTGCTGTGTTGCCACAAAATCTGTTTTTCAAGGCCCAGGAGAGTGTTCCGGGCAGTGGCGTGGGGCACAGCATATGTTTCCAGCCATCCGGTGGTTGCTTCCACCATGGTAAGCACATGGCGCTTGCCTTGGCGAGTTGGTGGGAGTGTGATACAATCAATCTGCCAGGCCTCCCCATATTCGTATTTCAGCCATCGTCCTCCATACCAAAGAGGCTTTAACCATTTAGCTTGCTTAATTGCAGCACATGTTTCACAGTCATGAATAATCTGGACAATAGTGTCCATTGTTAAGTCCACCCCTCGATCACGAGCCCATCTGTATGTTGCATCTCTGCCCTGATGGCCTGAAGTGTCATGGGCCCACCGGGCTAAAAATAATTCACCCTTATGTTGCCAATCTAAGTCCATCTGAGCCACTTCAATTTTAGCAGCTTTATCCACTTGTTGGTTGTTCTGGTGTTCCTCAGTGGCCCGACTCTTGGGTACATGAGCATCTACATGGTGTACCTTGACCACCAGGTTTTGCACCCGGGCAGCGATATCTTGCCACAGTGCAGTAGCCCAGATGGGTTTACCTCTGCGTTGCCAGTTGCTCTGCTTCCATTGCTGCAACCACCCCCACAGGGCATTGGCCACCATCCATGAGTCAGTATAGAGATAAAGTACTGGCCACTTTTCTCGTTCAGCAGCATCCAGGGCCAGCTGGATGGCTTTCACCTCAGCAAACTGACTCAATTCACCCTCTCCTTCAGCAGTTTCTGCAACTTGTTGTCGAGGACTCCATACGGCTGCCTTCCATCTCCGATATTTTCCCACTATGCGACAGGACCCATCAGTAAACAAGGCATATTGCTTTTCACTTTCTGACAGTTCATTATATGGTGGGGCCTCTTCAGCACGCATCATCTCCTCCTCCTCTGGTGACATTCTAAAATCTTTACCCTCTGGCCAGTCCATGATGACTTCTAGAATTCCTGGACTACTGGGATTTCCTGTTCAAGCTCGTTGTGTAATTAGTGCAGCCCACTTACTCCATGTAGCATCAGTTGCATGATGTGTAGAGGAGACCCTTCCTTTGAACATCCAGCCCAGCATTGGCAACTGGGGTGCTAGGAGGAGCTGTGCTTCTGTGCCAATCACTTCCGAAGCAGCTCGAACCCCTTCATAGGCTGCCAGTATCTCTTTTTCAGTTGGGGTATAGCTGGCCCCATATCCTCTATATCCCCGACTCCAAAAGCCGAGGGGTCGGCCTCGAGTCTCCCCTGGAGCTTTCTGCCAGAGGCTCCAGGTAGGACCATTCTCCCCGGCTGCAGTGTACAGTACATTTTTGACATCTGGCCCCGTCCGAACTGGTCCAAGGGCTACCGCATGAACTATCTCGTTTAATTTGCTCAAAAGCTTGTTGTTGTTCAGGGCCCCATTTAAAATCATTCTTCTTCCGGGTCACATGATAGAGAGGGCTTACAATCAAACTGTAATTCGGGATGTGCATCCTCCAGAACCCCACAACGCCCAAAAAAGCTTGTGTTTCTTTCTTATTAGTTGGTGGAGACATTGCTGTTATCTTGTTGATCACATCTGTGGGGATCTGGCGACATCCATCTTGCCATTTTATTCCCAAAAATTGAATCTCCTGTGCAGGTCCCTTGACCTTACTCCGTTTTATGACAAAACCAGCTTCCAGCAGGATTTGGATCATTTTCCTCCCTTTCTCAAAGACTTCTTCCATTGTGTCACCCCACACAATAATGTCATCAATATATTGCAGGTGTTCTGGAGCTTGCCCCTGTTCCAGTGCAGTCTGGATCAGTCCATGGCAGATGGTCGGGCTGTGTTTCCACCCCTGGGGCAGTCGGTTCCAAGTGTACTGGACGCCCCTCCAAGTAAGAGCAAACTGTGGCCTGCACTCTGCTGCCAAAGGAATTGAGAAAAATGCATTGGCAATATCAATCGTGGCATACCTCTTGGCTGCCTTTGACTCCAGTTCATACTGAAGTTCTAGCATGTCCGGTACAGCAGCACTCAAGGGTGGTGTAACTTCATTCAGGCCCTGATAGTCTACTGTTAGTCTCCACTCTCCGTTAGACTTTCGCACTGGCCATATGGGACTGTTAAAGGGTGAGTGGGTCCTACTGATTACTCCTTGACTCTCCAATCTACAGATCAGCTTATGGATGGGAATCAGGGAGTCTCGGTTGGTGCGATATTGCCGCCGGTGCACTGTTGTGGTCACGATTGGCACTTGCTGTTCTTCGACCTTCAGCAACCCCACAACAGAAGGATCCTCTGAGAGACCAGGCAAGGTGGACAGCTGCTCAATTTCCTCTGTCTCCAAAGCAGCAATACCAAATGCCCATCGATACCCTTTTGGGTCTTTGAAGTATCCTTTCCTGAGGTAGTCTATGCCAAGGATGCATGGAGCCTTTGGACCAGTCACAATGGGGTGTTTTTGCCATTAAACGGAGTAAGGTCAAGGGACCTGCACAGGAGATTCACTTGTCCCAGGTTACTGGTAGAGATTTTAAATATGCAGGTCCTATGATAGACCTCCATGGTGCTCTTGTTCTTATCAGCCTCCAAGATACAGTACAACTTCTTAACCACTGCCATCTGCAGCCAACTGTCCAGACAGTTTTTGTACCTATTTAGTTATTTTAAATTATTAATAGTATATTTTGAAGAGAATGACTTTCTTTGATAACAACTGGATCTGCTGTTACTGCTGTCAAATGAATGTTGCCAAAGTGTATTTTAAAAATTACTTTTATGTGTGCTTTTTCACAACTTTTCACTTATTCAAAATTGACTGTTCCAACTTCAGTAGACAACTCTTGAGTCTGTGATTTGTCATCTGGTTACTTCTGATGAACTGCCCTGTGAAATCAAGAACAGAATCCTAGAATGGCTTGTAAATACTGGAAAGTTCACAAGAATTTTTGGCAAGCTTTATAGCTATGTGAACAGGGCACTTGAGGATTGCAGATTTTTTTCCTTTTCATTCTGTTGAACATCAACTGTGTTCACAATATTTCAGCATGTACAATATTTCAGCATGTACTACATGTAGCACTTAAGAAGTTCAAGCCCAAGCAAGAATGTGGGGAAGCTCCATTTAGCTTTTGCTAAGATATTAACCTAAGAACACTCTATACGTTCTATAACAGGTGGTACACAGGTATACAGCACAAAGGTTGGAGGGGAAAATTGCTAGTTTTGGACACGCATGTAATTACACCAAGTTGAAGCTGTTTTTACAAAACAAAGCCCCTCTGTATCACTGGTGGTTCAAGATTTTATCTGTTTAAACCCAAATTTTTTTAGCTCAAGCAGAAGGTATAGATATTATAAACAAACTGCTTGGCAGAGCCTAAAAACCTGTATATTCTGGAGGTCAGAATAGATGGTAATAATTGTCCTGGTTTTACAATGTATAAATAAATCTTCAACTGTGTTCCTCTTCTACTGTTTCACAAGCAGGGAACTAAAATATAAAGTAGAAATTAAAAATCAGCTAGACTAAATCCTTTTTCTTTCCTCATTACTCCTTCCTGGCTTCTTCTGAAGTGTTTAGCCTAAATTAATCTGTGTTAACTCCAATCTAACAAAACTTGTTGCAACTAGTCCTTAGGAAGACAATGTGGCAAGTTTTTAGCAAGACACAAGAGACACAAAACACAAGAAACCTACAAATGTTTGCAAATGTAAATTCCAGCGTCTTGATTTGTGTGTTAGAATAAAACGTTAATCAGAGATGGAATCCATTTCATATGGATGGAATTTCTTTTTGTGTGTGAAAGCAATGAAGAACTGTTCTTGCTCTGAGGGAAAAGTAATGAAAATGTTTGCAAATTCTATGATTCTCTGTTGCAAAGAACCAAATCATAATACATTTTTACAGTTTCTGTTCTGTATCTATTAAACCACAGCCCTAGCACCCAAATCTAGTCCCCAGCTAAGGATTGTGTTATATTATCGTTAGGAAACTGCATGGCTAAAGCAGCTTTTGTTGGCACATTATGTCCTGGTAATCGTTGCTCTCATCGGTGAGTATTTTCCTTGCCCAGCTATAACCCCTGATCTACTAATGTCCAGATAAAATCTTTAGACTGCATATATGCACAATCTCAGTGATTTTAGTCACACCTATGTCCAATGTTTTATAGAATACTTAAATAATGAGTTGAATTTATGTCTTCAAGAGGTATCATCATACAGGCAAACTAAAATCCTGGAGGCAAGGGTGAGGAAGAGTGTTGAAAGTCATCTCTTGTTTCAATTCTCATTTAATTTTTTTTCATTAGGGCTTCCAATGCTGTCAACAGTGTTGTCATTTCGAGGTTGCTGAAGGAATCTTTTATCTTGTAAACAGTAAACATATTGTAAATCTGAATAAAACTTCCAGATCCATAGGAAACATTTTGAGTAAATGCTCATTTTTAGAACAGTAGATAAGGCATTCCATATAGCTGAAATGTTTCTCTGCAGGATTTTTCTTTTCTTGTGTTTTATTTAGAATGCAAGAAGCATACTGGGCTTTCTGACATGCACCATCTCAAATTGGTCCAAAGCTGATGAGTTTGTCAGGCAGTGTCATATTTCTCAGGGTAATTTAGCATCTTCCAGTGCAACAGTGCAATGTGCACTCATTGTCCAGAAAGCCAACTGTATCCTGTGCTGTGTGAAAAGAATCGTGTCCAGCAGGGCAGTTCAAGGGAGGTGATTCATCTCCTCTACTCTGCTCCGGTGAGTCCCCACCTGGGGTGCTGCATACAGCTTTCAGCACAGGAAAGATGTGGATCTGCTGGAGCAAGTCCAAAGGAGGACATAAAAATGGTCAGAGGGCTAGAACACCTCTCCTGTGAAGACAGGCTAAGAGAGCTGGGGTTGTTGAGCCTGGAGGAGAGAAGGCTTCAGGGACCACTTACTGTATCCAATATCCAGTTGTATTTCAATACTTAAAGGGGGCTTATAAGAAAGATGGGCCCAAATGTTTTAGCAGGGCCTGTTGCGATAGGACAAGAGGTGATGGTTTTAAACTGAAAGAGGGCAGATTCAGACTAGCTATAAGCAAGAAAGGAAGAAATTTTTTAGGCTGAAGGTGGTGAAATGCTGGAACAAGTTGCCCAGAGAGGTGGTAGATGCCCTATCTCTGGAAACATTTAAGGTCAGGTTGGATGGGCTCTGAGCACCCTGATCTAGTTAAAGATGTGGCTGCTTACTGTGTGTGTTGGGGGAAGAGGGTGTGGGGTGGTAGGTTGGTGGTCAAGTAAAAAACCTTTAAAGGTCCCTTCCAACCAAAACTATTCTATGATTCTATGATAGTTGGGTGTGATGTTTCAGAAAGTTCTATTTTTGGCTTGTTATATTTAACACTTGTATGCTGCCTTTGGGCCAGATTAATCATTGGGTTGATGCTGGGTTTAATTTCTTTGCTGAGTACATGCTAATTCATTTGTCAGTTAAAGCAGCAGATCCAAACTGTGCTTTTATTGTCTGTATCAGTTCCCTGGAAAATATTAAAATATAAGTTATGTTGATTTTCTTTAGTTAATTTCAAGTAAAATGAAGTTTTTCCGTTTTGTAGCTGTATAATTTTGTGGCTCCTTAATGCTACCTCAATTTTTGATGTAGCTTATATATATATATTATTCACTGTACAAGATTACCACTTCAGCATCCATATTCCTCTTGGAATCTGAAATGTCCTTTAAACATCACATTGGGCAGATTATTAAGACTTCCTACTGTCATTTGAAAAATGAAACCATACTTTGTCCGTATTTATCCTTGTCTGTTTGAGAAGCTGGCTCAGGGTTTTATCTCCTCCAAGCTAGACAACTATAATGCTTTGCTCACTGGCCTGCCAAGTGGTCTCATTACCAAGCTTGAGCAAAACTCTTTTGCCAGAGAAGTATATCTTGCAAAAAAAGACAGCGTATCTCCCTAATCCTAGCATCGCTGCATTGGCTACTCAGAAACAAAGGATTGATTGTGAAGTTGACCTGTCAGCCCCTTTGTGGTCAAGGTCGTGAATATATCTCCTGATTTAATTTTGAGATATATCACTTCCAGGCCTCTGTGCTCTTCAGTGCCCTCTTAGCGCAAGTTCCAATTACAAAACTACAAACCTTGCTTGATAGAGGATTTTACCATTATGCCCAACAGCTAAGGAATAAGCTGCCTATCTCAGTTTAGGAAGCTCATGTTCTTTGCTTAAATCTCTTCTTCTGAAGATTCACTTGTCTGGTTTTTTTGCCTTTTTTAGTGAGTAACATTTTATACATTGTAACTCAGTGGTTTGGGGGCTGTAATATGTTCTATGCTGCTATGCAGAATAAGGTGTAATTCTCATTTTAAGTAGAGCTGCATGAGATTATTTTTCTTTAGTTAAAAAGAAAAACAAACTACCCTTTAAAAATAATTATTTTTGTCAAAAGACAAAGCAGTTAATAGGAAAAGGTTCTTAGATTTAGAAGAGAACAAAGTACACTGCCTCAAGATTGCTGTACCCTCCAGTATCCAATAACTGGTCAGTCATTTGGATTTGGAAAGCTCAGAGCCAAACTTAGCTATATTCCCTTTACTAAAATACTTGGCTGCTCTACAGTGAGGCTTTTAAAGTCACTTCTGTGCTGAATGTGTTGTTCATATAACTAAGATTAATTGATACTTGGACCTGAAATCAGATCTGATACATCTTGCTTTGTAGACCTGATGCTGTTCTAGGTATCTGTGTCTTGTGTCCACGTTTTTTCATCCTGTCAGAAAACTAAGAGCAAATTTTTTTCATTGCTTGTTGAAATTTACAGGTACTTTATTTTCATATAAAGATCCTGATTTATTAACCAGTGGTCCTTTGCAGAAAAAAAATGTATTGCTTTAACATTTAAATTAAACACTAGAAATTAAATTGTTAAAATAACTTTGTCCAAAGGAAAAAAAAAAAAAGTCTTTTGTGAAAACCTTCTAAATGGATAGGAAGAAGGTATAGTGACATTTCTTAGAGACAAAGGGGGCTGTAGTAAAATAGGCACAAAATGATGGCAACCTGGATGACACTTTTAGCTGTTTGGGTCTGAGATCCCATATAGAAAGAATGGGAAAGATTTAAGTGTAAGCTGAAATGTGGCAGCTTATAACAAGATATGCGGAAGCAGCTCTTAGAGAGGTAGGAAAGAGGATGGTGCAGTAATGGAAAAAGTGAGAGAGTGAGAAAAGAAGAGAAAGACTGCTGACTGTGGAGAGGTTAGAAATTCTGGTGAGGAGTTACAGTGAGTGTGGAAGTCAGATGGAGATTGTCTAGATGGGCGAGAAACTCAGATGGCAATTTTAAATCATGTGTTCTAAACTTTGAGAGGAATGAGAGATGAGGCTAAGGGAGGAAATGAAAGGTGTCCTGTGTCATCAAGGTGAATGCAAAGGATAGGTGTACGAATACTAGACATCTTCACTAATAAGCATATGTTATATTACAAAATAGACCAAGCTAACAAGTCCTGAACAGTTTGATGCACCACATAGTAAACAAACTGTGAGTTCAGCAGAACTGGGTGGGTTTGGTGGGAGAGATGGGAGGTGGTAGATGGTTCTTTTTCCTCCTCCAAGGAGGTCTTGGTAGGATTCATGCCCTGCTACCTCCAGCAGCAGTACCTGCTAGTGTCTATGTGCCTTGTCAGGGCATGTGTACTTGGCAACATAATGGTCAGTGCATGCCAGCTATGTATCAGTTTGTATCAACAAGGTTTCATTTCAATAACCTATTAATAGTCTTAGATATACTGTACAGCAGCAGCTGATTCTGTCCTGCTGCAGTTACCACCAAAGCACAGTTTAGAAGTTTATGCAGTGCCCACATGAGTGATGAGGAGGTTTATTCCATGAGAGACTAAGGCATAGCTCTGTATTTGCCTAATCAGACCTACAGGAAGACATGTGCACTAATAAAGTGTTTTTTTGGCAGTACTTATGGGGAGGATAAAAATAGTTAAATTCTATATATTAAAAATGTGCATAATATGTAAATATTTATATGGATGCGGCTTTGAGCAACCTGGTCTAGTGGGAGGTGTCCCTACCCTTGGCAGAGGGTTGGAACTAGATGATCATTAAGGCCCCTTCCAACCCAAGCTATTCTATGATTCTATATGTATATAGTTTTGGGGTTTTTTTTGATAGGAAGAAGACATGTTTTTCTATTGTATCAGAAAAGAAAGGAAGGAGTGTAGGATTATGGGGGAAAAAAAGAGAGGCATGTATCTGCTTCTGTGGAAGTTGGTTGGTTGATATTTGTGTGAAACTTCCATGGTTGTTTTGTTTGATATGCTAATATGGAATCAAATTCTGTGCTGGCTAGTAGTGATTGGTTCGGATGTTTTTTCTACAAATTAGTAATTGTTTGTGAAATAAATAGCAATTGTTACCATTTTGCTAGATAAGACAAGAGAGCAAAAGATGAAAATTGATATTGTTAGATTGAAATGTATGTGGTTCTTCAAAATAACTGAAAATATTACCCTCAAAGAATGTAATGGAATGCTAACTGTACTGTATATAAGCACCATTAGTACATAAAAATATGGCTTAATGTGAAAAGTTTTATAAATTTAGTATTTTCCTTTCACTTGGGCTTCTAACAGGTTAATTTTTTTCTTTTCCTCTTGTGGATGATAAATAAAATATTATGACATAGGAGATATTTGTAGTCTTTTGTCAGCCAACTGAATGCAAAGTTTCTTCCAATTGAAACACATGTAGTTCATAGAAACCCGTCCACTTCAAATTACAGATATTTAAGGCAGACTTGAAATGTTAAACTATTACAGAAATCTTTGTGTGTATTGCATATACAAAATACATTAATAGTAGAAGTTAATATAAAATGAAGTTGTTCTCAGTTTATTTTTGCAATAAATGATCATTTGGGAATGCAGATCATATTATAACTTTTTTTTTCTGCTTAAAAAAAAAAAAAGTGGTGGTGATTTGCCCCTCTCCCCACCCCTTTTGGCTGTTTAGAGTGCAGCTATAATGAAAGCAAACATTCCAGTATTGTGAAGAATGGTTGTAAAAGAAGGGGTTGATCACATTGTCAGTCTTGTATATGTGACATGTTGGAAAACTGACCTTTTGCAGCTCTTTCACAAGGCTTCCTCTTCCCTTTTGAAACTATGACTTTTTCCAGTAGATTTCTTCAGCTTTTCTGCCCTTGCCCAAGTAGATATTTGTACAGTGCTTCATTTTTACATCCTAAAAACTCTTAAGTGAGAAATTTCCCTGTGGCCCCCCCTGCCCCCCACCAAGATTTCCTAAGCTTTGTGATACATTTTCAGGAATACATTTACAATGTAGCTAAAAAATAACTGAACAAACCCCTCAAATGTCAGCCTGGGCACTTAGCCTGTATGATGTCTTGGACATTTGGGTTGTTTTTTTTTTTTGACCACATACTTCCTGATTTTCATTCATTGTAGTATCTTTGGACAGCAATCAAATGAATGAGGCCTATCAGAGCACAAGTGCCCATTTAAATTAAAGTGGTTAAGAATTTTTAGATGCTAATACTTTGTTCAGATGTTAGCAAATGACTTACACATATGTAGGCAGCAACAAAGAAGAACAGTACATGCTTTTGGAAATACGTGATCTGGGCAGCACAAAAAAAGAAAGGAAGCTTGGAAAGTGTAGTGTTGTGCTTTTGGCAATATTTTGCTCCATACAGTGCTGCCAGAGCAAGAACAGTAGCGGACATTGTCTAAAGCCTCTCTGACCATCCTCTGAACTTTTGGACCACCCTATGGATGGATGGTTGCCGGGACATTTCTTTCAGGGGAAGAGTGTCTTCCTCTGCTGTTGCATTTTGGCTGCCTTGTCCTTAATCAGAGTGTGTTTCTTTTTGAGGTGTTTGTTAGTCTCTTTGCTTCTCCCACAAATGTTGTCATTAGCAGTGTAGGCGGTCACCGAATTCCTCTGTTCTTCAGGGTGCAACTTCCACTTCAAATTTCACTGTTACTTTTACTTGGCTTACAAAAATAAGTCAGAATACAATTCATAAACCCAGGAAGCTTTCTGAACAGTCTTACAGGCACCAAGCACCCAGCAAGAATTAAAACCTTTCTCTTTGCTGATAGCATAGATTTATTCATTTCCTGGCTTGCAAGATGAGAGAAATTGGAAGGAGATCCGGGGAAGCTGAACAGACCACAGGACAAAAGTGCTAAAGAGAGTGAGACTGTAAAAGCTTTTAGGAGCAGCTGCATTTTGAAGTTGATGAAGGAAATAGAAAAAGCTATTGACTAGGGCCAAATGCAGCCTGAAATTCTAGAAGTGATCTGCTGTAAACCGGCTCAGCATGCTAGCCATCTCTGGGTTTTTAATGCTGACATGCTCTGGGGTATGTGGTGAACAGCCTAGCAGCACGATAGCTGCATGCTAAGAAAATAAGCAAGTTGTCATGTGGTTTTTTTTGCTGTTTCGTCACTGGGGTATAGTAATAGAGGTAAAGGATGTGGCTTTACAGTGCTGCTGAAACTGTAGATAACTGCTAGCTCTGATAGTAACTCATTATTTCTAGGAGTAAGGGTCTGAATCAGATAGTTAAAACAATTCAGAGGTTTTTTTGAAACTGGTCATAAAATCCTTCATGTAATGCTAAAACCTGCTTCCACTGGCTGATGCTACATATGCTGGAGGCTTTTGGCTTTTTGTCATTTTTGGTATGTCAACAATATCTGAGAAGAGTTCCTGGTTTTATAAATGGTCTGCAAAATATTTTCTTCTTCCAGAAAGTAGCAGACAAGCAGTAGTTTTCACATCTCTAGTTTTCACAGCTACATGCATCTAAGCCCAATCCATTGGTACTCTGTCTCACAATTACAAGTTCTAATGCATGGTCTACTTTCAATATTTTGTATCCAGAATATTTTTTACACTTTTTTTTTCTTTTAATAAATAGCAAATAACACTAAAACATATGTATATATTCATAGATGATATTAATGTGGACAAAAAAGAGATTTGCTTCACAAGTTTTCAGTAGAAACATAGAATAGGTAGGGTTGGAAAGGACCTTAAGATCATCTAGTTCCAACCCCCCTGCCGTGAGCAGGGACAACTCACACTAAACCATGTCATCCAAGGCTCTGTCCAACCTGGCCTTGAACACCGCCACAGATGGAGCATTCACAACTTCCTTGGGCTGCCTGTTCCAGTGCCTCACCATCCTCACAGTAAAGAACTTCTTCCTTATATCCAATCTAAACTTCCCCTGTTTTAACCCATTACCCCTTGTCCTACCACTACAGTCCCTAATGAACAGTCCCTCCCCAGCATCCTCACAGCCCTCTTTCAGATACTGAAAGGCTGCTATGAGGTCTCCATGCAGCCTTTTGTTCTCCAGGCTGAACAGCCCCAACTTTCTCAGCCTGTCTTTATATGGCAGGTGCTCCAGCCCCTTTATCATCCTCATGGCCCTGCTTTGGACTTGTTCCAGCAGTTCCACGTACTTCTTATGCTGAGGACACCAGAACTGTACACAATACTCCAAGTGAGGTCTCATGATAGCAAAGTAGGCGGGCAGGATCACCTCCTTCAAAATGACTAGTAAAATATACTTGTGGTTCTTATGTAGACATGGCATGATTTGTACATTATAGCTTACTATGCTTTTTCAGCTAAGGTAGAGGGGGTACTTTTGCAGATGTAGTTTGTGTGGTGCTGCAGAAGACTAAGAATTTCATTTTGTCTTCTTTTTAACCCAAGTGAATTAAACTTGTGAGACGGAAGGAGGTGCATAATGGGGCTCTCTTGGACAGGGCTTGGCAGGAAGGTATAGTGGCCTTTGAAACTTCAGGAGGTATTCTCTGATTCCTTCAAAACTGCAGCTGTGTGGGTTTTTTTAAAAGTTATATAATACAGTTTCTGTGACATAAATAAGCTTGTTTGCTTTTTGCCTCTGACTAAATAATACATTCCCAGTCTTACATTTCCTGTAACAAAGTGAAATGTGAATAGCAATAAAATGTCCCAAACATTTTGATCCCTTTTTACTTTTTCTTGGCTGCCTTAGTACTTACTCAATGCTCAGAGACTAATACCAAGTGGAATTGAACACCTGCAGCTATCACTTCGAGTTATGCTGTATATTGAAGATGAAGGGAATTGCAGGTGGTCTGTATTTCCCAGAACTTATCCCATGTGCCATTGCCTATTTGGAAGGTCTTACTGTTCAAGCAATTTCATACTGAGCTTTTTGTTGCTTGATGTACTTAAGGCTTTGAGTATATGATAGTTTATGCCTATTCTGGGTTTTATTTCCACCCATCACCCACCCCCAATATGTTGATTTCTCTCATCTTGGAAGTTCTTGGGATGATTTAAAATTATTTATATAAGAACAACTCATGTTGGGATGTTCTGCAATGTGTTTGCAGGGAATGATTATTTGCTAGCCATCAGTTTTATCCTCTCTGTGTCACCTGTTGCCTCCTATTACCTGACTACTGCTCTTGCCCATGATTCTAGATTTCTGCATGAATAATTGGCATCTTTTTCAGGGTTAGGAAATAGTGTTGTTATTCCTTCCACGTCTGTGCAAGAAATTGATTTTGCATTTGATTTTGATTCTTTGGAGAATAGTGATACCAACAGTCTCATTATTGTAAATTTGTTATTAATAGCAACAGCAGAGAATAAAAAGCATTCCGGTTAATGCTCTCTGAATCTGAATTCCATCTTAGATCTGGGTAGTCCTTTCTCATTTTCTCAGAACCATTTTCTGTTAGATTCAGTTGAGTCAGACATTCTTTCTAACCTTTTCAGCTTCAAGAAAAAAATCAGCTAGTTTTTCCATTTAAGAATTCTGGCCTTTCACTGGAACCTTTGCCTATTTATGGGCCCAAAGCATGTTATTTCAACCATGCAGTGTAAATACAGAGCTACTGTAGTATAAGAGCAGAAACAGGGCATGTGGGCTTTGGTGCATAATTTAGTTACCAGTATTATTAACAAATAAGTTGTGTGATCTTGCACATGCTGCTAAAGGAATAAGTTCCAGCAGCTGAACTGAACTTCAGTTCAAAAATCATCACATATGAAATTATGGGTAAGTTATGGGGCAAGGAAAAGTGGAAAATAGTACAAATATTGAATTTCAAAGTGCTCATGATCAAATAAAATGTTTCCTGTGCATATCAAGTGAGGATATAGCCCTACAAGATCATCACACATCAGAAAATATGGAATAGATGCTTTGCAGACCATGCTAGCAGATGCTGGGAGAGGGAGAGAAGGTGGGACAGTCCTTTTAGATCTTCCAGCCATCCATTCAATTGCTGGAGCAAGTGAAACTATAGGTGTCGCTATTTAAACAAAATAGACTTACATAAATTACTTAACTTCTAAAACCCTTTTCAAACAATGAATGAATTCCACAGTTCCCTTTTTGAGAACTTAATTCTTGATTGTTTATAAAATCACATAAAAAGCCAGATAGAAGTACAGGTTTTAGTTTTGAATTTTTTTCCACATCTGTGGTGATGACCCTATTACCATGTTGCATTTGATCCTCTGTTCTCCAGTGCATATCAGAAGTAGCTCAGACGTTAGAGGAGATATACAGTTGTACAAGTGCTAAATGTCATTAGCCTGAGAATCACACTCTGGACATTACAGACCCTTTTGCAAGTGTAGGTTTAACTAAGGGTGCACTGGAACAATATTTCATAGTTAAATTTCAGTGTCTTTGGTTTTGATATCACTGACAAGTCATCTATCAAGTTTGCCTCGCAGGGCCTTTTTCATGTATTTTATAACGTATTAGACCAGCATGTAAATCGGCTTTAGTTGTGTTTAACTGAATATATTTAAATCTGTTAGAATTCTTTTGAATTTTCTCAGTTTCTTCTTATACCACATCATTATGAAAAAAGAGAAATCTCTAGTCTCTATGCAATATGTACCATTTCTGACAAATACAGATTGTCTGTACACAATATAGTCACATACCACATTTTCTTGCTTGCCTTTTTAAAATCCCCTTAATTATTTACAAGATAAATCATTTAACATTTTAAATTTTAATTATCTGCAGAAATCAGCACTTAGTATTCTATGCCAAACTTTTAAACTCTGCACAGATTCTGAATTTCTTCTAAATAGGTTTCAATTAGGCTTCTTGCTTGTTTTTGCTGGGGAATAATTGGAAGTGTAAAAGATCCACTTAAATCACTATCCCCTTCTCCAAAAAGGGACAAGATTACATACCAAGCAGCTTTTGAATTTTTTATATGCCTTCAGAAATTTTCAGATATTTGTTTTAATGATTGTTAAGAATTTATTATGATGCATTAATTGTGTGCTCTGTAAGTTATTAAATAATCAGTTCAACATATTAATCCTTCATGTTATTGTTGTTAAGGCTATATTTAGGAATGAAGCCTTAATTAAATTATTCCTTTAAAGATTTTTCTTAAAGAAAGCAGTATGTGTATTTATCAAGGTACATATTTGATCTATGGGGAAATGATTGCAAGCAAAGTTTTGATATAGCATATGCTGAACTTGAATTAAAAAGATTTTGGTTATGTAGAGTTCAAATTACCTTTGACATATTTTTGCAGGTTAGTTACAAATTCTCAACTAAAGATAGAGCTCTTCTTTATCGTGGAGCCTAGCATCAGATTTTAATCATATTTTGTACCCACAGGGTTTTAGGTTTCCAACAGGCCACCTGTCTCAGACATTAAAAAATTCACAGGACAGATGGGAAGGTGAAAGTAGTTGTCCTTGGATAAAGAAATTCTTACATTGCAGGAACAGTCACAGTCAAGGCTGGCCAATATATCACACATATACTCCTTTCTTCTACCATTGCTGTATCATGATTGCAAATTTCCCTTTAGTAGTATAAATATAGAATTCATCACTTATCTGTTTTTCAATAGCATGATTTGCAAAACCTGTCTCTTTTCCACGTGATCTATGAATCACTGAGGGATAACATGACATGCATAGTACTTCAGCAAATATAGTGTTTCTTGTACACATAGCAGAGCTCCTAGAATTCCTATGATCTTTATTAATGATGTGAGCATATGACTATTCACTTGTGCAGACCTCTGGCACTGGTTTGAGAGGTGTGATGTATTTTAATATGACAAATGTACCAACCTAAGAAAAGTGGTTATTGGAAAGAAGCGTAAAATGGTGACGCTTCCTCCCATGTATTGTCACTGTTTACAACAGAGATAATAGTTTTTAAGTATCACTGGCCAGTACAATGTTGTGGACCAACTCTCAATATTATATAGCAAACTCTTGGCAGTGTTTTAAAATGCAGGGGACAAATTCTTACCTGAGGTGTATATATCCAGTTTTCATTAACCCAGCTATTTAAAAGCCAGTGAATCAATTGGAATGATCAATTTGCTATGTTTGTGATGAAGCAGAGAGCAAGCCAAAGAGCAGACTCTTCTGTGTTTGGCTCCTGTGAAGATCCCCTTCTCCTCTGGGCTCTTTCTACTCTTCCCTGACACTAAAGAAGAGAAAACATTAGTGGCAGTATGTACTGTTCAACAGCTGTTAAGTGTGCACAGGTTCAGTAACAAGCATTAAACCTGTGTGGTTTCATCTGACCTACATGACAGAGGGGTGCTACCATGTGGCCTGCAAAAAAGTCTGCACAAGTGTCCCGAAACTGGTACCTAGCCTGTGGCACTAGGAAATCTGTGTTTCCCTGCCTAGTAATTCATATTTTTAGATAAATGTTTCAAATGTCCAAGAGAATCCAAATGCAGGAAAAAAAAAAAAAAAAAAAATCCCATAGTAGCTTTTGGAGGTTGCAAGTTTATACTAGATTGCTTTACAGTCCATCTTTTGTTGTATACTAGCTACTAATTTAATCATTGACAAGGGAGGAATTGGAGTTTCCCCTGCCTGCTTTCCAAGCATATGCCCTGTTCACTAGGTAGGGAGGTTGTGTGTGTCTACATGCTCTTTCTAGCCCAACTTATGCTGATTCTTTCGTACAGAGTGTAGAAAGGATTAAGTGTCCACCTGCTCTGAAAGGGGTGATGCTGATAGTTAGTGTGGGCCCTTAGGGTTTGATCTGTCAAGTAGAGGAGGACATTGAACCTGCTATGTCAACTCTTCATGACTGTTCTAACCAATAAGCCTCTGAATGAATAGAAACATGTTCTTTTCTGGCATCTGGTTTTGAATAAAGTCATAACTGCAGTGGTATTTTGTACAAAGCCTAACCATAGAGATGCAATTTAAGATGGATCTGAGGACACATCAGAGCAGGGTATGTTACTGGAGATAGGTGTCAGGTGGCTGCATAATGGTTGTTCCCTTATCTTGTTTGGACAAGAGCAAGGGTATTTTTGGCGTAGCCAGAAACAGAATGGTAGAGGCCTGTGGAACCTGTGGGAGCTGAACAGTCTCCATTGTTCAGAAGCTCTCAAGATTTACATGGAGCTGAAGGAATGCAATTCTGATTCTAGGTGCCTTCCAAATTGCCAGCTTTTCTTACCTCAATCCTGTGGCACGTATTAATGCTTGCAAAAAATAATACATGGAAAATCCATGTAAACCAGATAACAGATATGTAGGTAGTTTTGCTTGTTGCAGTAATGATGTGTCTTGGTCTAGGTCCTCTTTATAGAGATATAGATCCTCTTGAAAATGCTTTGATCTCTAATTGTATCTAAAAAATAGGATTGGAAAGGACTTGAGGTTGGGGAAAACAAGACAACAAAGGGTATGTACTTCTGAGGACAGATCTTTGTTATCAGAAGCAATCATAATCTTACAAACTTGCTTGGCTCCCTCTTCAAATTGTGGATAATGCTTGACTTCAGCTCTGTTGATATCTGGCCCAAACTATTATACTGTTGGTAGGAAAGTGAACAGTATGTGAATAAACCCAGCACAGGAAGATGGATGGCAAAGCACTAGTCCTCTTTATGAATATAAGTTTCCTTTATAGTCACTGGGGTGTCAGTGTGTTTGGGATATACCTGGCTGACGAACAACCTTCACTTATTCATTGTTTACCTATCAATTTTCCTGAAAGTTGGGGGTTGTTTTGGTGGTGGTTTTTTTTGGCTTTTGTGTGTGTGTGTGTGTGTGTGTGTGTGTGTTGGTTTTTGTTTGTTTGTTTGTGGGGTTTATTTATTTATTTCTTTTTTCTCAGAAGCTTGGATGCATTAAATCGTCCATGACCAGGGCTCACTGAGAGCTATCCTGTGCTCTGAAATCTTAAAGAAAGTCTATTTTGAAAAATAATTTCAGCTCTATGGGCTACAATACATGTATTTGTTCTTGTAGGGTTGCGTATTTGCATAGAATGTAATCTTTTATTTCTCTTTTTCTCTCTTTCCTTCTCTCCCTTCCATTCTGCTCCCCCCCCCCCACCTTTGTCCTTAATAAATACGTTTGTTTAGAAATAAGGATGTGAAAGACAAGCATGCCTAATATTGAAGGACAGTATGCTTGTGCCTAATACATTACAGCAATTGTTCAAGAATAATTCATCTTACGTGAAGATTACTCCTGTAGGGCTGCCAAGGTCACAGGGACTTTAGATTATTGTCTGCATAAATGCTGCTTGTGCGTTTTAAAGGGGTAGCCTTAAGATTTCATTTGCAGTTCTTTGAAACAATTTTATATATTTATTTTCCTATATAAATGTCCAATAAATTTTTTCTTTCATTTTTTTTCTTCCTTATTTGCGTTATTCATATTATGTGGTAAAATGACTTCTAGACTACTTCCATTCCACTCTAGAGCATTGGTTACCAAATGTGGAGTGCTGACCCCAGAGAGGGGTTGTGAATGAAACCCTTGCTGCTTTACAGTGTATAGGTGTTCTACAAGATATACATCAATCAATCTTGTATAGGAAATGTGAGACATAAAGGAGGGTGTGAGCCTACCAGAACTGCATGAGCACTCCTCTAATTCAGCGTTCTTAAAAGAAGCTGCTTTCATACATTTAAAGTAGAGGAGCCGTAAGTCTTAAGATTCAGGCATTTCAGAGGCATGGCAGAAGTTTAGACCAGAAATAGGAAAAGTTTTGTCACACTATGCCCTGCACCTCTCTTAGTGAAGGTAGTGGCACTAAATATAAAGGGCAAAACCTTTGTTTTTTATAAATCTAGGAGTCTATTTAGAGCTAAGTAATCTCCAGCAGTTGAGAACTGGCCAATAAACCCTTTAAATATATTCACTTTTTCTTCCTTTGAAGCTGTTTCTTTTCCCTGGAATGCCTAGTATCTGTGTATTTTTGTAATGAGCTTTGTGTCTAGCAACAAAATTAATTTAATTTGCTTTGTTTTAGAAAACAAATTTGCTGTGGACTGCCTGTGACCCACTGGTCTTGTTGGTCTCTGACTAGACTGCAAGCAGTTGTAGACTGCTTGATCGTATTAAAAGAGGCTTTGCAAACTAATTTAAATATTTTACACTGCTACTTATACGGATAATAAAGCTGTAGGTTTAACAGGGATTTATGTGATTGTGAACTGGGAGTGAGATGGCCTGCAGCATAATGTTCTAAGAGGGAGAATTTCTGTACAAGGCTGTCAGCTGGAATGTTAGTTTAGAGCTAGAACATGTTTTGGAAACCCTTGCCAGCATTAAATTAAAAAAGTTTAATGTGAACATCTACATTTTCTATTCATCTCTACATAACTACTGTGGGTACTATGACTGTGTTATCAGTATAATTCTGTCAGTGAGGAGTTTGTACATTGTTTGTGAATGAATTCATGAAATTATGGCAATTTTCTAGAGGTTTGCTACCTGTGTGGTCAAAATCTGGATGTGTTCATTCTTTACAAAATTGTGAAGGAGAATAAGTATTTGATGAACTCCTGACATGGCTACATTATTGCGTAGGCTTCTTGCATTATCTTGCACAGAGAAGGAGAGCACTGAGTTCCTAACATCATCACCAAAAAGAACACAGACCTCTGATATAGTTACTGTTGACAAAGAAAGTGACTGGCCCTGTGACACTAGCAGGAAATCATAAAAGCATCTCAACTCATGAACAACTTGCACTTAAAAAAAATGTGTAGAATTAGTTTGGTTAGAAAACCTCTGCACTGTTCATTTATTATTTAATCTTATTTTACTTTGTACAGACAAGCTATCTGGCCTAGTGTGAGGCTTCACGCAGCCAATTACTTCAAGGTGTTTAGTTCATATATTATTTAAAGCATAAATCTTGTACAGGTTGTCTATTGACGACCCTGTGAGGAGTCTATAGTAAATGCCTTTCATCATTGCTGACTGACTCAAGCACACAGACCTACTTGCTGAGCTGAATAGGCCAGGAGAACTGGTGGATTTGTAAGATACTGAATTAATAGCCTTTTCCTATATGCTTAAGTGATGGAAGTTAGTACATATAGTTGAAGCCCAGTGTTAGAATTTAAGAAGAAATTAAATTTTATATAGTGTTGTAAATTGTACTTGGTTCTGCTAATTGAAAACAGGGCACAGTTAATTTTGTATTCTTCATACTTTAAAATGTATTTTTAAAGCAATCGTATTCAGTCATATATTTGAATAAATGAAACGTTGCCATAGGAAGCTACTTAATGTAATTAATAGAATATTCATAGAAATTCCCTTTTTAAGAAATAGGTGCTGTGGTTATGTTTGTTCTCTGCTTCCTTCCTCAGATCATTCCTCTCAGGCTGTTTTTTAAGTCTAGTGCAGTGATACCAGCAAGGTGCTCTCTGAATGGCTTGGAAAGAAGCTTGCTCAAGAAATACACCAATTGCATCTGATGGGTTTATGTGTCATTAACAGTGTCTGTCCCACACTGAATGTGCCAGGTATTTAACTGGGGACTGGTATTAATTTCAGAGCTAATACTAAGCCGTTCCACATCAATGCTTAAAGCAGGTGGCTTGAATTGACAGTGTAAAGGGAAAAAAAAAAAGTGAGAGAAAATTACCATTGTACTATAGAATTTCTATGATTGAATTGACTGATTATACTGTCAAAAGAGCATTGGGAAATGGGCAGTGGTTATGAGGAGCAAAGAAATGACAGGATTCTTTTAGAAAGAGGTTCTCTGACTTTGCACAGTCAAATAATTCAAAACAATAATTTTTGATGTTAAAGGTTTTAATCTAGCACTTAAGTCTGTGTGTTCTGCAATTTATGACTTTAAAAGCTAGTATCCTGTGTAAACTGACCCTGTAATTTTCTTATTCCATACTATCTCTTTTCAATAGTCATCAGGTGCTTCAGTGTGTGTCAACACAGGTGATTCAACATAGTGATCCTACCTTCACATACTAGCTTTGGTTTTGAATTTAAAAACCACCTTTCAAAGCCAACAGCACTGTTGGGTTTGAAAAATGAGTTGTGTAAGACACCTAGAGAATGTATATGTAATGGTGTGCACAGTGGCTTATAATATTGCAAAGTTGTCAAATATATAAATAACGTCTTAAGTGAATCTTCTTAAGTGCATTAATACCTAATTTCACTCGCAATTGAATTATTCTAATACTTGATTTCAATGGATCAAGACCAGACACGAATCAGAGAAATAATCTGAATGGTTTTTTTAGTAATGTAAATTAAATTGTTCAGTAATGCCCAATTATCCTGTTAATTTTAAGTTATTAACTATGCCTTTTGATAGCACTGGGATTTTTTTCTTCAAGTTCATGTTTGATGGGGTAGATTTTTTTTTTCTTGATTGTGTAATCCCACTGATTTCACCTTGTGGAATTTGGGACTTACCATCTGCTCCAGTAACGGGTTATGTACCTCTTTGCTGATAGCAGTAGTGACCAGGAAAATTTTCTCTCTACATAGGCTCCAAAATTGGGTGATAACAAAAGCAGCTTTAAAAAGCCCTCCAATCTGTCCTTGCATGGGTGACATAGAATTTCATGAACATAAGTAAAGAAAATATTGCCAGTTCCCTCTGATATTATAGAGTTGACATAATACTTTTTTCATCTAGTTTGTCTAAAAAGAAAACTGGGTTGTGAAAAAAAACTAAATAGAAATGCAAGTTGATTTCTCTATCAGACAGATCTTATGAATCAATCCAGAGACTTATTAACCTTTTGGTTTTGGAAATCATGACAGTTAACCTTATTAGTGAAATTGTGTTAAACCTGTGAAAAGAGGACATCCTATAGACTGCCAGAATGGATAGTCTGTCTCATTTCTTCTACAAATATGTGTGTATTTTCCTTTGTGAGTGTCATGGGTTCAGCAGCAGCAGTCATTTTTCTCCTTTGTAGTAGCTGGTGCAGTGCTGTGTTTTCAATTTTTGGTCTGGGAACAGTGCTGATAACACCGATGTTTATAGTTATGGCTTAGAATGTTTTGGCCTGACCAAGGGCTTTCTGAGTCTCATGCTCCGCCAGGGACGGGGGGGAAGCCAGGAAGAGGCAGAGACAGGACACCTGACCCAAACTGACCAAAGAGCTATTCCATGCCACAGCACGTCCTGCCCAGGATGTAAAACTGGGGGCAGGAACCCAGAAGAGTTCAGTTCACAGCTCTGTCATCGAGTGGTGAGCAATTGTATCCTCTTTCCTTGTATCTCCCTGGTCATTGGTGGTGGTGGTGGTGGCAGCGGTGGTTTGTGTTATACCTTAGTTACTGGACTGTTTTTATCTCAACCAGTGGGAGTTGCATTCTTTTGATTCTTCTCCTAATCCCCCCCCCCCCCCCCCCCCCCCCCCGAGTTGGGGGGAAGAAGGGGGGGAAGTGAGTGGTCGGGCTTTGTATTAGAAGGGGTGAGCTATTGTTTTCTTTCCTTGTATTTGCCTTGTCATTATTATTGGTGGTAGCAGTAGTGGTCTTGTGTTATACTTTAGTTACTAAACTGTTCTTATCTCAACCTGTGGGAGTTGCATTCTTTTGATTCTCCTCCCCATCCACCCATGAGCGGGGGGAAGAAAGAGAGGGGAGTGAGTGAGAGAGCGACTGCGTGATTTACGGCTTAAACCACGACAGTTCTTTTTGGCGCCCAATGTGGGGTTTATATAATTGGGATACCATTGAAAGACAGGCTACAATGGAAGCTGGGAGGTGGGGAAATGGAGGACAGCCTGCTAATCTTTTCAGTCATAGGACAGAATGTTATATATCATCTAATACCTATATGATTATATACTCTACATAAATATAATTACATTCATATGTAATGGGTAAATATAATGCTAGTAGGAAGTTGAATTCTGCGCAGAAAAAAATTCTCTATTTGAAAGTGTATTATAACGTATATGGTTTTGATACACCGTGTATAATGTTGAAGGCTATGGCTACATTGTAGTTACTCCAAAATGCCTTTGTGAACCAGAAGAAAACTACATTCCGTAGGATTTCTATGGTGACTACAGAATATTTGTTCCATTGCTTCCAGAGAAGGCATCTGTAGCTTGTAGTAGCTTTAGGGCTAATACATGGAGCTATGCAGTTCTACTTGCCTTTGAACTGTGTCACTGAAAGCCAAATGCAACATAAATACAACAGGCAATATATTTTATAATCTGCAGACTTTATCAGACCATTTATAGTTTGGCAAATGTAGCAGTCAAATCTGGAAAAAATACAGTATCTTTAAATTGTTTTCTTATGCCAATCAAATGGTGCAGTCGTTTCTTCTCTTTACATTTGAAAGAAACCCCATCCTCACTTCTTTAAGCTTTTATTAGTTGTAAATGTTAATGTTACAAGGGGAAAAGTATTTCGTTTAGACCACATTTATCTGGGAGGTGTGTTTGCTTTAAGTTGATGCTCAGGCTCCTTACCAATTTGAAAGGGAAAAATAGTCCGTAAGAATGACTAGCCTTATTGCTGGATTCGTAAATTTAACTTCCCTTTGTGTATGGAATGGAGAGATATATCTTGCTATTTCTTAGCTGACAGCATGAATGGTGTAGATCATCATATATATATAATGTGAGGGGAAAAATGTTAATACTATGTAGCATGTAAAACAAAAATAAAATTGCTAGTGCAGTGTATACAAAGAAAAGAGGTTAAATTGATTGCTATTCATTGCTCTGTACATATTGCTAGGTGAAGATTAAGGATCAATTCTTCTTTTACTGACTGTCACTCTCCTTACCTAGGATTAGGTTTTGGCATAACTTAAATTGAAGATCTCAATAAGTTTTATTTGGCTGTCAGTTTAATTTGATGTGAGCTGATGAAATTTAAGTCCAGTTCTACAAAATGAAAATCAGTGATGTGTATTAAGCTTTGTTGAAAAATTTACTCATGACTTCATTCTTTTCCTCAAGAACTTCTTGTATGTCATTATTTATATCTAACACACACACACACACACGCTTCCTATTCCTGCTCTCCTTTAAATTTAAACTTCATTTCTGCCTGTGTCATGGTTTCTTATTGCAGCTCATGGTGTCGCAAGTAGGAAGTGCTCTAGAGCAGGGAAAGGTGAGTTGCGTCTATTCAGAAGTGGTAGGGTGTTACATTTCTGGAGTGAAAAGTAGAAAGATTTTGTAGAAGAGAAAAATAATTGCAAATAAATGGAAACTTTTTAACTTGTATAATGAGTGCGATTCAGCTCGAGGTGGTGCATGTGCAAAGTAAGTTAAAATTAGAAAGTATGAGGAATTTTCTCTATTTTTCTAAAAACAGAAATGGAACCCTGTCAACAATGCTTCAGGCATTTTGAAACCTTTCCTTAAATCTGCCGTCTCAAATTTCATTCTGTAAATTTGTTTGCTAATGACAGAATGATAAAAAGGTCTGCTGATCTTTCTTTTTACCTATCTCTATAATATCAGTTGAAAACCATGCTCATAGGAAATTGGAAATGACATACAGAACGTAGTTTACTTCAGAAAGATTGAAAACTTTTGTTTGTCAGTATTTTGGGAGTTCTGTAGCCCCCTGGTGGAATGTAAGGAGAACCTACAAGTAAAATATTTGGTAATCAGTTATTACTCAATCATGTTTTACTTGATAGATGAATAATATATTCTTTCCCTAGTTGTTTATGCAGGAGGGGTAAAATCAGCCATAAAGCCCGAGTTTCCAAGCATTGCTTGAAAAGTCTAGATGATCTTTAAAAAAAGGAAAAAAGTTTTCTGTCTTCCAACAGTGCAGGACACAAGAGCTAAGAAGTCTTAAATAACTTCACTGGTTGGGGAGTGACTGCATTGTGAGAAAGGGAACAAGAGTTTTCCATGTCCTGACCAGAAACGGCCAACTTTTCTGATCAGAGATGTTCAGTCTGTGTCCCTGAAAGATCTTTTCTTTGGCTCTATTGAGAACAACTGTTGCACTTGGTCAGGAATTGATATCTAGTTAAGACAACAAATTTTTCAAATTTTTATTTATTTTTCTTTTTTCTTCCAGAGAGAGTGAGTTGAAAGCAAAATGTGGAAGCCAGTTTCCTTGTAGCTAGTATAGAAAAGGTGAAAGAAGAGCTGCACAGCAACAGCAGGCTTTTCTGGGGTGGGGCTAGAGGAGCAGCAATAGCAGAGGTCCTGCAACAAGTGGTAGGGCATTAGCAGCTTGCTTTTCAAGTTACATAGCCTCATGTAATAAGGTTTAGAGAAGACACTGGGGTATGACTTCTATTGATGTACAAGGAAGGGGTCATGTCAGAGCAAATAGAAAGGCAAAGGAAAGCAAGGTCATGGTAGGAAAGAATAAAAGTTTGGGGAGTGGAGTTACCTGCTGAATACCTGTGTGAGGATGAAGGGAAGGTAAAAGTAGTTGTTTCTGGTGGAAAGAAGCAAGGGATTCCTCTTGGGCTGGGCCTTGAACTTTGATTTTACAAGAGTTGTGTTTGGAAAGAAGGTAAAAGTGGGCACTTTTTGGGGAATGGGGGTTTAAAAGAGGGACTTGAAAAGTACTCTACTGCAGCTGGTAGAATAAAAAAAAACCACAAAACAATGGCAAATCTGAAATGTCTAAGAACTGGCAGTAGGAATTGCTCACACAATCTCAAATTCTACAGCATGGGAGTTGGCAGTGGTCAGGAATATAAATGGCAATTCTAAGTACTCCAACCTTTCTCGTTGTGGACCTGGCAAATTTTAATAGTTCTAGGGCTTAGCTGATACCAGTTTTCATGATGGGTCTACAGACATATAGTATGTTTACCAGTGTTCCTGGTCTCTTCAATTAGTCATATTTGTTAGACAGTAGACGCAAATTCTGTGCTGTGGCAGGAAGACAGGCAAACTTCAACAGGAAGGATGGTAGACCAGCACTACACAGCAGGGTTTTCTCTATTTCTCTACTACCAGTTCAGTTTCTGAAAGAGTTTAATATGTTTCTTGCAAAATGTATCTACTCAAAAGAGTTTCAGAACAGCGTAAAGGTCTTGAAATAATTGACAGGATTTCTTGTGTGAGCATTAGCTGTGTGGCTGTGTGACTGCGTTCCCAGTCTAGTTAAGATAAAACAATCACAACTGGGATGTCAGTGAAATTGCAAATAAAACACAGCCATTTAAATTGAAGCCTATCCTGATATTGCCACGTGGGCAATGAGTTAATGCATTTTTGGAAATGCTCCATTCTGGTATTTGAGGACATGTGCAAAATGTATACTCATTGAATTTCCAGATGCTACAGGTGTCGCTGAGATGTCTTGCTGTATTTGATTGTTTGAACTACACACTGCTTTTGCTCAAAAGAATAATGGCTTGTGTCTGCTCTCCCTGGCTCACCAACACTCTCCACCTCCTGCAGGACATTCTTTTGCTTTTAGTCCTTTCTGCACAAACCAGGTTCTAAGATCTGCTAGCAGAACTTCGTATCTTAAAGCCATGAAGACATTTCTTTTTCTTTTGCAGAATTTCAAGACTCAGTCCTTTGTTAGCTTTCTCAGAAAGAAGTTTAATTACTCACAAGCCAGGATGCTTTGTGCCAGGTTTCAGCCTGTAGCCACTTCTTACTGCCAAGTTCTGAACCCCTGAAAGTAAGGGCTTATAGAACTGCTGACACAACCTTAACTATAATAATGCGAATGACACCGCCATAACACTAATGATAAATGGCATACATTTTAAAACATTTAAAATGATCATAGCCTTGAAGTCAAACACATCTGGGAAATATTAATGGTATATGAACTGCCCTGTGTGGATCTGAATTATGAACGGCACAGAGATGGAAAGAGATAAATTGCATAATAAATCACTTATTCTATTGTTTACTTTTAAAAAACCATATATACTTTCTGTTTATGCAGCATGTCAGCTGTTTGAAAAAAGATAAATAGTTCTAAATTCATATTTATTCCAAAGTATAAATATTTAGCACAATGTGGTGTCACACTGACTTCAGAGAAATAATTACAGGATATGGTTTTATCAACAATGATGCTCAGAGGCCATTGAGTTTGTATATATTTAGTATGGTTTTATCCTCTGATCACTTTGTTCTTTATCATTTCATGAATTTATAGAAGTTAGGTGTTTTTCAGCCCTCCTTTCTAATTTGGCAGAAATGGCATATGCAGAATTGTCTCTGATGGTTCTAAATGGATAGTTGAAGAAAGTGTTTCATGATATTACGTCATTTACTGTATTATAGCATTCTAATTCTCAAAATCTATGTAATGGTTATAGATTTTATTTTTTCCAAATATCACTTTGCCAAACTGGTTAAGCACAAGGGTTTCAGGGAGCTTTCCTAATATCTATAAGAATGTTGGCTCTGTGAGAATAAGTCAGATGGACTTATTATAAAATGCTTCACTGGGTACTGAAATAATAATAATTTCTGGGTAAAATTCAGATGTTTACCTGAAGCATGAGGATTTTGCAAGAAGCTGTGTATGGGCCAGAAGCCCCACACAGTCAACTTGACCCGTCATAATAAAGTTACAGACATCTCTCCCATGCTGCTGATGCATGGATCAGATTGTGGCCCACCAATTCTTATTGAAGAGATTCCAGTCTCTTCTGTACTGAAAAAAACCTGATGCTTCCTCCTTTTCCCAACATCCCCCCCCCCTTGACCCTTCTTCACTCTTTCCTCATTATTGTTGACTCTACTTAGGCCTTCAAGAGGGCTCTTATCTCTTTGCTTCAGGTGTTGAGGAGCACAACCCAGAAGCTTTCCTTACTAGGACAGATTTAAAGGTGACATGCAACCTGAAATCTTTCAAGTATCATTTTTGACAGCTATTACAATTGTATATATGGAGAAGTAACACTGTTGAGGCAGTGAACATTGGACACTGAACAGGATTTTAATGTATTCAACACAGTAACTGCTTTTTCCTGCTTGAAAAAAAAGAATTTTACTTTTGGTGTTTATTTTTGACTTTCGTCTACTTCTGATGTCATTTATCCTGTTGTCTGCAGCCCAGGCACTTTTTGGTCTTTGGCTTCTTCAGATGCTTCTCTCAGAACTAATGTTTTTTCCTCTGGTCTTTCCTGTCCTATTTTTATTTTCAGTTGGTTGGCAATGTTTAATACTTCCCCTGCTGACAACTTAGTTCTAGAAATTCTGTTTCCAGCATACCATTCATAAATCTGCTATATTGAAGAGCTAGGCAGGCTCCTCCACTTTGTTTCCTGCTCTCTTTAGAAAATGTTTAATTTCTTATGAACAATGATATTTTCAGTCACCATATAGTCTTAAAACAGTAACAGAATGGTAGAAAATTTAAGAAAATTTAAGAAAATGGTTGAAAATTTAAGAAGAAACAAAGCTAATAAATATCATGTCTACGTACTGAAAAACGTACTATACTCAAATAGGTTTTTGTTTGGTTTTCCCTACCTTTTTTTCTTTAAGGTTTTTTTTTAAAAAAGTAATAAAATACAGGGCATGAATTTCTACTTCTCTGAATTTACTGTACTGCCTAGTGTAAGGAAAAATATTTTCCTTTCTCAAGAGTATAATCTGGAGGTAATGTTTTCTTCTCAAATTAAAATTGGAGGAAACTTTTGCTTCAGTGCAGAAAAGGCATAGAAAGATTCCACAGAAAGATGCTAATGAAATCATCCCACAGTTCCCAAATTATTTGTTGTATTAAAACTCATAAATCTTAGACTTTCAATTTTATGCTAAATATAAATAGTAATCAATGTTGCTTCTTATACGCTTTAGCGCATAAATTAAAGAAGGAAAGAGAGCATTCAGAATCTTCAGAAAAGCAAAAAAGTTACGAATAAAAGATATTTTGAGAGGTTTTAACCAACTAAAAGAGTATTTTTTTATGAATTAGATGTTTATATCTAAATGCCAGGTTCTGTGAAGTGCAGTTTAGCATAAATAACAAAATAGCCCTGTTTAATCACACGCTGTGACTTAAAAGAATTAAATCCTAAATGCGCAAGTTTCCAAATAAAAGCAGCAAGATCAGCAGTTCTGAAGATGGAATATGTCCCAAGATATTCTCCACATGAGAAAGGGAAAAGGACTTTTTTTTTTTTTTTTTTTGGTACCGTTGCTGGCAGTTATGTACAATCTGAAGGTTATTTAAATTTTATCTCTTAAAATATTTGTGGTTTAGATTGATTTTATGCATATTTCCAAACCTTATTGCAATCAGTTTGAGAGATTAATTTGGAGATTGTTCATAGCATTTTAAGTTCTTCAGTTTCTTTTCTATTTTGGGGAATTTTTACCTGATTATTCTTTTCTTAGTTTCTTTCAAAAATCCCTGCCAAAATAAGTGTTTGAGTTTCTTGGGGAGTTTTGCAAACATGTTCATACCTTGAATTATGCTGGTTGTAATATTTAAAGGCCCTGAAATACTGGTGATCCAAGTTCTCTATGATTTCATTTATATTTCAAACAGATTATTGTACACTGCCAAGATACTATGTGTCTGAAATGTACTGTTCCTGCGCAGGATCCCAGTAAGTCCCTGAGTACATTTATTAATTAAGAGATATATATCAAATCCAGAAATATGTTGACGTGATTCACAATATCCTTTAAGATGGTGTCCTCTATTTTATTATACTGTTCACTGTATTTTTGTATAAAATGGAAGTTAATATGGGCTGTGGTCCAGAAAAGCACTTTAGACATGTACATAATGTTAAACATAAATAGTTTCATTGACCTCAGTGGCACTGCTCATTAGCTTATAATTATTTATATATTTATTTCTTTATTTAAATATCCTGTGGAATGAAGCCCACAGGCAGTGCATCCACTGAAGGGAGCCAGAATGGATGGTAGAAACCTGCAAATCTAATTTCTTTTTTGTAGCATTATAACTGCTACGTATAACCTAACATTATCCTTGACATTTATTGTAGTGAGTGGACAGGAACTACTGCTTGGTACTTAGTGTGTTAGAAAAGACCCAATTCTGTTTTTTATTTAAGAATCATTAATATAGTTCTAATCTGTACAGTGTTATATGACTCAGAGCTTTTGCTTTCTGCAACTCTTAAAACCTTCAAGAGAACTTTTTCTTCTTTTCATAAGTAAGCATAAAAAAAAAGCACTATGATTAGTTGTGTCCTAAAGCTTACAGTTGCTCAAGCTGCAACATTCAAAAGATTAGGTCTTTGATATTATTTTGAGCTGAATTTGCAGAGGCTCTAGTCACTATTTTCTAAAATTGCGGTTGTGATTTGGGGGGCAAGGGGGAGATAGGTGTACGTAGGTGTCAGAAAGCTCTGTGACCCCTATGTGTGCATATTGTTTCTTTCCTGTTTCATATATGAAGCTGGTAGAGATGATGTGCCCTAAACCTAACAATGGACTTTATTCGAAGAATACAGAAATGAGTGGAAAAGCTTCTGTTGACTGTAATCTTTGAATTCTTAGCATAAATCAGACTAACACTGATTGATATAAACACATTTTGATGCCTAAATATTCTATGACCTTAGTACCTGGGAGTGATAGAATTGGCCATGGGCAGGTGGTGTTGCCATTCTAAGTTTTACTTTCTCCGTTTGAGTTGCTTTATAATACACTCATGTACACTGTGTGCATAGTCATTTTTTAAATGACATGCAGCAAGCAAGCAAGCATCCACAGTGATCCCTAAGGCTTCTCTCCTAAATGAAATAATCCAGTGTGGGATTTTTCTTTCTAAATTACAAGCAAAGAAACCTGTTACGTGTATATGTGTAGGAAAGTGTGTATGTGTGTGGGAATACGCAGGCACACATGCTTATTTTGCCAGTAACCTGCTGCGTAAAGAAAAAGATATTTCCTAGCCACTTGTCACAGGCTACTTCTACTCTGCCGTTACAGGTGTGACTGTAGTGTCTGTAGGCATATACCTAGTCTAGCTTCAACCAAAAGCAGTCAAGCTGTAGCAACATGGATTTCAGAGCATGCTAAGTGCTCAAATATGCAAATAGCCTGCTGGCTGTCTCTCTGCAGTGTGCTCTGGGACTGGTAATATGCAGCTTTGCTATCATTCATACCACAGCTAGCTATGGTCTGCCTGCACTCACACATTCATACCTCTTCTTACCACAGAGCCAAAGCCCAGGTGGATTATTTGGAAGTCAGCGTCTTGTTACAATTTTCTGTAAACGTTAAAATGGTCTTTTTGTAATGCTTTTGTAAAGGAAAGAAGCCACATACGACTGTATTGTGGACTCTAATACAGTTTCAGTGTAACCTCTAACATTGGGTAGAGTGCAGGAAGCACATGGATTAATTGAATATGGGTCAAAGAACTGTATCCAAAGAGTCTACCTGTGCTCTTGCTTCTGTCATTTCTGATGCCTGAAAAGCTGTTGCCTCCACATGTTCTGCTTCAGATGCCAATGCATGCTCTAGGGAGAAGGATATGCTTTGCATCTATGCATATCAAGATGAGAATAATCAATCAGTTTTAATCACACCCAAATAAAAAGTGTTTGGAAGATTGAAGTTTCAGTTCTTTTGCAGATTAATTATTTTGTGTTAACTATTTTCTGAGCATCTCTGCCTTAAAAAAATAAAGAATCGAAGATAGAATAAGATCATGTATTTTTCACAGTCCTGTAATAATGGAAATAGGATATGGTATAATTCAATAAAATCAGATTTTCTCTGTTTAGTTAGAATCCAGTTTACTGAAATAGTTCAGAATCAAAGACCTGCCTTCCCATTAAAGAGGGAGAAAAACAAGCCTTGTTGTACTAAAAGTGTGAATAGTAAAGAATCTGACCATGTAATTCTTTATAGGAATAGTGAAATATACTCTCTAGATCCAAATGTTTGAACTTCAGCAGTTCTTATGCAGATTAGGTAATTGTTTGCCTAACTGCCAGCTGTGAGTTCAACTGCCAAAAATGTGGATTTGCAGGTGAATAGAAATACACATTTTAGTAATGGTGGCAACTGCACCAAATTGAGATTATAGATTGCTGAATGTTTTTTAAAAAGTCACGTTGCTAAAGTATACTGCACACATTTCTTCTACCTCTCTGTATTTCACCAAGCTATAGTTTCACACACATTCTTTGAAAATCTGTAAAAGTGAATGTTTCTAGAAACTGCAAAGCTCACTTTAAAACTTCAGTTTTTCAGATAATAAAATTTTACCTAGGCATAGCTTATAGTATCCTAAATTAGTGTTTGATATTGCTCTCTGACCATTGGTACTGACTTTGTGATCATTTTACTAAATCATCCTTTTGTATTTGAAGGAAAAAGTTATTACTTTGAAATGAAATAAGAGCTGTGGAATGGTATCAAATGTTTGGATGAACACACTTTAAGCAACCAAAAATTTGCTGGTGTATCTCCTGCTGGAATAACTGTATTTTTTAAAAGGTGGGGGAAAGGGATGGGGGCAGAATTAAAATTGCAACCTTTGTTAGTACCTGTATGGCAGCAAAACTGTAACTGAAATGGAAGAGTACCAGAATAAAAGTCTAATAATTTATTCTATTTAGGGAGCAAATGTAATGCATTTATTTATTTATTTATTTTTCCCCAGTGTAGGCTAAGCTAATTTCATGAAGTGTGGGGGCAGCGGGGAAAAGGACCATAGTAAAGATCTAATGATATAACTATTCTAATTGTTAAAGCATATCAACATTTAAGCTCACATATTAGGGTTTTCGGAGTGGGAGGGCTTGGTTTGGGTTTTTTGTGAAGTGCTGATTTGGGAATGTCTATAAAATAATTTGAAGAATATATGTAAAATGTGATCAGGGATCCGTGTTAGAATTCAGGTTGAACTGAATATGGAAACATTCTTTTTTCTCTTTTCTTTTAAGCCTATTCTTAATTTTTCATTCAAGTAATGTGAAATTGAGCTTTATAAAAGACTGCAAATTCTTTAAATTTTTGTCTTACAGTCTCTAGTCTTTCACATGTTTTGTAAGACATCTTTTGCTATTTTGTATTATCTCTAATTAAGTAACATTTTCAGTACAATGTATTTTGAATATTCTGTACATTCTCAGTTTTTCAAGAAATAAGCTTATACGTTGTGATACATAAAACAAAAGCAGAAAAGACACAAGAATGCAGCTGTTTATTACTAGCTGATGAAGAATTAAATAACTTTTTTTGGACCATCTGCAAAGCTTACTCATGTGGCCTCTGCTTTTTACTGTTGTAAAATGTAGCTTTTGAATTAGTGGTGAATTGGAGCTCTGAAATTATCACTACTAATCACATATTGTGAAAGAATGGAAAATATACTATTCACAGAATCACTAACTATTGCTTGATTTTATGGTTACTGTATTCACTTTCTATGACAGTGGAATATTCTGACATATGTTATCTGTTGCCTTATCTCTTCTTAATTTCAAGTGCTAGTAATGGTATGCCCCTAATCCAAGGTTAGGAGGTGAGAAGGATTAATCTAAATGGAGTCACAAGGTTTTCTCCTCTTCCTTCACTATGGACTTATAGCAGACAGCCTTGGCAGAGAGTCCTGAGAATCACAGAGCCTTTGGAAGCAGTAGCAAATTGGAACAGGGATGTATAGCTGACTTGTTGTTCTGACTGCTACTGTTCTCTAGCTGAGAAACAAATTATAGGGAGCTATGGTTAAATTTTGTGTCTCTGTGGGATCACAGAATATTTTGGTTTGGAATGGAGCTTCAAAGATCATCTAGTCCATCCCCCTGGATAGCAGTAAAGGAGCAAAAGCATTTGTCTGATTATGCAGCAGCCCAGCTGCAAAAGTCAATTCAGTATTTCAGGACTGTGGGACTCAATTCACCTGTGAAACACATAGGAGGGAGGGAAGGGCATGGGGGAAACCTCTGTTGGTGCTCCCCCAATTTGGTGTTGTTTAGGAACTTCCTGAGGATGCACTTAATGCTATCATCCAGGACATTAAAAAAAACATTTATTGGTATTTGCTTCTGTATTCATCTCTGAAAGGACACCAGTAGTAAATTAGTACCACTGGTCATAACTTATTGGGCCTGTTCGTTCAGATAGTCTCCCACCCGCCTTATTGTGCACTTATCCAGTCTGTATCTCACCAGTTCAGCTAGAAGGACCTATTGGGAAACTATGTTGAAAATGTTTGTAAGGTAAAGGTAAGCAATATCACTACCCTCCCTTTATGCATCTCATCTCATAAAGGCAGTTAAGTTGGTCAGGCATTACTTGCCTTTGTTAAGCCGTCCTTGCTGTTCCTAGTCACCTCTAGTCTTTCATGTGCTTTGAAGTGGCTTTGGGAAGGATTTACTCCATAGCTTTATTGATAAAGACGGGCTGCAATTGTGAAGCTTCCTCCTGCTTCCTTTTCTTGATCAGGTGGTCTGCAGCAGATGCCTACTATGGCATCACCCATATTGCTTTGTCCTCTGGTCCATACTGTCAGCTCTCAGCTGACTTGCTTCCATTGTCCTCTTTTTTCCCTGTTACCTCTGAGCTTCCCTCCTTGCGGTTCCTGAGCATGGAGGGCTGGAGCGTGCCAGGCTGCTCAAACTGGGCAGCAGTCAAATGGAGCCAAGGTGTGGAGAGCAAAAGTGAGAGACATGCTCTTGATGAGAGAGAATATATCTTTTCTGAAATCTCCCAATTTACCTTCCCTCCCAACTGACCTTAATCTTCACCATTTGCTAC
The DNA here is from genome assembly GCA_028858755.1 of Ara ararauna. NCBI lineage: Eukaryota > Metazoa > Chordata > Aves > Psittaciformes > Psittacidae > Ara > Ara ararauna. The sequence continues at coordinate 52,245,367 of CM054380.1, forward strand.
CAAAGATAGTCAATCCCTTCCTATGAGGTTGCTCTCCCTTTACCCTGTGTGCAGATCTTAGAGCCAAAAGGCCAGATATGTCCCCTCATTATCCAAAGCACAGGTGGGAATTTGAGAGCAGGAAAGCAGGGCATATCTGCAAAAATGCCCAAATGTGTGAAACTCTAGCTTTATAGGAACCCAAAACATGAGGGAGCAGAGCCACATCTGTGCCTGTGATCAAGCGTGTGGAGCACTCTACAAAAATCTAGATGCTGTCTTTGAAAGCAGTCTCTCTGGGAGCAGTGCGCCTCTCCATCCAGCCTGAAGATTGCAGGTCACAGCAGAGCTCACTGAGAGGGAAAAGTGAATGAAGAGGATGGGATCTATTCCAGGGAGCTGAAATCGGCTGAGAGAGTTATCCAGTGCTCTTGGAAAAGCATTCTGACATCAGCCAGCTACCCTGACAATGAACATTTGTAATGAGGAATACATCTTGCATAGAATGCATTTGTTTTGAAGGAAAGGGAGTAAAAGGCACCAAAAAGAGGATAGTGAAGAGTATTACTTGGCTGCTGAGTGAACTTGTGTCTCCTGAGGGTTGGAGTACTTGGTGATCCATAGAAAGGGATTCTTCTATTATGTGTGAGGGCTGCTAAACATACAGAAGAGGTGCTTGACAGCAGCCTGATATGTAACTCTGAGAGAGGGAAGAGTTCTATGTATGTAGTTAGAGAGCCAAGTAATATATGTGAATTACACCTTTCTTTAAAGCAGCAGTCCCAAGGGCTGTGTCTTTTTCTGATTGCACCTGTAGTATCTGCGATAGGGTGACTAAAATAAGATCTTTTCTATTGTTTATCACTGAAAGACACAACCTTTAACTCTCCAACCACCCCACCCTTACCCCCCAAAACAAAACAAAACAAAAGAAGACAGAAAGATCTGATGTGGCTGATGTTCTCTGGTGAGCTACTTTTATTCAAATGTAATTTGAGATGGGAAAAGAGAATTTCTGATTTCAGTGAAAGGTTGAGTAGAGGGGGCAAAAGGCTCCAAAACAGTCCATATATTTAGGACTTTCATTTGTGTATTTTCTTGCAAACGAAGCTTTTGAAATATTCTTGATTGTGGAGTTCCTTGCTTTAAGGAAAAAAAATAAATAAATTGTGTGTATTTCTGGCTATGTTTCACGCAAAGGTATGCACATTTAGAAGAAATTGAGTATTGCAGGGAGCCAGATGTTGTGACAATCCCCAGCTGGGGTTTTGGCATCTAATGGCTATAGTCGCCTGGTATGAGCCAGAGCAGAACATGCTGTGCTCGTCTCCTAAAGTGAGACAAGCTCTGCACAGGGGAGTTGAGGTTGAGCTTTCATCATTGGTTGTTAAGGTGTATTTAAATTTCATAGAGAGGGATTCTAATGTAAGTATTACAACCAAGAATGGCATTTTTTAAGTTGGTGGAGTTAGAAAATTGTGAAGGGGTATAAAAGATCATAGCTAGACCTCCTGTTATCAAACAGTTAAATAGCATTGACTGTAAAATATTACATTAAGACATTAAAATGAACTTTATTATATTCTATCACTAAATGGAAAATATATTTGAATGTATAAATTAAAATAACTCGTTTTATTAATTTAAGGCTCCTCAGTTCTCCCACGATGTCCTGGAATCAGGAAGCATGATAAAAAGCTGGCTTTACTATCAGGACCTCTGATGGCTTAAGGATATGTAAACAGTTCTTAAGGCTAGACAGATCCCAGTTGGCTGCACACCTGAACAGCCTCACGAAAATGTTATTTCAGGTAGCATCTATCTGTTTTTAACCAGGTTTTAACATTAGTCAAAACTCAGTTTAATTCAAAGACTTTGCTGCGTATTTTAAGAAAGTAAAGCAAAGGATTCAAGTGAGAAAAGTTAGACTGTCATGGTATGAGAAAAGCTTTCAGAACAACAAACCATTTCTGAACCTGGAAAGCAGAAGTAATTAATAAGTGAGTTTTGCTGGTTTTGTTACAGACCACTATGAAGGAAAAGGAATCAAATGAATGAAGGCCCTGAGGAACCTAGCATAGATCTGTTCTAAGATCCCATTAGAATGCAGTTCAGGAAGTTGGCTGATGTATTTGCAGTGGTTGTCACTGGCATACTGTGTATTATTTATTTCTATCAGCTACTGAATAGAGATATAGAAACATATGCTGTCAGTTATATTGAAATCTATTTTCTTCTGTGTCTGTGGTTTTGGTGTATGGCTGAGTTCCATGGAAGTCAAAAACAAACCACTGCCCCAACATGGCCTTAGGTTACTGATGAAGCCAAGGGAGAATTTAAGATATTGACTGGCTGTGTTTATTAATGTTTAGCACTTTTCGTACTTCTAAGTAAGCATTTCTAAAGGAATGGTAATTTTGGCCAGATTCCAAGTGGGCAGTTTCATTCTGGCAGCCCTTATTGTTCCAACAGCTTCAGCTGAGTATGTAGTCTTGCTCCTATCGTCGCCTTTCCTTCATGAATATGCTAAGTGGTAGTGCTTAGAGATGCATTCTCACTCATTCTGTGCCACCCTGCTTATATGGGCATTTATGTATCCATGAGGTAAACTGGACTAAAGAACCTGTAAACTAACCCAGTAAAAATCACTTTGTAATTTTAACCTTACTTATTCCCAGGGCAAGTGATGATGCAGAGTGGGAGTACAGCACCAGTGCTGAGGGGAAAGTGATTTTTTTTTTCCTGTTGTAATGTTAGTCTATGCCATTTTAATGTGTTTGTGTGGCTAGGACCTTGTTATTTATTCCTGTACACAACTCCCAAATACAACATTTTCAGTAGTATATGAAATGACATCTACATTCACTGATGTCCAGCTGTTTCAAGTGAAGGGCTAAACATATTTCAGAGAAGTCAAGGGGATGCAGTCTGTGTTTTGAAATGGATTTCTACTTCTGTTTGCTTTACACGGTTCTTTTTGCTTTTGTTCTTCTTGGGGAAAGGGAAAAAAATGTTATATCTACACCACCCACACCTCCCTCTAAGTGTTGTATGGAGAATTCACTAACTAATACAGGTATAGCTAATATACTTCTTTGCCTCCTCCCTAATGTATGTGTACATCTTGGAGTCTGAGTCTGACTGGGAGCTCACTGCATACCAGCAATTTCCAGTTGGCTTATGGTGATGTGTGGTACCAGGGCTAACCCCACATTTGTCTTTCAGTCTCCAACAGAGAAGTTCAACACACTTTCATATTTATTTTCTTTCATATTTATTTTCATATTTATTTTCTTCCCACTCCCCCATCTCCCCCCCCCCCCCCCCCCCCCCCCCGTTTTTTGCTTGCTTGGTTGGTTGTTTTTTTTCTGGATATTTTATCTATGTTGGGAGAAGGAGAACATCCTTGAGGAAATGCTCCTTAAGAACAGGTCACCTCAGCTGTCATCCGACTTACTGAGAGACAAGCTGAATGGCAACTGTTTTCTGTGTCATGATATGATATGATGTGCTGTGATACAGAGCCAGTCAGAAAGCTGATAAGCACTCATGGCAAAGAAAGGAATGCAGCTTTTTGGAACATTCCCAGCTCATATGAGCATTGCTTCAGCAGCTGCAGTAAAAGCAGTGGGAGGCAGCATCCCATAGCAATGAGGCTGATTCAAGTACTTAGGTTTTAAAAGTATGTGGTGCAGGGATTGCATCTTCTGTTCAACATCTTTCTCGATAAGTTCTCAGGACTGCAGTTTAGGTGCACCAGAGCACAGTGTCACCTAATCCACAGGCTGGACTTGCTTGCATGGGACTGAATTGTAAATTATGATTTATTCAAGAAATCCCTCTATAATCTCATTGAAATTAATGGATAACTTTTATGCATACACTTTGCAAGTTTGGATCTGTGAGTATTTGAAACTGTATTACGTAAGCTAAACCTCAGAACAGTATTTCTAGCAGGCTAATATTGTGAGTCTGTGGGTGAAGTTAGTGTTGTGCTCTTGATTATACTGGAAAATAGTGGTAGAGCTGAAATTAGAAACTCGGATCACTGACAATCAGCCTCTGATATTGGCATTATTTGTATAATTTAAATATATAAGCACGCTCAGCATGCCCCAAAAGCATCTGCCAAAATATGTAATACAGATCGTATCATCTTTGCAAAAGGATGAAAGAATGCTAGTAGCTTGTGTTTTATACTCAGAGGCTGATATTAACTGCTCAAACAAGAGCCACGTTCCAATATTACAAGATAAAGTGCAGATCCAAGGGCAAAATTTGGCTCTAAAGAACTGAATAGAAATTATTCTTAGAAAGGCTTCAATTATCTCCACAGTAAAACTACTAGAATCCTCATTTTCGTCACTACAGACACTTGATGAGAGTAGCAGATGGCCACACAAAGCATCCATGCTATTTTATTTGAGATTTTAATGTAAACTGAACTCATAAAATATTTTAAATAAGACTTTTAAAATAAGCACATGAATTCTTAGTTTTTGAAAGCTGTAGGTCTAAACAAATCTTGAAGTAACCTGAAAATGAAACTTCTACCATGCTCTAACTTCTTGTTGTTACTGTCACAGAGACACTACTTTTTACAGTCTAAATCTCTTCCTAATGTTTATTCTGTTTGAATATCAGACTAATATGTTCTTTAATGCTTATAATAAAAGACTCTAAAGCTGTTTAGTGGTTTTAGCATTTCAGTTAAAAACTACACAGTAGGAAAGGTTTGTTCTGCTTGGCCAGAATTCTGGCACCAGCTTTGGGCTCTTTGTTGCTTTCACTTTTCAGTGATGCTGGAGGCAATTGTGAGATTCCCATCATCTCATTTCTCCATGGGAGACAGTCACAAACTGGAGGATGGGTACACGTGGGTGTATCTTCAGTAGCCCCTGCCACACATTATATGACCACAATAGTCAAGGTCTTGTTTTGTCATGTCAGTAGTTATCTTTCAGTGGGCTAGCAGTTTGGGAATTGGCATTTGCGCCTTATTAAAGGTGTAGTAAACCCTGTTGCTCAGTGAAGTCCTCAAGTGCCTGCAAGGCATTAAGCATCACAAAGATACATGACTCCTGCATTATGAGAACTCTTTAGCTGCTTTTTCTCCCTTGCTCTTAAGAGCACAATTTTTCCCATCATGTGTTTTTGAAGTAGTCGTTCCTAAGAATACAAATAATAGATGTATAAGCTGAAATTACAGCAACTGCTGTTGTCAACAGTCACGATTTAATTATCAAGATTGACTCTGTGTATCTCTTCATGCCTAAGTAGAGATGAAAAGATATGTGAGGTATGTTATATCCAGTATATAAAGGAGTTTAGAAAAAGACAGCAAACCTGAAAACTCTGGTCTAAAAAGAGTACAAAATAGGCAAATTCTCTGAGTAAAAACAAAGTGTCTCATAAAGGTTAATTCAGCATAAGTTTATTAAAGTAAAATTTAATGTGTTTTATCTTTCTGGGCTTTTGTTCTCCATTCACTTTTTTCCAGACATTCAGTCACATTGTTGGGATGAGCACATATTCCAATCAAACAGTTATAGGATTATTATTACATGATTCCCACTTGACAGCAAAAGGTTGGAGCTTTAATTTGTTCAGCTGCTGTGAGCTAGCTGAAACAACTGTGTACCAAAAGGAGGATTCCACCATTTTTTCTCATTTTGTTTTTCAAATATTTACTCTTATGAAATCACTTAACACTAAGGGTCCGTGTTGTCCATTGAAATCAATGGAGTTGGGCAGGCACATCTGGTGACAGAATTAGACTCTGCTAGTTTTTTATATTTTTTTCTGCCCTGCTCTTAGTTCTTCAGTTGCAGGAGTTGCCAGGACCAGCATTTAAGTAAAGTGAAAACCCTGTCATTTCTTAATCCAAAATGTGTTGCTTTGACTTAGAAGTTTTTTCATATTACAACATTACAGTTGTTTACCTATTTTGTAGTAATAGCAACAACTTTAACTGGTGCCAGATTACGTATTTATATCACGGATCAGGCTGAAAATTCATTCTTTTCCAGAGAGGCAGAAAGATCATGTAAAACTGGTGACCACATGTTGATAGGCTGCATGATTTAACAAAACCAGAGGCAATCATTTAAAAGAAAAATGTTTTATTTTCTGCCAGCAGAGTATAATGGAGAGAAATTGGCTGGTATTATTTTTAAAAATTGCTCAAATCACTGTAGTTAGTATAAAATCGTCTCTGGAACTATTTCCTGTAAGTTAACCAGACATATGATTGTATCCTTTCTATTTTGAATACTGAAGCTCACATTTCATCTGTCTTGTGTAGAGCCCGTCAGGTATAATAGCTCTTTGTGATGGTTCTTTCTTCTTTTCTTTCTTTTCTGTAGCCAGCCCCCCACCCACAGACCTAATACAATTGCTAGTTTTAAGCATCACTCAGTATCTATTACTAGCAGTCTAGCAGTCATTGCACCTCTTTCCCCTTCTGATGAGCTTGTGGATCTATCAGCAGATAAATGCAAGATTAACATGTGGTGCTTATGGGTTTGTACTGGTTTTATTTCCTCTTGATGCCAAAGTATTTTTGGTTTACCTTGATTTGGAGAAAACTCCAGGAACAAACTTGCCAATGAAGTTTTAAGTTGACAAGCAGGTATTCTTTATTGCGTTACCAGGAGACAGGGGGGAAAGCTCCTCCTAACATATGTCCCCGTATTGCTACACAAGCAGTCCTTATATAGCTCCCGAGCACACATACATATTCATGAGGCTACGTATGGATTACATCATTTTCCAGAAAGTTCCCTGCATGTGTTCAAAAATGTGGTGGTGGTCTTTCAGGGTCGTTAACTTCTTCCAACAATCTTCATCACTGCTGGCAGCCTTTGAAGTACGAGCAGTAGATGCTTATACCACCTTAATCGGTTCGTTAACACCACAGACATAACAATCATCCCGTCCTCCTACTTATCAGTTAGTTTAACTGCAGCCCATCCTGGACCCCTGCCATTCCAGATACTCCTTGTCCTTACGTCCTGTTCTTCTAGCCTGTTTTTCTTAAACTCATTTTGTACTAAGGTCATAAAGGCCTAAACTACGTCAACTACAGCAGTTTATCTTGTACAAGAATTCTCGGTATGTTCTCTAGCTGTACTCTATATTTTTTCTCTGTATATCATGCATCTCAGTAATTTTCCATTAATACTGTTACAAAGCCATCAAACTTAACATTACTTAAAATTGATTCTAAAGGTTTATATATTTCATTTTGTTATTTTTTTACCCCCCCTTGTCTCAACCTGGCTAAAGTTATCCCTGTGATGACAGGTTTTACATAGAGTAAGGTGGTATTTTCAGATACAACTTCCAGGGCATCTTTTCACTAGGAGCAGGATTATGCCAGCACTGTGTTATTTTGAAAATCCCACCTTAATTGTTCTATATGTTTTGAACATCTGTGTGAATAATAGCTTTTGAGGGGTGTTCAAGGCCAGGTTGGACATAGCCTTGGGTGGCATGGTTTAGTGGGAGGTGTCCCTTCCCATGGCAGGGGGGTTTGGAACTAGATGATCTTAAGGTCCTTTCCAACCCTAACTATTCTATGATTCTATGATCTCAAGAATTTTTTATGAAAACCATGGTCACAGAAACATTTTATGACAGAGGCTCACTTAGTGTATGTGTCCAGGTATATGAAATATCTTGTACTTGGGAAATTACTTGAAATGGAGAACATGAATGACACCATTACTGGTGAGTTTTGAGGCCTGGGTGTATTGTCCATGTTGAGCAACAGTACTGGTTTGATTGCTAACAGCAATCTGAAAGGTTTCAGCAGCCTTTTAGGAGTAATAATATTCTGCCACCAGCTCATCTATGACAAATCTGTTGTTTGCTCTCAGCGATTCACACTGGTGCTCTTAAATAGTCTCAATACCTGTTCAATTTCACAGGTCAGCCTCATGATGCTGTAGTGGTCAGAGCACTAGGTAAGATGGCCAAAAGGGTAGAAGAAGAAATGCTGGTCCAAATCAGATGAGTTTAAAAATGGAATAATTTTAAAAGCATCATACTGTGGCTGAATAGGGAGGGGATAAAGTTATCTTAATCTTTCTTTCTTTTTCTTTTGTTCATTCATTCTTTCTTGCTTTCTGTCTCTCAGTCTGTCTCTTTCATTTGCTGTTGTTATTATTCATGAAACTGTTCTGAACAGGTGACAGTCCAGCCAATCCAAGTGTCCCATGTGGGGAAACATGGGAGTCTTTCTGAGGAATTTCAGTTTATTTGGAAAGCAGAAAAATATTAAATGCATGTGTTGTGCTGAGAAACAAGAATGTTTCTGCTTGTTTCTGAGTTTTGCCATTTTACACCAAAAATTCTGAGATGGTGTAAAAGAAACCCTTGCATGCTTGTCTTCAGAGCAAGTCATTATTTCACCCCTCAGATAGAAAATGAAGGAATTATTACAGAGAATCTGTTCAGATTAGACAGATAATTTTACAGAGATTATATCTGAGAATATATGTTTGTTTCTAGCATTAATGAATTAATGTTTTTTTTTCTCATTTTACATTTTCTGTAACCTATGGAACCTATCAGATCTGGTTCCGTTTCTGAAACATAAATATTGCACTGGCCAGGAATAGCACACAGGAAGAAACACATCTGATGTTGTAGTTCATAGTTATATCCTATTGCCTCTTTGTCCTATGAACTCCAAATTGAAAGACTTAAATTTTCTTATGAGTAGCAGAGCACTGTAGCCCAATATAATGCTATTTCAGGTATCAACTAAAATAATCTTTAAATATATCAATTGGAATATTAAACATGGAAAATTGTTACCTACTGAAGATTGTTATTAGGTTCAGTGTTGAATTTTTTTCGCTTTTTGTCAGAAAAAAAAGACTGCTAAAATGAAGACTGGAAAATATACAATGACTGAGTTTCTTTAGTCAATCAAATGTCTTGTCAACGGGAAGGTTAAAAGGGTGGCTTGATCATGGCTTGTAATTACATAGACAGGAAGAAGATAGCAGATATTTGGAGTTTCTTTTGTTTAGTGGACAAAGGAATTGCAAGATTCAGTGACTGAAAGCTGAATTCAGCAAAGTTGAAACTGGAAATAAAACACAAATTGTTAATGGTGAGGCTAATTTAAACATTGCAGCTGCTTAGCGGTAGAAATTCTTTACTTCTTGGAATTTCCAGATTAGGATTGATACTTTTGCAAAAGAAACCATAATTACTGGGTAATGTTATATGTGGCCTGCCTCATGATGAAGATAGTTCTTAGATAATAATAATGCTCCTTTCTGATCCAGACCTGTAACACTTTGCAGGAAGGTGCTTTACCTGCTGAGTTATTAAGAGGCTACTAGAGGCAAAGAGCTTTTCAGAAGGGGATTTTAATTATGGATTTTGCTTTTTCTTGTTATTTGCTGTCACTCGTATGTCTTGAGCTCTGTGTCTGGTTGCCCCTTTCTGAGGAAGTGTTTTTCCAAGAAGCTTTACTACTTGGTGGAGGTGTATCCCAAGCAGCTGTTGAGCCGTATTTCAGAGCACTGATAATTTTAATGTCTTCAATATATGCAGTTTGATGGATGTAGGATATTGCTACTCTTGCTTGTAGTTGAATATTACTGAAGAAGGTAAGTATTGCTTAGGGCATAAGATTTATGTCTCAACTGTTAAAACTTCAAAGCTTTTGGTTAAGTGTTGTTTTGGGTTTTTTTTACAGTTTTAAGATTGTAATTGATTATGCATGTGTTTTAAGGAAAGGTTTTAGTATATCACTACTTTGGACAAAAAATGCTTTTAGTATCAGGTCTTCTCTGAAGAATAAAACTGTTGTCTGAGGAGAATTGGTTTTGGCTATACCGAATCTGAAAACCTTATTTAGAAATTAAGATCTTGGGTGTCTACAAGTGCCTGAAAACTAAAATATATAGGGACGTACCTCTAGCACAGCAATTACCATCACTGTGTGAGGCATTTTATGGTCTGGGTTGAGTGCGTAACCTCTGACAGTAGACTCTTCTTGGCATTTCAGGAAACAATAAGACTGATAATGTATGTGGCCAGTACTGATATCTGTAAATGGAAGAAGGAAGAAGCTCTTCTTTCTGCAATCAATGTGGGTTTCATTTTTATCCCACTGTGCCAAAACTGCTGACAGTATCATGTCTTTTTCATATGACCTGTAAATCTTTGTGTTAAGCACCTAAAATCCACACAGTCATAAACATAACTAAAAAATAGTTCTATGAATTTTTATCTATGTGCACATAAAATTTCATTTTGGGGAGCAGCTGAAAACCAGCATGAAAGGTTATTTCTTAAGGTTATAACAGGCTGAAAGTAGAATGAATTATCAACCTGTTACACTTAGTTTTGCTATAATGCACTGAAACAGGATGATGCAGTAAGTGGGATTTTTATATTTATTTTTTTTAATAAAATGTTAAGTATACCACTGATTGTTTTGGGGGCTAAACTCTAACTGTTATGTAGGTTTTCTTTACTCATTTATTATGAATGGAATGGAAAGTGGAATGGGAGAGAGGGGACAGTATGGATTTTTTGTGTATTTCTTAGGTTTCTGGGGCTTCTTAATGTATTTTATAACAGCTGAAGAAGCTATTTTAAGATCATAAATTATTTCGTTTGAATCTGTCACATGTTCTTTGTTATAAGTTATCTTTTTAAGATAAGTAAAACCTGAAAGTTTGCAATTAGAATTGAGGAGAGACTTGTGAAACACTGCATGGTGATATTTTGCTTTGTGAGGCTTTTTTTGCTAACTTGTAAACTACAATGCTAGCTGCGTGCCAGTAGAAACACATACATAGGGTTGCCTTGCTATTCTGCTTTAAGTCTGGGGAAGGGATCACTCTTGCTAAACTAATGGTAAGATTTTGCAGTATTTGGCAAGTTTCTTATGTTCCTTAGGAAGTAAGGACGTGTGAGTGTGTCCTAATTGCTCCAAAAATACAGGTGGCCAAAAAATTGCACATTTTATTCTGTTTGATGAGTTACTGTTTGCTGGCTAGACTTCTTTTTTCCCCAACTTTTTCTGCCCTTTGCCAGTGTTTGCATGACAGTTGCAGAGTTGCCACTTGCGCCAAAGGATTAAGTAGAAAGTTAGTGTAGTCCCTTTGCAAAGGAAGTCAGTGGTGATTGTAGCCTGTCCTGGAATATGCAAGCAATAATAAAAGTTATTTCACTGGTGGTGCAGTGAATGCGACACCTGCCTGTGAAAATGTTGCTGTCTTGTGCTCTGCTGAAATTAGTTTACGCTACTCTGCTCAGGGTTAAAGCCAGGAGGCTAAAAGTGAAAGACCTTGCAGCTCTTTCATACACTACTGAGGCAGCAGTTCAACAGCTAATGCTGGACCTTGGAGAGTGGAGCTTGTGCTTCTGGAGAAATGAGCTTCCATAAATCTATCAGGAAGCTTCTAGAGACTTGCACAGGCAGCAGGGTCTTCCTAAAATGGCAAAAGAAAAGTTTTGCATGCACTGCTTGGTTTTGAACATTCAGCAGACTTATCAACACCACCGCCTGCATGGTGTCAATGCACAACAACCTGCACTAGTTTTTGCTTCCTTTGTTGTTGCTTTTTTTTTTTTTTTAAAGATGTGCTAGATGTATTTTTTAAACAAGGTAGCTTGAGTGTCAATGACAGAATGACCTCTATCAGCACAGGTTTTATCACAGGCAGCAAAAAAAAAATGCAGAGCTTAGGGCTGGCATTGGTCATGAAGCTCATTTTCTGTCCTGTTGAAGTTATAGTGTTGTCAGTTTTAAGACAGCTCAGTTGTGTCTCTGTAAACTGCAGTAGCTCCTTTGGATTGCCGTGCCAGTATATCCTGTATGCTTCTTTACAAAAGGTCTTGTAAAGGCTTCCATTGGTAGGGCTTGAAACTACAACTTGCATATGTTCAGCATATATCCATCCTTGTAAGTATAATGTTTAGATGGGAAGGAGAGAATTAGAAGATGATGAGGATGATAATTGTCAGAGTAGGTAGGGAGATAAAACACATTATTTTCTTCAGAATGGGTCTTGGTATTATAGTAATTGAGAACACACCACCAAGAGATTATTTATGTAGCAGCAGTGAAGGAGAAAGGTTGGAATTCTTGCCTTTTTTTTCCTGGCTCTGGGAACTAAATTGGAGTGGATAGTTATAAAGAGCACAGCCAACTCTAACAAAATCCCTATTTAGGTCATCTCTAAAGAGCAAACATGGGATGTCTGAATACAACATTTTGCTCTTAGGCCTTTTGGCAGTAGTAAACTTCATGGTATAGATAAGCTACCTTGTGCAGACACAGCTTTAAAAAAAAATTTTTATATATATATATATATATATATATATATATTTTTTTTTTTTTTTAGCTGTGTAACTGTTTATGCCAGAAATGTTGTGGGAAATAAAGCCTGTAGCTGATAGAAATGTTCCAGCAAAAAAAGTCTGCAATAGCTCTGACATAGGTGAGGAAAATCACAGCTGTTTACTCACTCTTTAAAATATTAATTCAGAACCAGATCAAAAAACCCTAATCTGAAGTGTTCCTTCGTAAGTACAACACTTACAAAAGGGGTATAATCAGAAATTTGGATTCTGTTTGTTCATTTCAGAGTGATTTATTTATGTGGTAACTGCTACTTAGCCCAAAGTGTAAAGCTTGTATTCAAACCATGGTGTGCTATACAGCATATTTAATATGATATATGAGATGGCATGTTTGGAGAACTTGGACTGAAGCTATTGGCTTTGAAAGTTAAAGTACTGTGTTTACTTCAAGCAGGTAGATATGGCATGCAGTGACATTACGTCTCTCTTGTCCTCTTGTTTTCCCCACGTCACATAATGGTGCTGGTTTTCATATGTTTCTGAGATTGCTAACATTTAGAGCTATAGTCAGAAGCTAGCAACAGCGTACCTGTGCTGTTTGTTTGGTTACCCATAGAAATACTACAGCAAAATTGCACTTTTCATCTTAATGCTGAATAAATTACTACTTTACATATTCAGTAATATATTCTCCTGTCACATAACTCTTGTTGTTGTTAATTGGAATTGCTTATGCTCATTGAGGGAGGAATACTTTTCATCCTGTTTTGAATGGAAATCTGTAATCTTGAATTTGTGTCTAAACTTCAGTCATGAGGAGAGCAGTGCAGGAAATTGCTGCTGTTCCACCAAATTAGCTTCTCAGATATCCTTTTAATTGGAGACGATAACTCAGATTCTTAGTATTTTAGGAAGCTGAACAATACAAATTGAAATACAGATATTTCCAGTAAGGGCTCAGTTCAAAGAAGGCTTTTATATACAGATGAGTCTGCTAACAAATAGCATGTCATATGGTAATGAGACCATGTTTTCTTCCACAGTTTCACATTTCCTAACTGCAGTGCTGTGAAATAAGTGGAGTGTTTATCTATTCTCTCTTAAACTGACAAGTCTCTGCTAGGGATGAGTGTGCCCATTATAGATAGAACATAGGTATACAAAAAAAAGTCTAAACTCTCAGTCAAGACCATGCCAATTCCAAATGCAATATATTATACTTGTTCAGAACATTCATTTCCGCCAGAGTATTCTGTTTTTAATGTAAAGACTTCAATTTATGTTTAAGAACAAGCAAACTATAGTACTTTGACAACCGTTCACACTTAATTTCTTTGCATTAAACCAACAGCATTCTTTTCCACCAACATCCATTGTTAGGACAATGCTCTCAGACGGAATTTATGAGAAATGGAATTATGTTACCAAGGAGATAGCATTTACTATAATGAAGAGTAGATCCTAGAAAATGGCCCCTTTTACAGCAGCTCAGAACAGAGCCACAAAAGCAATTGATTGGTCTTGGCATTTAGTCTTATATCAGCTGTGTCATCCATAGCTTCAGGAGTGAGAACACTAATCTGAAGTGACATTTCTGTTCTGGCGGGCTTTTCTGCCCTGATGAAAGCAATTACTTCATTCCTAAATGATAATTTGCAGGAGTTTCAACCACTTTAATTGATAATTTTTTGTTCTGAGAAGTTCAATTGTGAAGTGATTAGCTGATTTGGTAAATAGAAATTTAAGGTGTGAAATGTACAAGTTGCTCCAAGGTAAAGTGCTGTTTTTGCGTGCTGCAAAATTACTTGATAAAACTGCAGTTTCTCTATTATCATGAGGCTGGCAATTGCTTAGTTCAACATAGGAAGAAAAAGAGATCAAAACACTAGTGTTCTGTTTGTAGAGTTCAGGTTTGGACTTGTGTATCAGAGCTCACTTAATTGTTGCTAAATCAAAGTGTACATTAGTTTTTTAAAGATTGTGTAAGATGGTGAGTTTGTAATCCTTAAAAACCTGCCAAGTTCCTATTATTATGTTTTAATCATTCACTTTGGAAGCAAATCCTGTTATTTGAATGTTGCAACAAAGGTGCTTATTGGTGATAAAGCATTCAATTTAATGATTAGTTTGAGCATACACAAACTGTTTACATAATGAAAATAAAAGAAACCTGTCAAACAAGAACTAGGAAACAACCTCAAGTCTCACTGATATAATAAAAAGCTTGTGTTGATATAGGTATTTTTTTCATAAATTGTACATTATTTTTACAATAATTGTTAAAGCACATTTGGGAAAATGTATTTTTGCTATCTACATGGGAAAGAGGCTTTTTAATAGAACCAGTTCTGTGATATTTTCCTATATAGTGAAAAACTAATGGTCATTTCATGTGTTAAATGAGAAATATAAAGCAAAAATGAAGGTCAGACTGATTTAGCACATCAAACAGTCTTTGTCAGCCAAGCTTAATATATCCTGAGTTTGTGGAACAAATGAAATTTTGCTGCTATGTTACACTTTGCTTCCAAACAACCATTACAACTGGTTTTATATATTGTGTGAGCATCAGACCATCAAACAGTGCATCTTTACTGACGTGTTGCTGCAGTGATGATCTACAGCAGCAATCTGCCATTTATATAAGGGCAAAATGTGCATCTATATTTAGTTGTGAAATTGGCCTATTATACTCTTGATGTTTACAGAGGCTAACATAAATTAATGATGACAGCTATGAGCAGTGCATTAGTTAAGCAGCAGAGTTTTTACCTTGAACTTGAAGGTTCCAGCTTTCACTTCCAGCACATACTATGAAGCTTTCTTCACACATTAAAGAAATTCTTCCAAAATCTTTACTTTTTCTTGGGCAGCATTAAATGGCTTCATTCTGAGGACTATCCTAGCGATGATAATTTCAGATAATGGTTTCATTTATGCTTTTGGCAAACTTTTGCCTCATGAGAACAGTGATATTGTGGTGTGGCAAAAATGAATGCCCCTGAAAAGTGTTTGCTCATTGAAGGGGTCTGATTTGACAGACTTTGAACTTAGATGTCAGATATGCCTGCTCTGATGAAAAGAACAGTTTGAGGAAGCAGTATGGCTCACTAGGTTATGTCCTGCACTTTAACCTGAAAGTCTCCTCGTGCAGCTCATGTCAGAGCAAGTATAGATACTGTGGTAACTATAGATTCCAGTTAACTTTGACTACAGATCTGACACGCATGCAGGTGTTCAAAGGTTCATGGGTTAAAATGCTGAAGTCTTTGATGAATTTTTGATGGATGAATTTTTAATACAGGTCGACCTTTTTCCTTTGAGGCTGCATGCTAGATTAATTGATAAATAGTGAGACTGAGCAATGTTCGGATCTCCTAAGCAAACAAGTAGAATAAATCCATAAAAATCTGCCATCACACTTCTCAGATGTACTTAAAAAAGAAAGAAGAAGGTAGAATTTATTGTGGCTTTTGATTCTCCTCCTTAACTCTTTTTTTGGAGGTTTTGCCCTCACAAAAGTAATTTTCTCTTTTAAACAGTATAACTATTTATTATTAGTCTTGAAGTTCTTGTAATCTCAGTTCAGAAATAACCTCTGTGAAAAGGAAGTCTATGAATAGGACAGTAAAAAAAAAAAAGAAAAGCAAAGAAAGAGAGAAAACATCAAGTCAAAAAGTTGTCTCAAAAGAAAAAAAAACCCGAAGATAGCAAAATTAAAGGTAAATATATTAACATACTTTCAGTATCAATTTTTCAGAACTACTTGAGTTAGTCTTAGGAAGTTAGGATATTTTCTTCTTTTGATTCATGTGTACAGGAATGTTAGCGCTCTCTCTTCATTCTTTTGTACTTGTATCTACTGAAAAAATATCCTGTTTCATGCAAATTTGTGAGTTTCTTAGCATAACATTAAGAAAAACAGAACAGTACCAAAAAAACCTTGACAATAGGAGGCTTTAGACCTCACCAATATCATCACCAGTGGTGATGCTTGACTTGCTAAACTGGACTTTTCAACTGCAGTATGTACAAGTATGTAGTACAGGTTACTCTGCTTTACTTCCTCCATCTTTCCATCTTTTCCCCAACCTAAATTTTCTTTTTAGTGTGAAAATGTGCAATGCCATGCAGGTGAATATCCACTCGGATTGAGAACCAGTCTTGAGATGTCGCTATTAACCAAAAAAACTGAGGCATAAAGAGAGTCACATAAAAGCAAAATAAAAAATATTCAAAATAATTGGGTCATTTCAATATTGATGCTATTCTGTTCCTTGAACTTCTAATTAGGTATACTTTTCCCATGAGATCAGTGAAATTAAGCCAGATTTTTATAGGCCAGAGCAAGGCGTATGGGTGGCCACCTATAGGTCTAGTTGGACATTACCTTAATGAATTGCCCAGGCATTGAGTGAGCTTTTCTATGTATCCATCGTTATAAATGGGTTTAACTGCCCATGTTGTTTGCACTGGTCAGCTTGAGGGCCCCAGAAAAGATTTCCCTCAAGCATGTGGCTAAGTGAGGGAATAGGTAATAGATGATTCCTGTAATACATCTGAGTGTATAAACATTCGTATTAGTTGAATTGTCCTACTCATCCACTACATTGCATTGTTAGAAGTAGAGAAATTACGTAAGTAGATTATTAAAAAAGGGGGAAGCGTTCTAAAGTTGATCTAAATATAAAAATATCCAAAGTGTGACAATACTATGTCTTGTCATATTAACATAAGGTAAGAACAAGATACGAGGATCTTTCTAGTGTATCTCATATAATTGCACTAATTCATACCTGTGGACTCAGGAGCAGCAAAAATTTATTTCCTTACGTAATACTACAACTACACTCAGTAGCAAGTAAGAATTCTTCTATTTATATTGGAAAAGAGTATACACGGAAGGCCATAAATAATCAAAAGTATCTTTCAGGGGATTGATGGGATTGGATCACTTAGCTCCAGTCCATTTTTTTGGAACATATTCATTGTGTGCTCTAACACTGCGCATCTTTTCCATATATCTGATTTCTTTTCTGTAAAATGGATATAACATCTGTGACGATGGGCTTTGGAGAGTTAGATAATGTTTATAATAGTGAACCTTTTGATCCTTGAATTTAAAAGACCAGACTAATATAAAAATACACGCACATGCATATTGTTTCATCCTCTGCAAAGCTTGTTATAAACATTATTAGATATTGTTGAGTGTTATTTTTGTACTGTATCTGGTTTTGCTGCTACTAATCCGTATTGTTGTTAGAGGCTTAAGAAATTCGCTAGTGGTCGATAACAGCTACATTAACAAGTACAATGCTGTTTAGTATTATAAGAAAAAGTGCTCTGTTCTGGTATACTGTTGCACTTATAAAGTTTCTCCTGAAATCAGGGGGGATTTCAATATAATTATGAAAAATACTGTGCATCCTGTGTGAGTTTGCCATACTTCTCTGCTTATACTTAATGAGAATGAGCAAAAGATATGATGGAACACTGCAGACAAGCTGTCCTTTGGCTGGTGCCATTATATCTGGAGCTCAGCAGCCTGTCTGTCCCTCAAACCTTGTTTTATGGCCATTTACCCCAATCCAATCTCTGTTTATAAAAAGTACAGTGAGGGTACTGGGAAACCTCACTGGTTCTGGTCTGTGGGGCTGAGCAGGGGCAGACCGACACCTCTGAGAAGCCTGACCTGTGGCGTCTTCCCTGCATTAGGTTTAAGGGAACAGTGTAGGTGAAATGCAATGTGAACTGCCTTTCTAAAAGTGGGTAAGCCTGCAATATATCTGCTTCCAAGCTATATTTTTAAGTTGCAGACAGAAATATTTATTTGTAGCCACAACTGTTCACCTGTTTTCATTCAAAATGCAAACTCTTGGAGTTAAATCATTTCACTGATTTTTACCACCTAAACTGAGACATGGAAGTGAGGTTTTGATAATGCTAAAAAGTCCTTGCTAATGTACGTCGACACATCTGTTGATCTGCTGTAACATGTTTGATTGCCATGTTATGCTGCAAAAATTAGGAACTGTGATTGTCCCATCTTTAAAGTGACAGATGATGATCTGTCAGACATGTGGAGGTTCTGGGTGTGCACACAGATATGGACGCATATATATGCTTATGAATATAAAATATCTAAAATGTTGTGACATGAAATATGAAGCAGGTTAAGTTTGGAATGACCACAAGCACAGTGAAATCACAAGTGAGTTATGAGTACCAATAAAACTTTTATGCAACACCATATTATCATGTCTTCTGCATCTGCTGTGTGTTCAACAGAAAATCTACTTCAGAAATGTTGTGCACATAATTTTAAAATTATATGCTAGTATTTATTGTACCCTTTTATCTGTAAAAGCCAGAACCCCCTTATATCAGTCCACCTGGAAAGGCCCTAAAAGGAAAAATAATACATAATTTATGAACATGCTATCTAAACTAGCATTAGTTTTCTATCCATTAAATATCTGGTTTATATGGTTCTGCATCTCAGAATTGTAAGAAGCTAGCAGCTGGGAACCTCTTAGTCCTTAGTGAACTCTGTATATGGAAACTGTTTGAGAAACATGTTCTTAAGGGAACTCATGAAGTTTCTCCATTGTATGATGACATCATCCTTTGATATCATACTGTGATGTGCGCTGATCCAAATATCTGAGCTCCTCTACCGAAGGCAAAGAGGGAGCCATGTGCCTTTGGGTATATTTCCCACTGTTGCTTTCTTGTTGGTACAGTGGATAGCATATGTAGATTTGCTTGTCTGTTGGGGAACCTTCTTTGTCATGTAAGAGCTCTTATATGTGCAATGCTTGCTGTCATGGTGCTTTCTGAATGTTTTTGAGATTCATTTAATAAACATGGGTGTAGTTTCCCACACTTGTATTTTTCTCATTAGTAAGAGAGCCTGCGTGTATTCCTAAATTTTTGCAACTTGATACTCTAGCAAATTCATTTGTGTGACCAAGAACCACCTCTAATCCAAAAGTCATCTGACAAGACCCAAGATGAGTTTTGCTTCTGTATCTGTTGTGTTCTGTTGTTAGCTTCACACCCCTCTTTGCTGGCATCCTCGGGGTTATCAGTGCCAGCACTTTGCTTTGTTAAGAGCATTTGATAATGAAGCTGATGTTGCCTATCAGAATCACAGGTGCCAGAGAGGATTAACAGTTATGTTTAGGTCATATCTAATGAATTCCTGCATCCTGCTGAGGAAATCACTGCTCCCAAATTAAGGATGCATTGTATCAGCATAACAGCAGTGTCCGACACTACAAGTGTATTTCCTTAGTGGAATTAATGTAGAATAGAAATTAGGACTTCCGTGCACATCTTGTCAGACACTGTTCCTAAATTTAGCTTAATACACTGATGCCAAGAGTGCTACAAGTTACAGAATCCTTGATTTGAGTCACACAGTGAAGCTCCCACAAATGACAATATACCAAATGGCTGGGAGGAAAAAATGTGTTATTGATAATTCTGTTTCTCGGAGGTTTCTTTTTTATATCTGTTATATCAGATCCCCTACCCTTGTAATTTGGGATTATTTTTTTTTGAGATATGTATACATATATATGGCTTTCAGATGATTCTGTTTACTGACAGAGGTAGACTCACTCTTCAGCTTAACTGATTTCCATTGCACACTTTTAGTGATCATTCGTGCATCATGTAAGTTTACACTGCAGTATATTACACAGTTTCGGCAATCTCCTGAACCCTATACAGGACTTTGTAAAATGCAGATTGAGTCTTTGGTGTTGCTAAGGAATAGTCTATCACCAATCAATTTCTTACCTTTTTTTTTTTTCTTGCATAAGGGTATAGTTAAGTGCATTGGAAAGAAGGTGTAAACTTCTCAGTGCAGACTTTCAGATTAGATCTGGAATCTCAGCTCTTCTGTGTTCCTGACACTTGATTTGAGGACATGAGGTCCTCAGACTTGGCTTCTGGAGAAAAAAAAGTGTGGTGACAAGTAGTAAAGGCCATTCCCTGTGCCATAAAAATAAGCTTTCACTTCTAGCAATTGGGCGGAGATACTTGCCTGTTTTCCCCTTATGTTACTGTTGTAGGTGTTTAAATTATATAGGGTATCTTACTGCATTAAAATTAATTTGACAGTTCACATCTCACGGAGGTATAGCTTTCAGGTGTCTGTATGTACATTAAATGCTTCTATTGGCTAATGGACCTTTTGAGGGATTTTACACATCTATGATGGTAGATATTTTAAATTCGAAATTGGACAGAGATGCATCTGCAACGCACACTGTGGAATCTTATTTTCCAGGTACTTTTATCCTAAAATATAACTTACAAATCTAGCTGCTAGTGGTCTATATAGAGTTCCTAAAGACAAGTATGTACTTAAAAGTGGGATTCAGTAGGATGGTATATTCTGTGGGTAAGGGCATGCTGTTTCCTTCTGTATCTTTATCTCACCATCCCTATTTCTTAGCCAGGCATTTTTTAATATAATTTCTATTATTGTGGAATTATGTAGGGAATATAATTTGTTAAGCATTCTCAGGGAAGTGTGATGGAGGGATTTCATTTGCATTTTTAAGAGCCCAGCTGATATGCCCTGTCAAGTCTGAGGTGGCAGAGACAGCCATGAAAATGCAGGCAGTTAAGAATACTAAAATAAGGGAACCCTTATATTATTTCCAAATTAGAAAGATAAGTAAATAGGGGTCTCGGAATCATGGTACTATATTTGTGTGCCTAAATGCTACTGATCTACTTCATATGCCAGAGAGCTTTTGTAGATCTGGCCATTATTATTTTGCTGATATAATCCAGGGTTTCAGGAAGAACTATAGAAGCTTGAGAGAAGTATTTGCTGTTCCATTATATACTGTTTGAATTCTAGCTCTTTTGTAAGCCAATTAGTAGTTAATGGAATTGTGGTTGTAGATTCATTAAGTAAATAAATAAACAAAGCAAAGGAAAGATAAGAATCTTCGTGAGGGGTGAGAACAGTTTCTGCTCACTTTACACAGTGGTTGACAGACACCAACCCCAGCAACATCACCAACCTCCATGTACCAAGGCAGAGGTATGGGCAAGCTTATCGTATCCTGAGGTGAGCATTCTGCTCTGACTCGATTTAAAACAAAAATAAATTAAAAAACTGTTTAAACCTCTCGTTGAAACAAAGAGGCAATATCCGTTCTTGGTATTATCTACACATCAACTCCTAATCTTTTGGGAAGTGTACTGTGCATTTCTGCCCCAAACCATGAAAAAAAGTTAATCCCTTTTCCCTTGCAAAGCTATATTATTATATACTGAAACCAACTGAAACTTGATTTTCCTTTGAATTTTAGAGAAAGATCAGGAGAAGACCCCGGTGGCATTCAACAGTTTTACACCAAGTGAACAAATAGCCCAGGAGTAAAATCAGAGTTACCTTTAGGTGTTGCTTATGGGTTGGCAGCAAGGGACACAGTGATGCAACAGGACTAAACTAATCTTCTTGCATTTCCACCTACTCAGTGTAAAGCAGAAGGTCCTTTCTGACCAAAAAGTTGTCAGTCTGACATGTATCTATTAGTGAGTTACAATCAGAAATGTGAAGCGCATAATAGTATTAACTGCTTCCTCACCTCTCTGACAAAGGTTACCGTTCCCACAGAAAGGGCAGCTGGACAACTCCTAAAGACCAGCTTCATGAAACCCAAGAAGTTATTATGTCAGACTTAAACCTCTGTAGCTCAGACCTGTTTGGTCAGCTTTTCTGCACTGCAACCCCTGTCAGAGGTGGCACACACTTCAGTGATCTGCTTCTAACTTCCTTTTCCTAAGAGTCATAATTTGGCACAAATTCAGACAAAAGTGGATTAGGAGAAGTGATGGCATTTATGCAGATAAACCCCACATGTACACAGTGTTCTTGGGAATCTTTTCTTTCAACTTGCAGCAGAAAACGGAAGGGCAGGCTAAGCAGAAAGTGGCTGAAATGAGTTAGGAGTAGTTACTTAATATGTTGGCTACCACTGAAGCTCAAATATTATCATCAGTTTTAATCATTCAAAGACTGGAGTACCATTAAATAGATCCTGAAGTCTGCACATCCGTAGAAAACAACATTTTGAAAATGTGCGAATTTGCATAGAAGATGATCAGTGAAAAAGCAAATAGGTTAAATGTAACAGAATGCTAATATTGATGAATGTCTTGGTGTGTTTATTTTCTTTCAGTTTGCAAGCTCTGAGGAAGGAGAAGTCCAGAGATGCTGCTCGCTCTCGACGGGGAAAAGAAAATTTTGAATTCTATGAGTTGGCAAAGTTGTTGCCACTGCCTGCAGCCATTACCAGCCAGCTTGACAAGGCATCCATCATCCGACTTACAATTAGCTATCTGAAGATGCGGGACTTTGCTAATCAAGGAGACCCTCCATGGAACTTGAGAATGGAAGGACCTCCACCGAATACATCAGTAAAAGGTATGGAGTAAATATGTTGTGTAGTATTGAATATGGCAGCCTTTAGTAACCTCTAAATTGAAATTTTCACCATCATCCTTTCTTCTTTCCCGGCATATCAAATCCTTTAAAGGGATACAAATGTGGAAATCTGAGGTCTGCATGAGAAAGACACCATGTAAAGGTGAAATAAACCTCTTATTTATTTTTTTTATTTAACAACAAACCAATTGCTGTAACTATTACAGCTGTAAGCTGGGTGACAGTAATTTTTTTAAAGCTACTTAGCAATTATTGTATTGCACTGTTTAGGATCTTGTATAAAGATGTGCTTGAGAGGAGCATGGCATTACTCCATATTAATAAGGACGCAGTTTCTTCATTCTCTGGCTAAACCTTAAAGGTAGAACCATGTATTTCTGAAGTTGGAGAGCAGCACATACAAATATTTAAATCTTCAGGTTAGAGAGTAGAGTTTCATTTATCCTTTTGTAACATGTATACAAATTGTTTTGACTTCTGAGCCAGTAGGCAGTTATCAGCATTTCAGCCAAAAATAGACTGTTTTCAATATTAAACACTCTTTTCTCACTCAAACAAGCAGTTGGGCAGCAAAACCAATGTTTAAGACGAGTTGCCACAAAAGTCAAGTAATAGAGGAATCAGTTATTTTAGAGGCTAAATAATCCTAAGATAATGGTCTTAAATAGTGCTTTCAAGGACTTGTCTGAACTGGATGGTTTTTCGTAATTTTTTACTTATGCTACTTGTACAGATGAGTGTGATCCTGCTGTCTGATAAGTATTTTAAATTAGGGAGCAAGTTCATTAACACAACTCAAAGTTACTAAAACCTGGGAATTGTGGTTGTCCTTGCTTTGACAGCACTGAAAAACTACCCTGTCTGTTTTTAGCTACTGATCTGGTCTCATAGTTTAGGGGAAACTTATTTTGGGAAAAGACATATGAGAATTTAGCTCTTAATATTTTGTTGTTTTTTTTTTTTCCCACGTTATGAGTCTTAAACTCTTAATCTACACTAAACTAAATAGATTGAATATAGCCTGAGGCAAAAGAAAAAGCCACCTTTAAGGGTGGAGGGAGGAGGGGGATAATAGAATCTTATTTGTCAGCCCACAACTGCCAATGAATTGTTACTGGTGTTGATGTTGCAAAGGGCTTTTACTTGCTCTTCCATATAAGGAAACAATATTAGTTAAGGAAAGTTTTCGGTGGATGGAGATAGACATGGAAGATAAAAACCAAGGGACTTTCGGGCTGATGATTTAGTAGCTGGATATATTTGAGTCATTTCATATATTTCATTTATATTATCTGCCACATCATGTATAATTTTCATGTAGAAAAAAAAAGGTAATAATTATATCATCCAGAGCATGAGTATAGCATGGTTTATCATGCTTCTGATATAATATGCAAATGTTCCCCATTTTTTTCAGGATGAGAGTTTATTTTCAGACAATTAACCAGTTTTTCAAGGCAATGTAAAGTGGACTCTGCTGTACGATCTATGATCTGTCTGTTAAAATAAATAATTCTTCCCCCAATTCCTGTAGCTAACAGACATACAGTGCTTCTACAAGCTGTCCCATATTACGGGAAGTCTGATCTCTGCAGATCTCTGTGTATGTTTTCAGTGTATCTGAGACCTGTTTTTCATTAGCCTCTTGTGGAATATATACCTGAATATTGAAGCTTCCTTTTTCTGTAAAGATTCTAATGAAGAAAGGAGTTTTAAGGGAGAACAAAGCTGTATTCTTAAACAACATAAATAGTATTGCCTGGATTAACGTGTTTCTTCCTATAAAAAAAGATAGATAAACATTTAATGTCTTTTCACCCTAACTGATATAGTATTCCTGCTCCTCCACCCATCTGGTGGTATAGTTCCTACTCCTGCAGGCATAAAGGGGCACGGAGGAGCTGGGGAAGGATTTTTGCTTTTTCTTTTTTCCTTTATCTTTTTTTTTCCCCCTGTTTGAGTACTAAGCTTTATACTAAGTAGGATTGTATTATTTATATGTCAGTATATCAAAATAATGCTTGATGAAACAGTGTTTCATTGTATAAGAATTCCCCATAAGCAGGTTTAACTGAATAATACAGGTATATTTTATTACTTCACTAGATCTCCTTACATAGAAACTCGTTAACACATTCTGATCAAACATTCATGAAATTACTTCAAAAGAAATTCCTTTTCATTTATTAAAGTTGCTTTTTGCTGCCCTTGAAGAAGTTCATATGAATAAACAAGCTCACATAAATAGCTTGCAGCTTCACGTGAAGTATGGTTTATAATCCTACAGTAAAGCACTAGACATTATATTTGTATGTGCCTAAGCAATCTCCTGAATAGACTTAAAGGTATTTTGAAAATTATGTGATAGGTACTTAGGTTGTGTAGGCAATACTTTTTTTTTTTTTTTCCCCCCTCTCTTCCCCCAGATGTGCTGATCTGCTTGTGTAATAATTAAATTTCACAGCTTAGTTTTAAATCTCTCCCCCAATATTGTACAGCATTTTAATAATTTTAAATGGAAGGTCCTTTACTCTGCCCTGTATTTATCACAGCTTTTCTTTAAAGTCTGTAAAGGCTGCTGAGTTTATTTTCTTATGCATATTATGTAGTGATCACTACAAGTTGTTCTTGGAAATGAACACTCAGGTAACTCTATATAATATTTTCAAAGTCAATTACTTAATGGAAATATCTTGAGCAATTGGAAAGTAACAGATAGTTTTCTCCTTTATTTTAGAAATATCTGTATTGTTAGAATACAGATCAAATCTGCAATGAACAGTATGCATTATTCAAGAAATGACCAGGCATTCTCAGCAATGTTTCAGTTAAATAACTGATGATTGTAACCTTTAAAGAAATCTTGTTGTAGTGACTATTGGTAAATCATTTCTCCATTCATAGTAATCTTTATTTAGAGGCTATCTAGAAGCCATTATGTCTTTTATTAATCTTTAAAGCAATAGCCAATGATTTGACATTTGCTAAAAAATGGATAAATTTTCCATTTCTAATACAGCAGATGTCAGTCAAGTTTTTTGGTATATTGTCTAAGGCTTTCTGTACACAGGAAGCATTAATCCTTGTAAATAAATACACCCACAACTTTTAGCTGATGAGTTTAAAGATTTCAGTTCTTAAAGACCAGGACATGATTTTCATGTGGGAGAAAATAGTCAAAAAGTTATTTATGCTCGGTAGGAATAAAATCATTATTCTTTGCATACTACATACAATTTGTCATGAATAACAGTCTTGTTCTCTGCTGTTTCTGTTCCTCCAAAAGTCTTTGACTCCAGGTATTTAAGGGGTATGTTTGGAGGAGAGCAGTAAATGAGCTGTTGATCAATTTTTTTTGCACTCAAAAGTGAGTTTTCTGAAAGTTCTGGTCTGGGAATGGTAGTATTTTTATAGTATATACTGTGTGTTCAGACATTAAGCAGTGATTCATATAGCAAGGTACTTAAGTCCTCCTGTGCATTCTGGTTGCCTGATCCATGCCAGGCCCTGTAGTCCTTTTACAACATCAAACTCTTATAAGAATCTTCATATTTTGGAGTATTGTCTTCAAATGAGATTGTCTCCAAATTTCTTTATGTTCTTTAGCACAAGCTGTTGCTGAAAGTGTTCAATGATCTCTTTATGTTCTTTTTCCACTACATCATAGATGTTTTTACCAAGCCATATTTTCTTCCTTTTTTTCAAGTGAAGAGAGGAAGGGAGAGGAGTGTGAGGCGCCGTGATGGTCTTTGGTGTGTTCAATGTGTTTGGCTTCTGTAAAGTCACACCATGTATTTCCTTTTTGGGCGGTCTTTGCTGAATGGCATGACATATGGTAACTAGAGTACATAAGAAAACTCTGGGCATGTTTTTTCTTTGAATGAAAAAAGTAATTGTAGGATTATCCACAATTTTGAGTTATGAGTTTATCATGAGCTTTTTTCCTTTAAAGCCAAATTGTTACATTTTACATTACATAAGTAAAATAATCTTACTTCTGCTGTAAGAGAGGAAGTGAATGAGAGATTCTAGCTGAGGAGTGAAGAGGACTTCAATAAATAGTGCTGACTGATTGGTAGGTTGTGTGAAGAATGTCACTTTAGTTTAGCCATCTCTGCTTTTAGCGTTGCATGTTCTGCAGTTAGGTAGTTCTGTAAATCTGTATTCTGGAGTTAATATGTATCCATATGAAAAGAAGTCAGATGCTGTCAGAAGTGTTTGAGGTGAACTGAAATATTTCTTGTTCAAATTGTTTAGTCATATGCAATTAAATATGACTGATGAGTTGCTTGTAATAAAGCATTCAATGTTACTTCAATTCTGCCTTGGTAATGAAATAAAAAAATAAATAAAAAAAAGTTTTGATAATCACAAGAAGAAAAAATACGCATTTAAACAAAATTGTACCTGTTTCCTTAAAGCTAGCATGTTTTTCAAAGGATCCGTTCTTAACATAAATAAAGCATGTAAATATAGGTTGAAAACAGACTTAATGTCTTATCATACTATGGAACTTGAGGTTGAGAAAATAAGTCCAGCACTTTGAATTCTCTGGAAAAGAAAATGAGCAATAACAATAATTGGAAAGCATGGTAATTGTTATCCAAAATGTCAAGTGGAATTACTTCCATTAATTTAAATACCTTTTTCTAATAATTTTTATGCTGGATATGTATGCTTTTTTAAGAGATAAATAAATGGTTCTTTTCTGAATTATCTAATTGTGGAAACCCTTTAAATAACACTACCTGTTGTTAGCCTTTATATTCTAAACTGAATGTTGTCTTCTGAGCAGGAGATGCAAGATAGTACAAGCCTTTCCCAACAAAATCACTCAAGCCTTCTACTAAGACCCACCTTCTCTACTGAACCACTGCACAATTCTGTCTTGGGAAAACAATCTACAGGGTCAAAGAAATGCAAATTGTTCTCTTCCTCAGTGTCTGTGGCCTAAGACATTATTTTTCACTGTTAGACATGAAAAGGTCACTCAAAAGAAAACACTGTAATGCAGCTCAGTTGGCAGTATTGCTTACTGTGAAAAGGGTCTCAGGATCTTGCCATCTCACTTGGTGTGGTGCTCTTGAGAATTCTGTAATTTATTTCTCCCTATCTTGCAGGCATTTTTCTTATGAGAATCTGATTCCTGTTTATGTATAGGCCACTATAAAGTGCTCTGACTGTGTACCAGTATCAAACACTGATTGCAAACATAATGTCTATCCATTATAAACCTGTTTATGTGGCCACAGGGGCAGTGCACCGTAGGAGTAGGTAACTTACTCATCAAGCTATCACATAGGTTAGAGAAAAAGATGATTAGGTGTTATTTGAATGTAGGAAATGAGAATGGAAATTTCAGACAGTCTGTGGTAAAACATTGATGTTCTTTGTGAGAATTATTGATGGTTTTCTAGTATGAAAGATATGGAACCCAAAATGAGGTAGCTCTGTTTGAATCTCATTGTGATAGATAAGATGAATTGAATACTGGACTTGGAGTTGGTGGTTGCCTAGTGACAAGTGATCATGACCTGATTGCTTTCAATCTCTAAATGGAGAAGGGTGCCAACCAATATACTCAGTGCTTTTGAGGAACTAATTGCTTAAGGGGAATCTTACATCTGAAATTGATTGTGAGGAAATATTTTGATGGAAAAATTAGAATAAAAGTTGACTAGAGTGCTTAAGGAAAAATTATGAAATGCTGGTTTCCAATGCACCCAAAATTTGTAAATCTGCATTCTTTTCTAGAGTGAAAGGAAAATCAATAATTTTAAAAAAATATGCATTTATGTAAAACTTTGGGAATAAAAGGGAAATATATAGCAGTTCAGAAAAACTGGAAAGTCTGAGGTGCAGAAGGTAAAAAGGCAAGTAGAGGCATTAAAGAAAAATCTAGCAGGATTAGGAAAACAAAAGAAAGAATAGGTTTATGTGTATAAGAAATGGGAAGGATTCTGCAATGGTATAGGCTCATTAGCAGTAATGTATAGTAAAACCTCTACTGATGCAGCAAAGGGAGGAGAGCTTGACAGAGGTTTCTTTAAGTGCTTTCCTGGTGCAAATACATTCTAAGGGTCTTTATAGTTCCACCACAGTGTTTAGGGAACATATGTAATCACAGTCATCCACAGTACAAACACTCTGGGAAAATTTGACTGTTGGGAGTTCATAGTTTGGTGGACTTAGCAGTGTTAGGTTTAGGTTTACAGCTGGGACTCGATCTTGAAGGTCTTTTCCAACATAAATGATTGTATGATTCTGTGATTCTATATCATAACTTCTTGATCTAAATGGATTTATTATACCTTCTTGTGGGTTTTGTCATCTTATTTGTTCCTCCTTGATTCTCCTTTAAGCTCCTCCTGCAAAAGCATTCTGCTGCTGGAATCCAAATGCCTGAGTCCCAAGCGTGAGGCTTCAAGAACTGCCTGCTCTGTGTTTGAGTCATACCCATACATGCTGAATGCTATCTTTGTCTCTGTCTCATTGGGGAAATGAGAAATCTTTTTTTAGTATCTGAAACAAACTTTAAAAGTACTTGAAAATCAAAAGGGTATAATTTTTAGATGTGCTGAAAAAAGCAGATCTTCCCAATAGAGAAGGGAAACCCCTGACATCTTAGTAATATCCACTGGCATTGCTCCACTGTGGTTGCCACAGTTCTGTATGGCTTTGATAATTTACCTGCCATAGTACAAGCAAGAAACACTGAAACTCTTGGGCATCATCATTCTGAATCTCAGTTTGCAGTGTTTCTGAAATATTCCAGAACTGAATAAATTTTCTTCAAACAAGAATCAGGATACCTCTGATATTAGGCTGATACAATTTTTAGCATCACCTACTCTTTGCAGTTGCGAAGTTTGCAGTATGGACCTGTCTTAGCCTCAAAGCAGTTGTAGGCAAAATACTGGAAAAATCTCTCCACTAAAGGGATAAAAGTAAGATGATATATTTTTTCAACAAACATGGATAAATGGAAAGTAATTCTTATAAACCAAACCTAGCTTAATTCTCTGACAAGTCCAGTTGACTAGGATATGCATTGTATACCAAAGTATTTGTGAGTCATTTGACTTTCTAGTGTGTAAGAATTATAGTTCTAAAATACTGGAAGAAGTTTATATCGTCAGAACCAAGCTAAACACATTAACTGTATAACTGATTGATCTTGTAAAGCAGATCCAAATGAAAGTTGCTACCAAGAAATGAGTTTCCCTGTTGTTTTTGCAGAAACTAGTCTGTGCATGACCATCAGTGAACTGGTACTAAACATGGCAAAAGTACAGATTTAAAACTTAAAAATTCTAATCTGTGCATTTTAGTGAATCGGACCTCCTAAAATTTATTTAAATATAATTAAATTGAAATTATTAATATTATTACTAATATTATTATAATTATCTTTACTGTCCTCAGCCCCAGGCTACTTGTTGCTTTGTAGTTAATGTTGTTAAAAGACTTTGAAAGGTTTTGTTTTGTTTTCCTTGTGGTGCAAAACAGGAATGATGGAAAAAGCATTTCAAGTTCAGTTCTCTGTCTTTTCATGAACAAAGCATAAAAAGAACCTACCTGATCCTTGCAGTTCTGCTAGTGGAAATGGATAGAATGATTTAGTTTCTTATGTGCTTTATTTGTATCGTAAAAAGTGCTATCCATCACTTTTGTGGAGACACAACATTTACTGCTGGTAACAAATTAATACTCTTTCTAAAATGTTGTCAGTCAGATGTCAGTCCCTGGAAGAGTTGTTTATTGCTAGAACTCCACCTTACTACTTAACAATTAAATAGGAAAACAACCAAACTAAGTGTCTTTAAGAGCAAGAAAATAGAACTGATGACTTCAATGTCTTTTATCTCACTCCCATCCATACTGTATTTCTATTCTATTACACTGCAGTTCATCTTCCTTTTTTTCTCTTCTTGTGCTGTTGCACTGACTTGGTCATTTATGCATTTTCATTATGTCCTTTTAATACAATTTATTTTTCTTATCCATTTGTTTTTTTTAATTTGAGTCCTTAGCTCAAACACAGAATATGGATAATGTCTTCCTCTTGTAGTCAGCTTCCAGCACTGACTCTCCTTTTTGTAGTTCTGTATTTTTCTGTACGTGTTCACATTCTCAGTGCAGTCTTGTAATGGAAACAACCTGGTGAAGAATATTAATATTTAAAAGAAACCCAAAAAAACTTTTTAACTTTTCACTTAATTCTTCCTCCTTTCAATGTGCATGTCTTTTATGCACAGTAGGCCTCATTGTGTCATTTAGAATTCACTCTTGAGTTGATAACTTACCTTCCTTGTTCTGTCTAAAAGATGGTGGATGATGTCATTATAATTCATGGTTGGGAACATTGGCTGAGTATTGGCTGAGTGGCTTTTGATAAAAGTATTTGCTTTAGACTTGCAGAAGTAAATATCTCAGGAGGAGAATAGCATCCACAGTTGCACTGACTCCAGCCTTGGCAGTGGTGGTAAAGTAAGTCAGGAAAAACTTTCAATTAAAACCAAGTATATTTCTCATCATTATATAGTGGTACGGATTTTCATCCAGTAGAAATATCTTTGTAAATGTCAGTGCCACAACAGTCCACTTTTCCAAAGATCTCAATAAAATGTTTCCATATTATTTTTACATTCATGTTTTATGTTGCATGGGTTAGCTCCAGGTGGTCTTTTTTAGAAGCATGAATATGTTAAATTATATGTGCAGTCTACATAACTTTTTCAAACAACGCACATGATGGGGTTAGCCAATTACAGATGTGCAATAAGCCCAGTATGCCAAAACTGCTTGTTCTGCTTTTTGCTTTTGGTAATCAGAAACAGACAAAAAGTAATCATTGCTGTAGTTTTTGATATGTAAAATGAGAAAAGGCTGTTGCACTCTGTAGATTGCAATATCTGATAGAACTTTTGATTGTCTTTCTATTTGTCCTTTCCTGAACAGAAGAAAAGTGTCTTTGTTATGAAGTGCTTTGGACAGAGCCTCAGTAAAGCAAATGACAGCAACTGAAGAACTGGATCTTGTGGTTGAATTTAACAGTTTCAGTGTATCTGTCATGCCTTAGTCTCCTCAGCTGAGCAGAGAATGTGAGAACATACTCAAAGTGCTACTAATTTCATAGAGTTTTAGCCTTTGTTTCTTCTGTTAATGCAGTTTAGTGGATTTCTGGGTCATCTGAACTTCTACTCTGTATCTTCAGCTGCTTCTTTTAGACCTTGTTGAGCCTGTTGTGGATATATTAAATACATCTGTATGAAGAGCTGAAGAGATAGATTAACCAACTGATAATGAATGTAATAGAGACCTTAGAAAACTATCCAAACAAAAAAACCTAGACAGGGAGCTATGTCTTTATTAGTATGTAGGCTTGAGGGAAAAAAGCAGGGTGAACGAATGGGCTTTTATAATATTTGTTTCACCAAGAGCTGCATCACTCTATATTATAAGTAAAAAATTATGAGAAAATATTTTGACTGAAGTGAAAGAAAACACACAAACAAGCTTCTTATTTTTTTAATGGAAAAAGTGAATCAATGTTTCTCATCTCATATGTTTGCAGTTATATTTTTATTAGTATTATCCAAAGTGACGATCTCAATATTTGGAGTAAATAATAGTCATGTTTCTGGAAGTGAAGTTTGAAGTATATGGATTTAATAATAATTCTTATTTTCATGTAATATTAATATTAGATACCTGTGGTCAACAAAGCAAGATTTAGATACTGAAGGTAGACCCAACAATTTTAAAAACCAAAGTGCAGTGATTTTATATCTTATAATATGCAAGTATAACCACAGTCTGACCGAAGTTTGACCACAATATGGATGCAGCTTAATTTCTGCAACTGTTCTCTTTGAAGCCAGAGGAAGGAAATCGAGTTTGCACCAAATCCCTATGCTCTTGTGGTCTTCATTTCAATCAGGGATATAAAGTAGAATACAATGAATCCATAGTAAAGACTTTCCCAGGACATTAGAGAGATCAGTAAAAACTGTTTTCATTAGCTGTCTGTAATTAAAGAAAACCCTTCATAGAGAGCTTACAATTTAGAGAACATGTAAGCCTCTGTATCTATCTGAGATTGTGAGCAAAAAAATAATCTCCACACAGTTGGGGACTTAGGTGTTGTTGTAAGATATTGAGCTCCCTTAAGAAACATCTTTTCTGTTTATTTACAGGCTTTTAAGCCAAGGAGAATATTTTTATTTTTACTTTCAAAGGTTTTAGTCTTACTGTGATTTCTGTTCCAAAGGAAGGAAAGTCGGGCAAATCCCTAATAAACTACTTAACTCCAGTTGTTCCACAGTCTTCCTCATAAATGGAGTTGTTATTGAATGCTTACCTTAATTTCAGTGCTTGAATACGTCAGTCGCTATGATTCTTACAAAGTTAGCTGAGTGCATCTGCATAAGCATGCGTGTGTCATCACTTTGTGTTCTACCTGTATCATATAAAAATTGGTTTTGCTTTGCTTTGCATGGGGTGGTGCCACATGCAAGTACAAAATACCGTGTCTCATTTCATCATCTGGAAAGTGCATATTCATAATCATAAAAGGGAGAGGGAAAGGGAGAAATATTTTTGTTGGCTTTTTCCCAAACACTACCTATAGCAAAGAGAATAATATTGTCAACATTACCTCACTTCAGATTTTATAGAAAGCCACAGTTATGTAAAGGTTTAGGAAAAATTAGTAGTTGTTTTTCTGTTTGATTTTTTAAGTACATAGACATTTCTACAACTGTCAGAACAACTGTACATTTATATATCCACTTTCAAATTTGAACTGCTGTGTATGCTAGCTGTTTCTCAACCTCTTGATGAAGCAGTAACAGTGCTGATAATTCTAATAGAGAAATTGAGGCATATACAGGTTTAGGGCTAGCTTTTCAAAAGAACGCAGCACCCCAACTGGGGCCAGATTTCAAAGGATCTCTGATCCTATTCAGCAACAAAATAAATAGCCAGATTTATAAAAGATTTCATCACTTTGGTAATCTGATCATAAGAAGCAGCTGCTGAGCACATTTGCAAAGCCAGCCAAGTGACTTGTTCAGTATCACATGGGAAGTGGCAGAACAGGGAATAGAGCCGTTTTCCTGTGGCCCAGGACTTAGAGTCCAGTTCTTAAGCAATAATGCTATATTCATGTCCTGTGCAAGAATAATGTCTTTAATGAGCTTTACATTAAGAAATTTAACCCGTGTGTGTGAGGAGATAGTTTTCAGAATAACATTAAGATTCATACTCAGGGTGGATAATGAAGCAATCAGGTAGGAGGAATATTGCTAGTTCATTTTATATTAAATCTCTGTGTTTTAGAATAATATACTATATATAGAATAATATACTCTATATAATATAATTATAATATATTTTTATATTATTATTATTATTATTATTATTATTATTATTATTATTATTATTATTATTATTATTTATATGGTCCTAATTAGGTAGCTCTTATAAAAAGTCCCTTCAGTATTTTTTAAAGATTTTGTAGTCCATTGCCAGTATTTTAAGTATGTGTCACAAGAAAAAACAGAGTAACTAGGTATTCTGAAATAACCTACAGAAGCCTGAAGCAAGTGTATTGTATGGCAAGTCCAGGTGTGATTTCTGTGGGCTTCCACCCTTGTACCACATTTTAAAGGCATAGTATTTATTTTTGTTTACATTCTAATTGTTTCTTCTGTCTCTTCCTGGAGTTGAAGAAATGTGGTGTCTAATTTTCTTCTGAGTATAAATATTTTTGTTGTTTATTTAATGCTTTAATACACTGTTTTCTCTTTACCCTTATATGTCAGGCTGTTTCTCCTTATTTTGTGCATAAATGCTGATACTGTTCTTGTCCTGCTCTCTGCAGTTTCTGTCTCTGTGCTCTTTTTTATTCTGTTATTCTTTTGCACCAGCATCCTGTCCTGAAACTTTAGGGCAAGTTTTCTTTCACAAGTATTGCTAAGGAACTAAGAGGAAAATTAAAGTCTCGCCTAACCTCCTCATACATTTTGCTTTTGTTGATTTCTTCAACAGCCTCATGGATGCTGCTGATTCTCCATTGATCTTATTAAATATAAAGGAACTATATTCTCTATACAGACAGCTATGTTAAGAGGCCATTTGGCGGCCTTTAGACTAAAAGCTCCAACATTTTACGAGGTCTACATATTGACTCACCCATCATTACCTTGGAGTCAGCCCAACAGATGTTCCTTGAAAGAAGCATTAGGCAATGCAAGTGCTCAAACAGCTTTCCAGGGTGTGCTTACTGGCATTTTGATGTAATTTGGTCACCAGCAGTGATGACGCTAGACAGTGAACATGGCATGGGAAGATCTTTGAAGATGCCCATATATGTCCTGAAAGGGTTCTCATTTCACCTGCCGAACAGGAAGATGAATTTTGGTGACAGACTCTGTTCAGTCTGAACTAAACTGCACACAAAGGATTGATACTATGGTCAAGAGATGATTGGTCCTTAAAGTGCAGAGCACTTGCAAAACTGTTTTGTTGAGGTACTGTGTTGAGCAGCTGTGATAAGCATCCGGTCTGACTTCTTGCAGATCCCAAACAGAGAGTCTTATTGAGTATTTTCTGCATCTGCTTTGAGGTACAGGTTTATCTCTTTGGAAAGTATCTAATGTTGATGTAAAGTATTTAAATGATAAAGAATCAACTACGTCCCTGGACACATTGTTCCAACGGTTAATTACTGTCACTGTGAAAAAAGGGTGCCTCATTTGTAGTCTTATTTCAGCTTCAGCTTCCAAACACTGGATCTTGTTATGCCTTTTTCACTAGATTAATGAGCTGCCTACTGTCAGAAATCTCTTCCACATGTAGGTATTGTGATCCTCTTAACCTTCTTTTCAGTAACTAAATAAATTGAGCTTTCTTAGTCTTTCTCTGTAGGGAATGATTTTCAGAAGTCTAATCACTCTTTCAGCTCTTACATGAGTCCTATCCAATTTTCTAACATATTTTCAGAACGGAGGAAACCACAGCTAAACACAACATTTTGGTAACAGTGGCATAAGAGCCTAAAGTAAAAGTTACAGTATCTATTCTAGTGTGGTGTTCTGTGGTTTATCCCAGGGGCATATATTTGATACGCATTTTTATGTAATATGTATGGCTATTATATTTTATATTTTGGGAATTAACATGAATTTCTCACTATGGTGGTTCTGGGTTCCCTTTGCTGATAAGGATTAAAAAATGTCAAAAGTAAATTCTTGGGAATAATTGTAAATACTGAAGGTTACTCTTAGTTTATGTTTTGTTTGAATGGCTTAATTATTTCAGTAGGAATAGGCTGTGGTAGAGAGAACTGAAATTAGAGAGCTAGCACCACAAAGTGAGATTGGGGAAGTAACCTTCTGGAGAAAAAGAAGCTGAGAAAGTTGGGGCTGTTCAGCTTGGAGAAGAGAAGGCTGCGTGGAGACCTCATAGCAGCCTTCCAGTATCTGAAGGGGGACTATAGGGATGCGGGGGAGGGACTCTTCATTAGGGACTGTAGTGATAGGACAAGGGGTAATGGGTTCAAACTTAAACAGGGGGAGTTTAGATTGGATACGAGGAAGAAATTCTTTACTGTAAGGGTGGTGAGGCACTGGAATGGGTTGCCCAAGGAAGTTGTGAATGCTCCATCGCTGGCAGTGTTCAAGGCAGGGTTGGACAGAGCCTTGGGTGACATGGTTTAGGGGGAGGTGTCCCTGCCCCTGTCAGGGGGGTTGGAACTAGATGATCTTAAGGTCCTTTCCAACCCTAACTATTCTATGATTCTATGAAAGTGGCTTTCACAGTTAGGATTATTGAGTGGGCCAGGATAGGTGCAAGTGGAATGTTTGTTTTCCTGCAGAATCCAGAACGTTTCTGGAAACAAACATCTGTTGAGGGTTGCCTGAATAGTTCCTTATGCCACCTTCCAGTCTGATACCTGTCTTATTCAAACAACTTGTGTTGGCATGTTGGATATCAATTTCATATCTGTACGAGAGAAACCACGACACAGCCAAGCTAAGTAAGCTCAGGAGATCCTTACTAAGCATGCCACAAAAGGTTCCCTTCCACCTGCACGTGCCTCAAAGTCACCTCCACACATGTACACAATCACAATCTTAGTACTGTGGTGTACAGAAGTTAGGGCTCTGAAAGAAAAATGGACTCACTTTCTAAGACAGCATATTATTATCTGGATCCAGAATTTGTATGAAATAGGAAGAAAATAGCGCCTTTTGAATCCACACTTCCCTTGGTTCAAAATTAGAGTTAAGTGGGCTCGGACCATCTGTATCATTTGAGTTCAGCTGTGCCTAGTATTTCCAAGTTACAAAAAGACATGAGCCTTGTCTTTAAGAAAAAGTGGCTTCTTCAGAGTCCAGTAGTTTCTTCAAAAGTGTAAACAGAGCTGCAGATTTTGCTGGTGACTTCAGTTTGTGTTCTCAGCAAACAGTAAATTCTGTAAGTAACAGACAAAGGCTTCAAGCTTTCAGCCGTTTACTACTGTGAATTGCTTTGGAAAAAAGATATTTTACTTTCTTTTCAATCCCATACAAAGGCAGCCTTCTCAAACTTCTGGGTCAATTCCTTTAACTTTCAAAACAAGCAGTTGCATTCAGTGAACTTTCCTAGCCCAGGCAGCAATCCTTGGTCACCTGAGGGGAAACTGTTCTTCAGTGCTCCCTTCAAAAACTTCAGATTTCATCTGCCCTGGAAAATTTGGGGAAATTATTTCAATTCTATGCTACATTAGTGGAAGCGATATCACAACTTTAGGTCTTGCTGCTCTTGTTTGTGAAGTGAGTAAGAAAAGAAAACCCTTGGATCTGAAATGATATCATTCACTACTGCCTTGCCTGACAGTAGGCTACCAGGACGAGATCGGGTGTGCTCTTACAGGCAGGTTGAATTAAGAATTGACTCTTTGTTACTTTCTTTCCTCATCTCACATTACCCAAATGATAGTTTCTCAATTTACTGTACACATATTTGCCCTGATTTCTTCCCCAAAACTATTTACTAGGCTTGTGTTATTCATAACACTAGCTAGCAGTTAAGAATGCTTTGGCCCCTTTACACACGCTGTTGTTTGAGTTATCCAGGGATAAATGGGATAATTGCACTCATTTGTACAACTTCTCTACAGAATTTTTAAAATATGCTTTCTTAAAAGGGAAACCTAAGTATTAATACATAATATTGGTGAGAAAAGTAAGGCAGGTTACAGGTTATTTCTGCTATTACTGGAGATTTTGTATACGTATAAAAGTATTTTAGTAAGTTCCAGTAAAGTAACAATAAAGTTGAAATTATATGAATCCATCTGTAGTATATTTTGTGCTTCTAACAATTTTGATGTAATGCCTCCGTTTAGTTTCATACTGATAAAAAAAAGAAAATGAGGAACCTGTCATCAATCATTCATTTAATCAAGTAGCAAAAGTAGATAAATAAACATACTGAGTTAATTATTCTTCTGTATGTAATGATTGACAATAATGTTAATTTATTCCCTTTTTTAACCTTTCACTGTCAGCATAGTTGGGATTAATAGGTACTGACAAAATTGGAAGAAATACATTTCTGATAGCCACTGACTTTTGCTAGCATTGGAGTGATTTCCTCTGAAACTTCTCCCTGAAGAGGTATCTGATCTACGTCTAAGGGGAAATCCTGCCTGACCGGTCTGGTGGCCTTCTATGATGGAGCTACGGAACTGATGGACAGGGGTAGAGCAGTTGATGTCATCTACCTGGACTTGTGCAAAGCGTTTGACACTGTCTCACATGACAACCTTGTCTTTAAGTTGGAGAGGCATCAATTTGATAGGTAGACTACTCGGTGGATAAAGAACTGGCTAGATGGCCGCACACAAAGAATTGTGCTCAATGGCTCAATGTCCAGCTGGAGACCAGTAGCGAATGGTGTCCCTCAGGGATCCGTGTTGGGACTGGTCTTTTTCAACAGCTATGTCAGTGACATGGACAGTGGGATTGAGTGTGCCGTCAGCAAGTTTGTCAATGACACCAAGCTGTGTGGTTCGGTTGATATGTTGGAGGGAAGGAATGCCATCCAGACGGACCTTGACACGCTTGTGAGGTGGGCTGATGCCAACCTGATGAAGTTTAACCATGCCAAGTGCAAGGTCCTACACCTGGGTTTCAGCAATCACAGGCACACATACAGGTTGGGCAGAGAAGAGATTCAGAGCAGCCCTGTGGAGAACAACCTGGGGGTGTTGGTCAATGAAAAAATGAACATGAGCTGGCAGTGTGAGCTTGCAGCCCAGAAAGCCAACCATAGCCTGGGCTGCATCAAAAGGAGTGTGACCAGCAGGTCGAAGGAAGTGATCCTGCCCCTCTACTCTGCTCTTGTGAGACCTCACTTGGAGTATTGTGTGCAGTTCTGGTGTCCTCAACATAAAAAGGACATGGAACTGTTGGAACAAGTCCAGAGGTGGGAGGGCCAGGAGGATGATCAGGGGACTGTAGCAGCTCACGTATGAAGATAGGCTGAGAAAGTTGGGGCTGTTCAGCTTGGAGAAGAGAAGGCTGCGTGGAGACTTCGTAGCATCTTTCCAATATCTGAAGGGGGCCTATAGGGATGCTGGGGAGGGACTCTTCATGAGGGACTGTAGTGATAGGACAAGGGGTAACGGGTTCAAACTTAAATGGGGGAAGTTTAGATTGGATATGAGGATGAAATTCTTTACTGTAAGGGTGGTGAGGCACTGGAGTGGGTTGCCCAGGGAAGCTGTGAATGCTCCATTGCTGGCGGTTTTCAAGACCGGGTTGGACATAGCCTTTGGTGGCATGGTTTAGTGGGAGTTGTCCCTGCCCCTGGCAGGGGGGTTGGAACTAGATGGTTTAAGTTCCTTTCCAACCCTAACTATTCTATGATTCTATTCTATGTCATGTGTTATTTTTCACACTTTTTTGTACCGTGTTTCATGCCGTTTTGGTGATTGCTATTAGTTTACAGACATATGGCTAGGAATATTTTATGAATGAAGAGGTTTCTGGAATATGCAATATTGCTTCTTTGCATTTATATGCGATTTGTAATTTGAAGATCTCAAAAGCATCTTTGCACATATTATTGCAGAGTGTATTCAAAAGCTAGCAAAAAAGACTGTTACAGCTAGTAACCTATGTTATCTGCTACATCTGTCAGGCAACATTTCTTTCATTGTGACTCCTCTGTTCCCCTGTTGCAATGTTTTATTGGATCCATCCGAAATAAGGAAGGGATTTTCAGGCCCTTTGACTTGTGAATGCAGAATTCCCAAAGCAACTCTCCCTTTGAGGAGTGCAGGAAGGTTAACTCAATCCCCTCTTCTGGCTTTCCACCACCAAATTGTATCCCCATGTGTAAACAGGCACCTAAATAGTTTCCAGTTAATCAGCTGCTTCTAAAATATCTTTCTGAAATGATACTCCTGTAATTAGTCATAGTTGTCCTGAGCAATACATGAAGAAGACATTTTGAGCATTTTTTTTGAATACTGTGTAGCACGTCAATGAAGTAAGTGAAAGGCAATGCGTATAACATGCTTTTCATCTAGCTTGGATGGTGCATCAGTGCACAAAATACTTCAGTTCTTCTGGTAGAAATAATTTGCTTTTATTGAGGTGTGTTTCCAGCATTATTACAGTAAAATGTTGTTATATATTTCAGAGATGATAAAGCTTTGCATGTGGATCTATATGTTTCAGTAACTGAGCCCAAAACTTACTAGGCCTAAATGCATAAATGCTTTTCACAGATTTTGTGTTTGGATTTCTTGGGGGTGGGTTTGA
The DNA here is from genome assembly GCA_028858755.1 of Ara ararauna. Classification (NCBI taxonomy): domain Eukaryota; kingdom Metazoa; phylum Chordata; class Aves; order Psittaciformes; family Psittacidae; genus Ara; species Ara ararauna. The sequence goes on from CM054380.1 coordinate 52,285,987, forward strand.
TTTTTTTGTTGGGTTTGTTTGTTTTTCCTCAAGACTCACTCTAGTTGCATTTAGCCAGATAATCCCCCACTGGCTGTGTGTTCTCAGAGATTCAAAAATGGAAGTTATTTTTTCTACTCAAAAGTTATGTGCAGTATGGTTCCTCTGTATTTCTGTTTAAGGAATGAAGGGAAATGGAGGTGACAATGATACTTGTAGGTTTTCATAGACTAACAAAATAAAAAAACAGCAAAACAAAACACCAAACCAGAAAACCAAAACCAAAAACGCCAAAACAAAACAAAAGCCAAAGCAAGACTTTAAAAACAACAGAAAAAAAAAACCAACAAAACAACCCCTTGGTCACTTGGAAAAGTTCTGCCATCATAGAAGGAGAAACACAAAAAAGATTCGGGAAACCTAGTTGTTGGCATGAAGTCGAGGCATCTGTCCTTTGAAGACAGGCTTCATGTTTTTGTTAGAGATTTCCTGACAGACCAGCATGCCCAGGGACAGATACCATTTTGTAGCCTTTAGAAAGACTCTGGTGAGACTCTGGTTCTGCTGGTCTACAGGGGGTCAAGCTGAGGCAGGAGCTGTGTGGGCTGTGGTGGGATATGTAGCCCCCAGTGAGCTTTGTGTTGTGTTGATAGCTCAGCCTTGTTGGAAACCCTATGTAAATCAAATTTATCACCCTCCTGTAGTAGGAATAAGGTTGAGAGGCCCACAAAGGCGATTTGTTGGCTATAGAGCTTCTTAGTAAGGATGGGTGTGGAGTGGACTGTAACTTTTAATCTGCAAGCAGCAGTAGGTAAGAACAGTTAAGAAGGGCTGGAGGAACAATAAGCAAACCCCTACTGCAATTGGCTGAGTTGTGGCTCTGAGGATATTTTCATCTTATACTCTGTAGATGAATGGAGACAGAGCTTTGATTTTAGTTTTTCAGGCTTTGTTTAAGGGTCTAAAATTTTACTCTTTGGGAAAACAATGAATTTTCTGACTCAGGTCATATTGAATGCTATATATTCACTAAAAAGCATTCTAAACCAAGATTTTTTTTCAGTGTGAAGAGGAGCAAACAATGTTTAGAATGATTTTTTTTTCTCCATGTCTATTTGAGACAAAAATATAGGACTCTTTATATGTATTGCATAAAATAGAGGATACTACTGCTCCTTGAGAGCTATCTGCCTAGGTGTTTCCTCTGCTGCAGACTGTCTTCTCTACCTCTTTACTTGGCTGAGCACACTTCTGTCCTTGGTGTATAACAGTTTTATGTTTATTAGCAGCTGTTTTCTCCTAGCTGAGCTTGGCAAAGGATAGAGATAAGATTAAAAGGACTATATTATTCTGCTTTTTGTTAGGAAGGAGGAAGTTCAAACATAAATTGTCCCATTGTTGATGTCCTGTTCTGAGCACTTGCACTGGTGCTCTCTGGTCTAACCACTGCTGAGGGAAGATGGTTCCCCTAAGATCATACCTCTGCTCTAGCAGTTGGCATACGTGATAGCTGACTGACACTGGCAGAACCTTTTATGAGAATTTTCTTCTCATTGTTATTAGTTTTAAATAGGACATGTTCTAGAAAATAAAGCATTTCTTGCTCACTGAAGAAATTATTCTTATTTTAAGCTGAGAATACTGATTTTTCATTCTTTTTTGATCATTACATGTTCATCCTTTAAAAACTCATAATTAAGATTGTATTTCAAATTAGAAATTTCAAAAAATTAAAAATTTTGAAATATAAAGTTTGTAAACTAGTATTGTAAGAATCCTTTAGTCAATCTCTAATTTTGCTGGGGTATAATATCATTAAGATAAATTGTTGAGTTTACCCAAAGCCATCGTGCCAAAACTCATGTATTTTTAGGACTCAAAAAATTAACTGGTCAAGGATGTGGAATATTTTGTAGTATCACATTTAAATGTATTGACACTATATCAATATGTATTTCTAGGTTAGATGACTGTAGTTAGACTACAAATTCTCGTAAAAATAATGATCAGATTACATTATCAGCAAATCTGAATTTGATTGGTTTTAGCTCAGTACCTGAATATTCCTTTAAACAAAAAAGATACATTTTTCCATATTTAGAACAGATATTGGTATCAATAATAGGCTGAAATGTTACTTAACGGAAATCGGTTTATTTCCAATTTGTATTTTTCCAGACTTTCCAATCTTATGTAGCATTTACTAAGTATTTGAAATATATTCCTTTTTATTTTACTGTGCAGCTTATGTACTCAAAGCATCACCTAAGTACCAATAACACATTCTTGACTGAATAATGATGTATGTTGAATGTTACTTTTTTTGTCTTATAAATGGATGGCAATTTACACAGCTGTGGATGTGGGATGTTTCAATCCCAGACCATGTTGTAAGAAAAATTGAATGACAGTGAGCAAAACAGCAGTAATTATAAAACTAATTACTAAATGCTGATGATGCCCATAGGCTTTGCATAACTAAAATTAGAAAAGGAAATTGCTTTCGGCTTCAGAGAGGCAACATGCTAGTTATTTCACTGTTTCAGGCAAAATAGAGCATGGTGTATAAAGTTCAATCATGAAAAAAACCCCACATTAGTTTATGCACATAATTTTTTATACAGAAATGTTGAAGTATTCATCCTTTTTGTCTTTAATACAAATATACCTGTAACATAAATTGAGAAAAGTGACATGAAACTACTTGTTGAACATTTTTCTGTATATCTTTACTAGGACTTATTTACCACTGAATTACTTCAGCTTTGTTGTTTGTCAAAAGCCTACATGAATATAAAAAGGGAAGTGTGTCCTATCACCTAGGCCTATATGAAATAAATGGGATAAAAAATAGGAGGCTGGATTTCAAAATTCCCTGAGCTGCATTCCAATTTCTATTATATATAACCTGGGGGGATACATGTAAGCATATATATATGTGTGGGGACCATATTAAATTTTTTACACATGTATTTTCCCAGTTATAGAACTGCTAGAATGAATCTTTATTGACTACTTTGAATACAGTGTATTTTTATATTTTATGTTCATGCCTATATTACATATACATTAATGCATACCTGTGTTTAATTAGATACGCACATGCATATAATACTTAAATGGTCCTTACATGTATCAATAGACAAATTTAATGTGCTTTATATAAAAGCACAATATATTTTTCAGTTTGACTTCTATTTAATAATTCATTTATGCTTTTTCCTGCAGAAAATGAGAATCTCTTAGGCATTCTTAGCACATTTCTTTAAAAATGTATTTTAAAAAAAAGGATTAAAACATTGATCAGCTCATGAGCTATGAAAGTATTAGTGACATGAAGACAAAGTGGTGACAATTCAGGAGCCACACAAAGATTGCCCCTTGTAAGACTCGGCTTAATATTTAGAATCTATGCTGTTGAGTCGTACAAAATTACATGGATATTATGGGATTTATCCTCTGAATTTATGGTTGGGTTTGCTTGATTTTTTTTTTTAATTCCCAATTTTTCTTTCACTTTTTTTTTTAACTGAGATGGGTAGTATTTCTGTTTGTCCTATGCAAGTAACTGATCGATAACACTTTCTCAAAACCTTGAAAGGAATTCTTGTTGGATCTTATCCATCTATATAGGTCAAGTGAATAAAAAATATGAAGCTTGAATATGTGTTTTAACTTTCAAGTACTGGAAGTACATCTAGATTTAACAGCTTTTAATAATGGAATCTAAAAATGAAAAATGTAAATTCTGTATTTTTTTTTTTTTAGAATTCTATATCATATTAAATTTTCTGGGTTTTGGTAAGTACACTGTAAGCCTTAGGAACATCTTTATTTAAATATTCATAGGGAAATGTATCTTAAGTGCAGTAGTGTCATAAAATACATTTCAATATATAAATATTACAGTAAGGCTTCATTTTTTTTATGTGGGCCACTGAGTTATTTTTCATTTTGTATGTCTCAGTAAATTTGTAGTAAGGCAGATTATCTGAAATAGAGGTACCATGTATTAACACGGAAAATAAAAAGAGTGTGTGTTTCCTTTATCTTATTTTGTAGAATCAAACTTTGCAATCCTTGCTTTCTTAAAGTCTCCCATTTAAAGGTAAATTTCTGCTCAGTTGTCAGGAGCAGACTGGGACTGTTCATATGTATAACATACACAGAATCAATCCAGGTTTGAAAAAAAGACTAAAAATGCTTTTGAAAATATTAAGAACTAAAACTAAAAATTCATTCTTATGAATTGGCATTACCAGCAGTAGCATTATGATTAAGGGCATTGTTTCTAAGTTTCACTTCTGATTTCATTAAAATCATTAGGTGATGCTAGTGAGATTGTTTATAAGAGGCACTTAAGAAAAGCAAATAAGAAATCCTTTTTATAAGGAGGACACTATTTTCTCAGAGGTTTCTGTCAGGTTACACTTTAGCAATCTCTCTCTTTATTGTGTGAAAAGAAACAATTTATTTTCAGTACTTGAAGGATACAGAATGTCTGACTGACTGTGTCCTAGCCTGTTGTTTTTAGCATACACATTACAGCTGTGTTTGCTTTGAAATATTTGGCCATTATCCAGTAAATCTGTGCTGGAACACTAAATTATCACCTTATGCCCTCCTCCATCATAAGAAGATGCTTTTGTCAGTAAGACATTGCTGCTGTCTTTTCCTACTTTTTATTTCTGCATGTATTGGAACTTTGTTTTGTTTATCGTAATTTTAAAACTTGTAACTAGTGCATGTCCTGAACAGGTAACCTAACAGGCTGCAGAAATACTGATGAAAGTCTGTCCTTAGTAGATTAAATGAAGAAATTTGTACTTGACCCGATTTTCTTTCCAAGGTCTAAGATTTTTAAGAATTTAAACTGTCTGTTCCACCATTTTCCTGACAGATATGAAGAGACTTGTATGTTTGTCATCTCCTTTCACAGCTATCACATTGTATCATGCAATTTTTCAGGGTGTATCTACATTGTAAACACAGAAGATAATTAAAATGGATGAAAATAACAAACCAAATGTAATCCCAGTTTTCACAAGTGCTACTAAGTAGGCGAGACTTACAGTACAGACCCTAAGTTATATCCTGTTATTTTTTTCAGGTCTGATTTAACTATTTCAGATTTATCTCCTTAACTCGGGATAGTCAGTGTTGTATGCAGAAGAAAAGGATCTAGTATTTAATAACCATGTGTCTTCCTTATTAATGCTGGTATCTGAGATTCAACATACAGTACATTGCACAAGGTTGGATGTTTTTCTTCTGTATATATGTGAGGATAGAGGAATTACCATATGTCCTACCTTTCTTCCACTGTTCCTGAAGGAGGTTTTCCTCCATATGCTAGCAGTCTTTCTCTAAAGTTGAAGGGTTTTCCTAGTCATTCTTTCAAAAAGCTTTTACTTCTGTGACATTTTTTATTCTTTGAAATACTTTCTAGTATCATAAATAACAAATCTCCTCAATTAAGAAAAAGATTTAAACATGTGCTTAACTTTAGGCATGTAAGCGGTTCTATTGATTTAAACAAGATTATTCATTTGCTTTGAGTTAGTAATCTATTTAAGAGTGTTGCTGAACTTGAGTCATAACAAAAAGGCAAAGAGTAGATCTAACATTAGGATAAGAATTACCTTCCCCACCTTATTACCTTTTCAGTCTTTCTTTGTGTTTCTAATCCTTTATCAATTTATCAGCCTGTATGACAGACTTATATCTTGGATGATTTGTATTCTATTTTTCAAGTCTCTCTTTGTGAAATGCTAGATCTGTTGGTTTCCTGAAGCCTGTTCTGCATTATTTTTATTGCATTCTCTACACAGTTTTTAAGAACTTACAAGACTGATTTTAACCACATGCGTTTTGATTGCAGAATTTGGTTTGAAATCATTGCAAAGACAGCCAAAGCCCTTGTGGGTTAAATCTCTGAGATGTTATCATTGTATGATAAATTTAGCTGATTTCTGCCTGGTTTGTGTTATTGCCACAAGGGAGTGCATCAAAGGTGTTCAGCACAAATAAACTATGTAGTTGTCTTAGAAAAGAAGCCTCTGTTTTTACCCAACAAGATCGGGTCCAGTTTCTCTATGATCAGAGTATTACAAAGCTAGCAAAGAATAATTTATATCAGAGGTTCTGTGATGGAATGAAATGGAGCTCTTTTGAAGTATGATCTCTGAAAGCACAGCATGAAGCTCAAATAAAGTGAAGGACATTCGCTATTACAAGTAATGTCCTTAATAATCTTGTTAGTCTAGTCTCCCTCTGTACGAGACAAATGGAACATTATTGGCTTATGGGCTGTAGTAAATAATTTAGTTTCCAATATTCAGGCTGCTTTGACAGTAAATTAAAATGACATGAAAGGGGCTTGTTGAATAAAGAAAGTATCCAATCAAATTTAATTGGCATGACTAAGGCAGTAGAAATATGTTTCATAATTAAACCATGTTGTCTTGGAGCTTTATAAGCATGTATGAATCAAAATGTCAAAAATTATTCTTTGATACTGTGCATTTAAAACTTTGCATGGTGAATAGTTTTCTTAAACAAGGTTCTAGACACGCATATCGATTCAACATGAATATAGTTTTAGAGTTTTAAGTAAGTCTGGTTTTAGCATTTATCTACAGCTCCAAAGATTTTCTGTGAAAGATTAAAATAATTTTTCAGTCCTCTCATATTTAAAAATCTGGCTTTCATTGCACATTTGTGTGAACCAGCTTTTACTGGGGTGTAAACTCTGCAGTTTTTCACCTGTTGTTATAATGCAGGATGGCTGAAATTAGTGCTATTAGGTGGAAGTGTAAAGAAAGGGAACCAACAGGAAGAAGCAAAAATGGGAAGATAAAATAGGTGGCAAACTAACTAATAGCTTTCTTTTACTAAAGCATTTCTTTACTTTTTTTTTATTTTAGTCAATTTTCAAGTTCACATTTATTAACCAGATATTACCAAATATTCATTGTTGAATCCATATTTACTCATCTCTCTGCTAATGCAGCTTCAGAAAATGTGTATCAAATATGTATTTTCCTTAACTGCATAAAGAGAAAATATCTCTGCGGTTTGAGACGGACAGTACCTTTGGAAATTTGCACATTTCCCATGATTTTTCTTCTTCTTATATACGGAGCCCCCTAGCATACAATAGTTAATTGCACATCCTGATGATACTTCTTTCTCTATAAACAGAACATACAGCTTGTCTGTCTGTTAAAGAAAAAGATTTTGATAGGAAAGTTTACGCATGAACAAGTCTTCTAAATGAACCTTGTATTTTGGAAATTATGGACACTTAACATCCTATGTTAAGAATGTTACTTAAATTACTAGGTTCTACTGATGTACTTGCGTAAATGTGTTCTGGGATTCTAAAATTCATTAAATTCTAAAGCACAGTTGAAAAATACATAGATGCAGAAGTGGAAATGAATGGCAGAATTCAACTTCTGCTTGTAACCTTGGCCATGTGAGTATATTGGACTCTGTGACATCCTGCACTGCCAGATGCTCTGGTTTATGAGGTAATTGTTAATTGCACATAAACCTGTGTTACATACACTGTGAAAAAAAGGTGAAAATTTCTTGTCAATCTCAGAGCCATTTTTGCAGGGGAAAGTTTATCTTTGATAGGTGTAGTAATTGGTTGTCCAGTTGTTTGTCTTATATCCCATTCTATTCATATCTAAGTGGGTGAAAATTTCCAGCTTTTAGATGCGTGAACTCCAGGTGGATGGAGCTGTAAGCTACTTTCTGACTCACCTGCCCGCTGATTAAGCAGAATTTTGCCAGCAGTGACAGTTTAGTCATTGTATCATGTTTTGTATCAGCCAACCAGATTCAAGTGGATAAACCTTCCATTGTAGTTGATGAATCTGAGTAAAACTGCAGCTGGGAAGCTCACTTTCCTCTAGCTGTGTTATATTTACATCAGCATAACTATGCAATTCCTTCACTGTAAATTATTACTGAATTGAACTCCTGTGAAAGGTTCCTGGGCCTTGACTGTTTGCTAGTACTGTTATTCTGGATCTTGTGTCTATGCCGAGTCTTCCAATAGCCAAAATTCTTCTCAGTTATCTTTTCAGCTTAGCTCAAATCAGCCCAAAGACTTGCCTCTCAAGAATGTATTTCCATTGTAAATGATCAGCCAGCAAGTAAAATACAGGTGCAGTGAATCCATGGCAAAACTGGGAAAATACCGCCAGGCCTTCCACTGTCAAAGGAAGTATCAAATTATTTTTAACAGGTCAGGATCCTGCTCCAGATTTTATTTTATGTTTTTATTAATGCCGCTATCTCAAGATTGCCCAGAAAGCCAGTTCTAATGTATTTTGCTGAAATACTTTTTTTGTGTAGTGGCTGGTTGTTACAAGAATAAGGTTTCTGAATGATTCTTCAAAATGAAGGACGTATTTATTATCATGTTGCATCTGCTTTGTGTCAGTATAAATTCCAGTGATTTTGCTTTAACTGGCCTTGAAGAAAATATGGTGGAAAATAGTGAAGATAATTCAATTTCATGATTGCTGATTACATTTTTTTTGTTCTATTTACATAATTCTGTTCTTCTGTAGTTTTTCTAATTTGCTATTTCAGATTGAGAGTTGCTTATTTTTTAATTTATTTCCCCTTTTTTGCTAGACCTAGGCCCTCTCTTCATGTGTCTACCAGTCTCAGGTTTTTTTTCCATGTATCTTCTTGTCAAGGAAATTGATTGATAGAGTAAGGGTCAGTTCAGGTAAACTCAAGATTTAGATGATGTTAATTTTACAGTGTTTACAAATGCACAACTTGCAAGGAAATCAAAAAGAAAGAAAAAAGGCAAATTCTGTTTTGGTTGTTCATTGTCTTTCTTCAAGAGTATTGTTTTCGTATGTCTCAAACTGTTGTTTCATCTCCTTTGACGCTGAAGAAGTGTACATTTAATTTATTAGAATGCAAACTGGCTGTTTCAAGAAAGAAATAATATATACTTGAAGGATCTTGTGAAAAACAGTTATGTGTTAAGGTTTACTTCTTGTCATGTTAGTGAAATCTAGTGTAAAAAAAAGTCAGAGGGTTCCTTGCTGTTTGTTGTGGTGTGTTGGATCTTTAAAGTCTTTTTAAAAAAACTTTATTTATCGTGTGGCCCATTTCTGCTGAAGTGGAGATTGTAATGAATTCCCAGATAGAACTTGGAGAAAAACAGTTCTTTCTCTATGTGTATAGTATTTTCCTGAATTAGTATTTCAGGGTCTACTTTACCAATTTAAAAACAAAACAAAACCAAAAGGGAGAACCAGAAAATGTATTTTTACATTGTGATTTAGTTAACTAGGCAACCTCCGTAATTCCAAGACTGTTATTTTTTTCTGTTATGAAGTCTAGATTATATTCAGTCAATACAGAATAAGGCTTGGGAGCTATATTATGTGAAAAATGACCATATGTGATAGATTTTTACAGAATAAAATTCACAGTGATACAACAGCTTACCTTTTCACAGTGACACTTATTAGAATTTATGAGAATCATAGGAGGTAATCTCCTAGAGGCGATATAACTTGGTATTTGTTTGATAGAGCACTGTGTATTATTGGGGAGATACACAGTCCATCTTGTTTAGCTAAGACAATACTATACTATGTGCCACAGTACCAAACTCAAGTTCTTATAAACATCTTACTTATAGATATTTTACGATTTCATGGCTTCAGAAACAAAATGTTAGACCTTTTTAAAACTTTGACAAAATATTTTGGCTATTTTGGTTGGGGTTTTTTTTTTCTTCTTCTTAAATTGTTTACTAACCTCATGCAGAGTATGTGCTTTTTAATAAATTCACTGAATTTCATAATCCATGATTTCATATAGGTGACATATGAGAGTAAAAACAGTAGAATTTTTAAGGCTCTTGTATAGACTCAGGAGAGTCTTTCCTGCAGTATCTAACTGAAAAGGTAATGAACTGTAAAATATGTTGAAATGATTGGGGATTAAAAATCTCTGGTGTGTAGTGACAGTACAATTATATTCCACAGTAAAGGTTTCTTATATTAAGTATAATAAATAAAACTTTTTTTTTTTTTCACTGTGATTGGTTGTCACCACTGTAATGATAGCTTTGACCTTCTTCCTGTTCAAGTGTCATTAGCCTGTGACCAACTAGTCAGGATGCTATAGAATGAATTGGGATGGCTGTACATGAAACCAGCTATTGAAAAAAAAATTTGAAATTAAGCACAGAAGTCAATGTTGTAACTTTTGAGTCTTTCTGCTTTCCTGCCCCTGCACAGCTACTTTACTCACACTTACTGTCTAACAACATGGTGATTTATCTTTAGATATCTTTAATTCTAACCACTATAGCTATCCATAGCTCCAACACATCTAGTTAGCATTTTTAATGTTGGGATTTATATGTGTTCATAGCATGTTTCTCTTTCTATTCAAACAAAAGCAGCCCCATTTGCGGAAACCAACTAGATGAGTGCAAAATAATTTCCAGTTTCTTTTGAAAGGTGGAACAGTCAGATGAGAGAACACACAATTGCCTTATTAACAAGTTTGTGTAGTGCATCACCAGGTACAGAATGCAGGCCCCCGTTTTAATATTTCTAAAACCAGTCCAAAGTGTGAATAATATAGATATTGTAGTAGAGGTGAATAGCCCTAGTTCTTCATCTACTATCCATCTGTGTGTTCCCCCAGGCCTTTTTTCTCAGGTAGTCTGTGTCTGGCTGGGACATCAGGCAAGTAGCTGTCTTGGTAGCTGACCTATTTGGCTCTTTATTATGCTGTTCCTATATGCAATACCTGACTCTTTATGCTTCTTGGAGACTTGAAAGCATTACTCCTACAAAGGAAGAGTTTAGTTTCTCTTGATTCAGAGAGCAAGGAGTACAGCTCATTCAGTGTTGCAGTTCTGGGATCTTTACAACTTCCCTTATTGACTGTTACTTTTCGAGGTAGTTATTGGTCTTAAAGAAAGCCCCACCAGTCAGCAAGGCATGTAAAAATAGGTGCATATGTACTAATATTTGGCAGGCTTTGTAAATATTATTGCTTTAACTATCCTGTGCAATTACACAGCAGTGTGTCATTCTGCATTAATGATCTTGCGAACAACTGTATTAGTATCTAAAGCCATCTAAATAATGATATTTCTACTCACTTAATGGGCATTCCTCATACGACCAGTTACAAGAAATGAGAGATCACTTGCTCTAAATTTATCTGAACCTTGAGATGGGGAAACTGAAAACTCCTTCACTTTTATGAGAACTTTTGATTAGGGCTTCGGTATGTGGATAATGAAAGAGTGAAACATTGAAATGTGCCTAAATAACATGCTGTTACAAGCCTTATGATAGATTTGTGTTTGACTTAACAGCTTTTGGAACCTAATAAAAAGAACTTAATTGACAATTTCTTGAAATTGCTAAGAAAACCTAGTGATGTTGGTAGGGTATAATAAGGAGTTTTCTCATCACTGTCTTCAAGATTGAGCCTATACAAAAAAAAAGGATTTATCTCTGTGGTAACTCTAAGTAATTGATATACAGACAAGGTTTGGTTCCAATTTGCCAGCAATAAAGTTGTAATAGGGTTTTCTCTGCAATTTTAGCCTTAATGTGCTCATTCCAAAGAGCGGTATTTTTCCAAGCGAACAAATAACATCAGTAAAGCTTACGATCAGTAATAGCCCCACACTGATGCTCGCATTAAACTTGTTAAATCAATTCACTAGACACTTTCTGAAGTGGACTGTCTGTTTACTTTGACTTGCACACTGTAAGGATTATCCATCAGTTACATTTATTTGAATGATCTTTACATTTAAAATTTATAATTGTTCATGCATGTTTGTGGTTACAAATCTGTCTTCTCATTTTTTTTGCAGCTTTATTTTTCAGCTTCTGATTTCTCCACCTTAGTTGTATGAAGGGTATGGGTATTTAGTAATACACAGTAGAATCCATTGTATGTTTAGCCTTATCCAAGTCCTACATAGGCACTTTGCTGCATAATTATGGTGGTTTCTTTTTGCAGTTATATATTTCATATTCCTGTTTACTGAAGGTATCAATCCACTATGAGCAGTATTATTCTTCTAGTATACAAAAATTAACATATAAATAAAGTAGGATTACTGTATTTTGAAATAATTAGCAAAATGTGGTAAGTACTAAATGATTTATTAAAGATGTAATTTAGTCAGATTTGCTGCATAAGATATTAGAGTGTAAAAAGCCATACTATACTCTGCAAGGAATCATTTTGTAGGTGGTTAATCTACCAACTAGGCTTCAGTTTTCACTCAGAATAAAGCTGGTGTGCTACTACATACTGCCTTTTGTCAGTAGCCACAAAGAGAAATCTGAAGTAATCAGTCTTTCTTATCAGTAGCATTCAATATGCTTACTTTTTCTTTTTATTTTATTCTTTGGCTCTAATACTAGACTAATATGAAACAAAATGTAAGAGTTGGGAAGTTTGGAGTTGTTTATCTGATAGCCAAGTGCACATTTTAAAAGGTAGCACAAGACCAAAATAATGGCATTACCTTTTACATGCATTAAGGAAACTGAAAATATTTCGGAAAGCATTGAGGTCTGTCGTGGTTTAAGGCCAGCCGTAACTCAGGACCATGCAGCCTCTCTCTCACTCCCCCCCCTTTTCTCCCTGCCCCGCTTCCTGAGGGATGGGGAGGAGAATCGAAAGAATGTAACTCCCACAGGTTGAGATAAGAGCAGTCCAGTAACTAAGGTATAACACAAACCACTGCTGCTACCACCAATAATAATAATGATAAGGGAAATAACAAGGGAAGAGAATACAACCACTCACCACCCGCCGACTGATGCCCAGCCCGACCTGAGCAGTGATCTAACCCTTCTGGGTAACTGCCCCCAGTTGATATAGTGGGCATGATGTGCTGTGGTATGGAATACCTCTTTGGCTAGTTTGGGTCAGGTGTCCTGTCTCTGCTTCCTCCCGGATTCTCCTCCTCCCTGGCAGAGCATGAGACTCAGAAAGTCCTTGGTCAGTGTAAACATTACTGAGCAACAACTAAAAACATCAGTGTTATCAGCGCTGTTCCCAGGCTGAAAGTCAAAACCACAGCACTGCACCAGCTACTAAGAAGGAGAAAAATGACTGCTACTGCTGAACCCAGGACAAGGTCCTAGAAGAATGATCTGTGGGTAACTGGAAATTCCTGAATAAGGAAGCTCTACAGCATGTTTGTAGCTAAAATCTGCATGGATTGTTATGATTATCTACTATGTTGTCACACTCCCAAAGCTGAATCCACATATGTAGGACACTGAAGAAAAACCTGCTGCCTATGAAATGTTACAGCTGTTGTTTACATGCATCACTTCCCTTCCTGGTGAAAATAATTCTTTACTTTTCCCTCAAGTATAAGCAAGCTTTTATAATGGACATGTGATATGTTTTTTGAAATGGTAGTCAGTTTGGTTCTAAAAATATTCAGACAAGATGCATAACAAAATATTTACGCTTTTCTTTTTTTGACTTTATTTGTCACGTGTCCTTATTTTAGCTATCTATCTAATTTAACTCTATTTTTATGTGTTTTCAAGGAGGCAGTTCGGTATAGCTGGAAATTGTAATGTGGAGGAAAATGTCTCCTATTCTGCAGAATAGACTAAAAGCCTGTAAATACATATACCGCAGTATCATGAAGAAACAGGAAGAATAAGAAATGTCATTTGCTATACATCTAAATAGTTCATCCAACCCAGATATTTTCTTCTGTTTCATTTGTTAGCATTTCACAATGCGAGAATCCCATCCCTTAAGCAATCTTTCCTTTTTTCCAATTTTTTTCCCTTCTATATGGAACAAAACAAATTCCTTCTGCCTCTTCCAGCCCCCAAAATTATCTGATATCCCCATTTCTGCAGAACAGAAACTCTTGAAATATACTCTTCAGAAAATCAGTGCAAATCATTTGTTGTTAACTGCATGAGCAGCTAAGCACCACACAGCTGCTCGCTCATTCCCCTCTGGTGGGGTGGGAGACGGAATCAGAAGAGTAAAAGGAAAAAGACTTGTGGGTTGAGGTAAAAATGGTTTAATAAGGAAAGCAAATGCTGCACGTGAAACAAAGAATTCATTCCCTACTTCCCATCATCAGGCAGGTGTTCAGACATCTCCAGGAAAGCACATTTCCATCACACCTAATGGTTACTTGGGAAGACAGATGCCGTTACTCCAGATGTGCCCCCTTTCCTTCTTCCCCTAGCTTTATATGCTGAGCATGACACCATGACCGTTTGGTCAGTTGGGATCAGCTGTCATGGCTGCGTCCCCCTTCCACCTTCTTGTGCACCCCCATCCTACTCACTGGCAGGGTGGTGTGAGGAGCAGAAGAGTCCTTGGCTCTGTGTAAGCGCTGTGCAGCTGTAACTAAAACGTCCCTGAATTACCAACACTGCTTCCAGCCCAAATCCAAAACACAGCCCCACACTGGCTACTATGAAGAAAATTAACTCTACCCCAGACAAAACCAGTAAATGCAAAATCTAAACACTTATTGCGAAGAAGTGTTAACTTATTGGTAAGAAGTATGTCGATAGAGACAACTCTGTTGATATTCCCTCCCTACTTGCTCCCAGTGATATCTTCAGTAGAAATTGAGGCATATAGTCTTTGCCTTTTCACACTTACTGAATGTTGTTGTTTCAAGTGCAGATTTGCAATTTTTAAACGTGAAAGGTGAAGTAAGGTGATATCTTGTCATTGTTTGTTCTGCCCCTTTCTACTGCACAGCTGCAACTGAAGTAAATTGCAAGTGATTAGAAAAGATGTTGAAGTTCTAAGAAGCTTAGTGATAGGAGACTTGTATGTGACTCACAGTTTAATTAGGGTAGAATAATAACATAATTTACATAGATTCTGTCTTGTTAGGTCATAATTGATTGACATTTACAGTATGTTGATGTGTCTTAAAAGCCAGTTAAATGTTAAAACATTTTTACATACTTAACTATCTTTTCCCTTTTTTGTAGTTTATTTGATGTGATGGTAGCATCGTCATTTTGGAAAATGAACTCTAGAAGAACTTAAATATGCGGTATCTCTGCCTTAATACCACCACCCAGTCTTGGACACAGGAATCTAGAATAGTTAAGGTGGAAACAGGGATGGCTTCATCTCTCAGAGGGCACTCTAGGTGAATCCCAGTCAAGCAGAAAGAGGGAGAGACCCATTTTTTTCCAGTGTGTGCCTGGAAGCATCTGGGATTGAGGTAAAAATTATTGTTCCAACAGCAACATCATGAGCAATACAAATGGCGTTGCTGTTAATATTTTATGCAACTTTTAATCTATGTGCTACTGTAACTTCACTCTTCACAGTTTGTAGTTCTTTGTTCTCATAATTCCTAGGTAGGTGAGCTGTATATTTTGAATGGGTTGGTAGTGGAATGGTTGAAGAGGAAACAGTCACAAAGAGCAGTTACTGATAAGCAACTTTGTATTACATGAACAAAAGAGGAATATTAGTGTTGTAAACACTGTGGCAAAGGAAAATGGTTATCATGTACTTGGAAGAAATGTTGCAGTGCTTACTGACCTGATTTATCTCCTTGTTTAGTTACATATTCTGCAGTTATTTACAGCTAGATCTTTGTTCAGCATTGGAATCCATCTGGCTTGCCAGTATGTACCGTATTCACTTGCTATCAAGCAAAACTTTCAAGTGGGTTTCAAATAATAATTTTAGGAAATCTTTCAGGAATTAAATGAACAGGAAGTTAATTTTTGAGTGTATGTTCTCTTGCTTCCTTTTGCATGTTGGAAATTTGGGAAACCTCCCTGTGTTAATCCAGACCACTAAAATGATTTTCTCTACAGTTGAGTATTTTAGCCAATTCCAGTAAATGATGTCAAAGACATCAAAACACATGTTCTAGTTCAAATGATTAATTTTTATCTGTCCATAAAGACAGTAGCTTTGTTGGGTTATATTTGATCAAAAGAATTATGGGCAAGTTATGTGTTCTGTTAGCAGCAGATAATTTTTTTTTTTATCTTTCAATTGAAAGTTCTCTGCCCAGTAAAAGGTTCTTCCAAAGCAGAAGTGGTCAACAAGCTGCAGTATTGAAGCACAGCAATTCCATTAGCCAACAGCATATCATGATGTGGAATGATGTGATCGTCACAACCAGCAGCCCTTGTCTCCCCTCCCTACTACACTTTGATGCAGTGGAAACGCTTGCTGCATGAATTTGGAACATGGCTAAAACTGACATATCCAAGTCCTTTGTGAGATGCCTTAATTGCTTTATCACCTTGCCCACTCTGTTCAGGAATAAATAATTTAAAAGGCTTCTCCAACATTTCTAATAACTCTAATCTTGGTTTTAGATAGAGTACAAAGAGTTTCAGTGTTCTTGTTTATTGGTAGTTTTATTGCTAGCTCTATTGTAAGGATGAGGAGGGAGATAGGCTAAATCAAATACTTTTCTAACTGATTGAATGCAGAAGAATTTGTTGCACAAAATGGTTCAAGACTGAAAAATCATTATTTTAAGGAACAACCCCTTTGATTTCCTAATGAAAATAGGCTATGTGAATAATTACTTCCCACTAATTTCTGATAAAACCCTTACTGCAAAAATTGCCCTGTTTGCTTTTAAAAAAGTTTATCAAAGGAGCAAAAAGTTTTGATGAGATTTATTAACTTTGAAGTAAAAGGTTCTGTAAGTGAGGTTTTACGTAACTGTTGATTAGACAGTTAATATCTCTCCTAGGCCAGCCTGACTTATGCAGTGACCTGCTCAGAAGAATCCTTAGTTTGTTTCTTTAGGGTAGTGTTTGTTTTTATTTTGAATGGAAAGTTATATACAGAATCTTTTTAAAGAAACCTTATTTACCTAGTGACTATAGTCACTTTGTTGATTGATATTTAAGATTTAGTGCAAAAATAATGCATTTTCTTATCTCAGCTTTACATTTTGTTTAAGAGACAAAAGGCTAATGATGAAGGCTCTTATGAATAATATCGTTACTGTGCTTGGTTTATGCAAATAAATGCTAACAATTCTTGATTTACCCCATGAAGAAGTGCACAATTTTACTACATTTATAGTTAAACCCTTCCATATAAACATTGTTTTGATTATTTTTATTCTTCATCTTTCAGAGCTTGAAAGTATGGCCCCATGTAAACTGTTCTTCCACAAGTGTCTCTACTGCAAACTTCTGGCCATTTTATATTTGAAGACTATTATCACGGGCCTTATTCCTGCCTATAACCATTTATTGGCTAAGAAGCTTATTAGTTTTGCCCCTTGGTCACAATTAAAAGGAAAATATATCTAAAGACAAATGAATAACAGCAGCTAAATCATCCCTTCTGTCTTGTGTGTGTTTTTTCATCATTAATCTGGTCCTTTTTTTCTTTTCTTTTTTTTTTTTTAAATCAAATTCTGTTAGCACTTGTGCTGCCAATTTCTAAGGACACTGGTTCAGTGGTTTGTGTTGTATAGTAATGATTTTGTCAAAGTGAGTAAGGAGAGCTCAGCCATCACAAACTTACAATGTTATCCACAAGCCATTGATAGTATAATGTTGACCCTACCCCTGCAAAAGCACCTGCATGTCACTTTAAGAAGGCACTGGCGCATCACATTTTATGATATATGTGGGTGTGAAGGCCCATGACACTAATAAAGAGATGCACTCTCATGGTATGAGGATGTTGTTAGCAAGCACAGGCAGAGATGTTCTGATGGAGAAATTTGCTTCTAGGGTATTAAAGATCCAAAGAGAGGAAGCTTCTGGAGCACCTTGTGAGATGGATGGAGTTGAGAGAGCAGAAAGGGATCGAAGTATGCTAGGTTGGATCTAGAATGGGAAGATCATAAACTGCTGTAAAATAATAGGAAGGGTCATGGTAAGTATGGGAAGCCTGCAGAGGGAAAGCTGAGTAAATATGGTAATAAGTGAGGCAGATATAGGGTCAGTGTGGCAAGTGGAGGGTTTGGAAAAGGAAAGTAGAAAAATATATTAAAGAAGTGTTCGTGATGAGGGAATGATGGAAAGTTGCAAAAGAGTGTGGGGTGGGAGGGAGTACACATTACTTTGGGTCAGTCATCAGATGTAAGTCAATATTTACTTGTAAATTCTAAAAGTTAGTTGGGAAAACAGGACAAACATTAATTTAAATCAAGAGCTGGTATGAGCTTTTAATATTGTTGTTCCCTTTGTTCACTATGGCATTAGAAGCTGAACTCTTCTTTATTTAGTTACAGGTAGGTATGGTGCAGATAACTTTGATACAGGCTTTTAGGCTTGCTACCAGTGATCTAAAGCCTGACCTGTGAAAACTGTCCTTTTTGGGCATCAAAAGTAATATAGTTTTAAAAAGCAGTACAGGGCCTCTCCTAAGTGACCTGCCAGTCATACTAAACTGAAATGTTATTTGCAGTGGGTTTGGAATGTGATATAATAATTCCCACAGGACAGAATTCAGACCGTGAAATACATTTCACTTTGGACTCGAGGATAGGCCTGCGGTGTGGTTCTGAAGGTGGAAGCTGGTGTTTATATTCAGTAAGACTCATGGCCTAAAGCAATTCATGAACTTGCTGGAAAATACTGCTGAGCAGCTGTATGCTGCTTTGAATGTTTCTTTTTTTCTTTTTTCTCCTTTCCTATGTAGATTTTTGTACAGCTGCTAACAAATGTTTAAGTGCATGGTAGAAATCGTTTCATTTCAGAAGTATTTAAAGAATGACAGAATAGATAAGCACCTGATAACAGACTTTACTGTAAGGAGCATTTAGTATTTCACTATTTCAATTTTCTCACTAGACAGGTAGCTATTATGTATGTGCTACATGAAACCACAGTGGTTTAGTTTTTAAGTTTCTCTCCTTGCTTAGCACACTGGTTCTTTGGCAGAGAGGTGCCTGATTGTAAGAAAAGGTTTTAATACTTAAATTTGATGGTGATTCATAATCACATTTTGGAACATAACATCTGACACTAAAAATAATTACCAAGTTTCCTGTAGGCGCCAAATTAATAGCAATATGTTGCTAGAGAAGATTGTAGATTCACTCTCCCTGCTTGCTTACAGCTTTCTTCTATGTTGAGACAACTCAAGGATTACATACATTTTTGTTGTCAAGTATTTCCTTGGCTTTAATTTTAAAAAATTACTTTTACACAGATGAAATTTCTCTACTTCACTTCCAGATCGGTAACAGGTACAGTATTTCTTTATGTGTCTGAACTTGAGTTCATTAAAAGTAAAAGATATGACGAAGAGATCAATTATTCGCACTCATTTTCTTATTTTCTTCAGATTCATTACACATGCAGATGGGTTGAAGTGCAGTACATGATAAAGCTGATTGATGGAGTTGCATGCTGTTTTCTGAAAGGTCATATTTTCAACTGATTCCCTTGGAATTTGCTGGATACACAACTTAAGTGATTTCAAATGAAACCCAAGCTTGTGTGTTTAATGCACATTATTAATACATGTTATTTAATAATACAAGTTCTTTAAAATACATTTATGTGATACAATTAATGGAAATAAAAGCCTTTTTGTCACATTGCTTTGAACTTTAGGGAAAAAGAAAAAAAAAAAGAGCTTGTAAAAGTACTTCCAGTGAGTCCTAGCCCACATGCAGCTCTCATGCAGTTTGACAGGCTCTGTCCTAAAGCTACCCAAAACCTGTGGAAAGCTGGTCATCAGAGATAGTATGTGTTGGGTCATTAGGTGCTTTCCTGAATACTCACCTTGCAATGACTGATAGGTGTTCCTACAGATTGTCCTTCCCTTGTCATACTGAGGTGGTTTTTAGACATATGAGAATTATGAGGTAGAGCTGAAAACCTCAGGCAACTGGGATGCTCTATTCTCAGGTTGTTGTTAATGAAAAGTTCTCACAGATTTTTTTTTAAACAATGATTCATATTACTTCCTTATATTACAGAATATACAGTTCAATATTAACTTCAAGACATTTAACTAATGTTTCACCTTAGTGATGGTTCTTTCTCTGTTATTTTATTTCCTGACACATAAACAAAGTACATGGCTCGTATTCCAGAATTGCCATAGGCTCTCCCCAGACAGTATCTCACCCAGTTCTTTTATAAGTATGAAAGATTAAATTATTTGATGATTATTTTTAAGACAAAAATTACAACTGTATCTCCTAAGTTATTTCTTTCAAGATTTGTATCAGTCTATCTTTTAATCATTATCTGCAAATATTGGTGCATTAAAAAAGAGGGCTTGCTGAAATTTATATTCAGTAACTTCACCAATGGCTTATGGAATATCCTTTCTAATTTCACTTACAAAAGGGTAAATATTCTAGGGGATGGCTGTTTGGCCTTCATTGTGTTTTGAACTTGCAGTATAACAAGTGCCCTTGTAAAGTGATTGCTTGCAGAAGTGCAGTTAGCAGCTCGGACAGTGTACTCACCTGCAGATATAAATAAAATAATGTTGTGCAGTAGCATAGTAATATAGATGTCATCTGGTTGCTTCATTTCTACTCTTCGTAGAGCAATGTCTGCGTAAATGTAAGCAATACAAGTTTTGCAAGTGTGATGTCCTTTGTTAGACTAGCTGATCTGGTGAAAAAATAGATGGTCATATCAGCCTTTCTTTGATCTGTAAATGCATGCACTCTGGGGGAGTTTTTAAAAAGAAAGCAATATCTTTGTGTGCATTTGCTGCATGTAAAGAAATGTAGAATACCACTATACGCATGTAGTTTACCTGTGTAGTTGATATTCATAACTGTATTTGTTTGAAATGACTGACAAAACTTGCTTAAATGCAGTGCTTGAAATATAATACCTGAGGTAATGCTAATCTAAGCCAATTGCCTCTCTATATGCTTTTATCAAACTAAAAGGAAAAAGCTACAACATAAGGACCTTATTTTCTGACCTTGAAGGTGTCTGAAAAACAGGCTGTGCTCTTTAACTTATTTAAATGTCATTAGTTTATGGCCTGCAACATTCGACAGTTTAAAGTTGCTAATTAGACTAATCATTGCGAAAATGTATGTGAGAGGATGATCAGTTTTTATTAGCTTTTTATAATGTGGCAGCAGGTCAAAACAGAGATTATCTGCCATACTTCTAAAGTTCAATAAGGTCATTCAATTAATTGTGTGGAATGCTGGCTAAAGTGCTAGACCTATGCAGTCAAACTTTTTAACTCCTGCACCAACTTTTGGTCTTTGTAAACTCTCAGTTGCTTATACCCATTAGATATATTCTAAAAGTAACATAAGTTGTCTGTCATGAATGCTAACCATTGCACTTTTTTGCTCAAAACCACCACTGAGATCAGCTTATTTTTCAGTAACCAAGAAATGAGTTCTGGTTTGGGAATAGCCACTAGGAAGGTCAGAAGTGAGGTTACTGATAAGACCATGGGTGTTGGGTATTTTCTTTTTGTTTTGCTGATTGGTTGAAACATGACTGGGAAATGGATATTCTGAGAACTTCCACTTTTCAGCAATGTTATAGTTGCTTACTGCTTTTGAACAAAAATATTTATTCAAAATTGCTTGATTAAAAAAATAATCCATTGTTGTTCATTTTGCCATCTGTATTTGCACTTACAAGAGTACCATTAGCATAATTAAATTAACACATTTTTCTCCCACTCTGTCTTACATTGCCATGTACTCCAACATATTTATACAATTTGAAGTGAGGATACATTTTATAGTTAAATCATGGAATTGAACTGATGATGTTTCTTGTTAAAATTCTATCCTAAAACATTGTCTTCAAGTCTTAAATGACTGTGGTGTTATAATAATATTTAATTTAAAATCATACAGACCTATTCTTTTACAAGTTTATAATACTGATGATGATACTAGGAAGAAAGCATATAACCAGAAAACTAAGCAAATAATTTTAAAGAAAACACATTTACTTACGGTGCCTGTCATTTGAAATTTTGCACGATATGTTCATGCAATGACAGTGCTCTGTTCTGTAGGTCTTGTACCTAGGTAGATTAAGTAATAATTTTTGTTAAATCTTAAACTACAGCAATAAAGGCTTAGTAAAAGGGACATTTTCACTGTTACTTTGTCACAATAGGATTCTTCACTTGCTTCTTTTGTGTATTTCAGATGCAAAAATGGCAATAATTGCCTCTCCTACTACAGAATGCCTCTCAAAGGAAACAGTAATTATCAAGCCATGATTTTCAACAAAGTTTGAAGGAAATGCTGCATTTAAATAAATCCTGATTTTTCAGGAATACTTGGATGGCCAATATCTATATGTCCAATAACTCTAAGTCAGAACGACATGCAACATGTTCCATAGGTGGTGTGAAATAAGGAAGAGCAGTTTGTCTCTTTTAAATCTTTTGAGGGTTTCCTAGCGTGTGATGCTTTGTATGAGTTTTTGTGCATACATGTATGAGATGTATTTTGCACAGGCCCCCTCATTATAATTAGATGTTTAATTTTTGCAACACTGAATTTCATTGGAAGCAGGCTGTCAAATGTGGTCTTTCAGACAAATCATAGAATCATAGAATAGTTAGGGTTCGAAAGGACCTTAAGATCATCTAATTCCAACCCCTCTGCCATGGGCAGGGATGGCACACACTAGACCATGTCTCCCAAGTCTCTGTCCAACCTGGCCTTGAACACCGCCGCAGATGGAGCATTCACCACTTCTTTGGGCAACCTGTTTCTGTGCCTCAGCAACCTCACAGTACAGAATGTCTTCCTTATATCTAACCTGTACTTCCCCTGTTTAAGTTTGAACCTGTTACCACTTGTCCTGCCACTACAGTTCCTCATGAAGAGTCCCTCCCCTGCATCCGTATAGTCCCCCTTCAGATACTGGAAGGCTGTTATGAGGTCTCCACGCAGCCTTGTCTTCTCCAGGCTGAACAGCCCCAACTTTCTCAGCCTGTTTTCACACGGGAGGTGCTCCAGTCCCCTGATCATCCTCCTGGCCCTCCCACCTCTGGACTTGTTCCAACAGTTCCATGTCCTTTTTATGTTAAGGACACCAGAACTGCACACAATACTCCAAGTGTGGTCTCACAAGAGCAATGTAGAGGGGCAGGATCACCTCCTTCGACCTGCTGGTCACACTTCTTTTGATGCAGCCCAGGCTATGGTTGGCTTTCTGGGCTGCAAGCGCACACTGCCGGCTCATGTTCATTTTCTCATCGACCAACACCCCCAGGTTGTTCTCCTCAGGGCTGCTCTGAATCTCTTCTCTGCCCAACCTGTATGTGTGCCTGTGATTGCTGAAACCCAGGTGTAGGACCTTGCACTTGGCTTGGCTGAACTTCATGAGGCTGGCGTCCACCTCACAAGCGTGTCAAGGTCCCTCTGGATGGCATTCCTTCCCTCCAACATATCAACCGAACCACACAGCTTGGTGTCATCGGCAAGCTTGCTGAGAGCGCACTCAGTCCCATTTCTGCCTTTGCTGCTTCTTCAGATTCCAGTTTTCTCAACTTCAGCTCAATTTTCCGGTCACATGCTTTTCCTGTTCAACACCTTTACCTAAGAGCATGTCTATACTGTACTAATACCGAGTCAATATAAGTACTAGAAATAATCTATCCAAGCAACGTTGAGCTCTGAGATATGATAATAAGGCCACGTGCATTCTTCACTATGCAATACAATATGGCCTTATCCCTAATCCTCCTTGTCCAGAGTCTCTTGCTCCATTAATCTGCAGCTCCTGCCCTCAGCTGCCTGAGCGCTGGGGTGAAGGAGTCTCTCTGTTCACCATACTGCTTTGGTAAGCAGAGAGAACCTATTTCTTGTGGCCTGGATGATGGAAGCCAGAAGAGGAAACCCAGGTGCTATCGAAGTTTGTCTGGGGTTTGTGTAAACTGGCAGAAAACCAGAGAGGTATAGCAGCTTGCCCAAACACTTGATACATTTAGTGTTCTTTCCTGTGCTGGAATCATCTTACTACATGCTGTCTTGCACAGCTTGCTGTTCTTTGTACTGGTTGTATTTAATTTATATTTGCTTAAACGAAGAATACGTTTTCTGGAAGGAGGTTATTTCTTGCTGTTATGAGGCTTAAATAAAGTTAGGTTCCTTTAGAACCTACATTACTTCTTGGCTGCTGCTGGAGCATGTATTCATAGCCACATATGATAATGAAAGAAGATTCAGTATTCTGTTGGACTATTCGAGAAAGCCCCTGCTAAAGAAGAATTTTACCATCATTTTGTCTCTTCAGATTTACCATGTTAATCTGTGTTATGTTTTGTGTAAAGGCAATTTGTTCACACTAGGCATGTTGTGTGGTGTTTCAGACATCGACATAATGAATGCATATGAACAATAGGTATTCATTTAATTTCAACATATGAAACAACATCTGTCAATTTTTATGGAGGAAATAGGGAAAGTAGCTTGGGCAGTGAGCAAGTGATGGTGAAGAAGTGATACCAGTAACCATGTTAAAGCAGGGAATTCTAGCTGTCTGGTAATCTCTCCTTCAGTACTCAATTTGACCTTGCCTTATTCCACTGCCTAAAACTTTATATGAAATACATGTATTTCTGTTGGTGTAGACAGCAAAATACAATACAAGTGCTCACCTTAACCACTGAATATTTCAGGTACACAAAATGGTCTCATATTTAAAAAGAAATTTAGCATTAAGATTGAAAAGCTAGATGAAAATAATGAATCTTGAGGTAGACCTTGATGTAAAATTTCTCTTTAAATTATAGGTCTGATAAATAGTACTCCTTGTAGAATTGTAATCTCCATTCTCCTGCATGCTCCCCAAATTACAGTGAGTCACTCTAGAGATTATTTATAGTGGGAGTTTCTTCTTTTTTACAGGCACTCAATGTCTTTAAGCATTGAAATACTGAGCTGTTTTAGCAGGCTAATATAGGCGTATTTTGACAGTCTTGTTTCCAAACACCTTTTTTTGCAGTATGGTGGGTATTTCTTCCAGGTTTGCTTTTTGAACATGCATCAAGCTCTTCAGTCATACAGGCTTTTGCATTCTAGTGGAACGAATGCCAAAGGTAGCATTGACGTCACAGATTCAATAACTGTGTTGCATTGCTGGGTGGGAGTTGGTGATAAGTGGAAACAATAATGCTGCAAATTGTGTCGCACACAACATCCTTGTCTCTAAGTTGGAGAGGCATCAATTTGATAGGTGGACCACTTGGTGGATAAAGAACTGGCTAGATGGCCACACACAAAGGGTTGTGGTCAATGGCTCAATGTCCACCTGGAGACCAGTAACGAGTGGTGTCCCTCAGGGATCGGTGCTGGGTTCGGGCTTGTTCAACATCTTTGTCGGTGACATGGACAGTGAGATTGAGTGCACCCTCAGCAAGTTTGCCGATGACACCAAGCTGTGTGGTTCGGTTGATATGCTGGAGGGAAGGAATGCCATCCAGAGGGACCTTGACACGCTTGTGAGGTGGGCTGATGCCAACCTGATGAAGTTTAACCATGACAAGTGCAAGGTTCTCCACCTGGGTGGGAGCAATGCCAGGCACAGCTACAGGTTGGACAGAGAAGAGATTCAGAGCAGCCCTGTGGAGAACAACCTGGGGGTGTTGGTCAATGAAAAAATGAACATGAGCTGGCAGCGTGCGCTTGCAGCCCAGAAAGCCAACCGTATCCTGGGCTGCATCAAAAGGAACATGACCAGCAGGTTGAGGGAGGTGATCCTGCCCCTCTACTCTGTTCTTGTGAGACCTCACTTGGAATATTGTGTGCAGTTCTTGTGACCTTAACATCAAAAGGACATGGAACTGTTGGAACAAGTCCAGAGGTGGGAGGGCCAGGAGGATGATCAGGGGACTGGAGCCCCTCCCATATGAAGATAGGCTGAGAAAGTTGGGGCTGTTCAGCCTGGAGAAGAGAAGGCTTCATGGAGACCTCATAACAGCCTTCCAGTATCTGAAGGGGGCCTATAGGGATGCTGGGGAGGGACTCTTCATGAGGGACTGTAGTGATAGGACAAGGGGTAACGGGTTCAAACTTAAACAGGGGAAGTTTGGATTGGATATAAGGAAGAAGTTCTTTACTGTGAGGATGGTGAGGCACTGGAATGGGTTGCCCAGGGAAGCTGTGAATGCTCCATTGCTGGCGGTGTTCAAGGCTGGATTGGACAGAGCCTTGGGTGACATGGTTTAGTGGGAGGTGTCCCTGCCCATGGCAGGGGAGTTGGAACAAAATGATCTTGAGGTCCTTTCCAACCCTAACTATTCTATGATTCTAAATCTGTTGAGAAATGTTATTGTCTAACCAGATAGAATTGCAACAAAGTATAACAAGCAAACAAGCAAACCCATTCTAAGTTCATGTAATAAAGGCTGCAGTGTAAGTAGGAAAAAAAAGTGGGATTAGATGGGAAAGACCATTATGGCATCAAAATGATGCATCTGCAAGCTCCTTTCATGAGTGTTTTATGTCTAGCAAACACATTTTCGTGTTGGCTTCTGCAGTAAATGTTTCTCCTTTATTACTTGATAGCCGCTTAGAATTTAGCCTGATTTTTAACAGTGCTAACATACAGTACTAGGAAAATTTATTTGAATAAAATAAAGCTACATTCTTCTAAACTGGAGTCATAATATTAATACTTAAAATACACAGCAATATGCTGGGAAAATGGGATAGTTATTTAGATATATTATAAAATGTATCCTAGTACTTTGATGTGATTCACTACTATTTTACCAAACCAATTTAACGGTCTCCTGTGGAGAGGGAATAGTGCAATTAAAATTAGTAACAGAGATTTTCACATTCATATATCTAATTCAGGGATGGATGATAATGAATTAAATACTTTTTCCTTCTTCTGAAGTCAAATGAGTATTAAATGAATCTGAGCTAGAATTCATATTTAAAGAGCGTGCCTGTGTGCAGTTACAGCATCTGAAGACAGAGTTTCACATGAGAGATGTGTTTCAGCTCAGGTTTGCATGTTTGTTGTCTTTTTGGTTGTGAGCTTTTTGTTGGGTTGGTTTGGTTGGTTGGTTGGGGTTTTTTTTGTTTGTTTTTTGTGTTAGATTCTTGAAAATTATTTGAATTTATTTTAGCAGTGGCTAAAACTTATGCCCCCAAAAGCAGAGAACTTACTGGGAAGAGAACTGCCGTCATTAAATTTGCCTTGGACAAAAATTAAGGAAGGTAGAGCAAAAGGTTGATAGCCCTGGGAACAATGGTCTCTAGACACTTGTTAATCAGACCTTGGGAAGCCCAATGGAAAATTCTCCAGAGTGTAGTGGCTAAATTTGTTTGTAGATATTATGAATAAGGAGCCATTTGCAACTCTTTATGAAGCAGCATAAAAACGCAATAAGGATATGCTGTTGTCTGTGTATGATGTTACTCTGAAAAAGCCCCAAAAAACCAAACCTCATACCTCCTCCTGGTTCTTCTCATAATTAGACAAGGAAATTAGATATCACTTCTTAAGCAGATAAGTTGTGTGCAAGAGTCACATTAACCCTTCACCTAACTACAGATTAAATAATAGTTGTTTATTAATTGGGGTCTACTGTTAAGATGATACCTTTAATGACTCCTGCTGTATCACTGAGTTTGCAATGCATGTGATCACTTAATAAAAGCCTTTAAATAAGCAATTAAACAAACAAACCCGTGGCCCTGTGCTGACAGCACTTGCAGGTGGTATGTAAATACTAAAAAGTGTAAATTACCCCATTCTTTAGAGACCTGACTAGTAATAGGACTGATGAAGAATGGGAATCAAAACTGTGAGTTATAGGTAGATTTTTGGGTTTTGTGCACTGTTACTATGTGTGGTGGGTTGACCACCAAAGTCAGTCTCACTCCCTCCTCAACTGGACAGGGGAGAGAAATTACAATGAAAGGCTTGTGAGTCAAGAGAAGGACAGGGAGAGATCACTCAGCAATTCCCATCATGGGCAAAACAGACTTGGGGGAAAATATTTAATTTCATACCAATCAAATCAGA
The DNA here is from genome assembly GCA_028858755.1 of Ara ararauna. Taxonomy (NCBI): domain Eukaryota; kingdom Metazoa; phylum Chordata; class Aves; order Psittaciformes; family Psittacidae; genus Ara; species Ara ararauna. The sequence goes on from CM054380.1 coordinate 52,313,970, forward strand.
GCAAGTTAATGAGAAATAAAACCAATTCTTAAAAACACCTTCCTCCCACCCGTCTCTTCTCAGGCTTATCTTTACTCCTGATTTTCTCTATGTCCTTCCCCACCATTGACACCAAGGGTATGAGGAATAGGGGTTGTGGTCAGTTCATCACACATTGCCTCTGCCCCTCCTTCCTCCTCAGGGGAGGACTCACACTCTTCTCTGCTTCATTGTGGGGTCCTTCCCACAGGAGACAGTCCTGCACAAACTTCTCCAACATGAGTCCTTGCCATAGGTTGCAGTTCTTCCTTCAGGAACTGTGCTCCTGCATGCGTCCCTTCCATGGGTGCAGTCCTTCAGGAACAGATTTCATCAGCGTGGGTCCCTTCCATGGGTGCAGTCCTTCAGTAACAGTCTGCCCCGGTGTGGGTCTCCACAGTGTCACAAGTCCTGCAGCAAACCTCCTCCAGTGTGGGCTTGGATCTCCACAGGACCACAGGTCCTGCCAGGAGCCTGCTCCAGCATGGGTTTCCCACGAGGTCGCAGCCTTCTTTGGGCATCCCCCTGCTTCAGCGGTGGGTCCTGCATGGGCTGCAGGTGGATATCTGCCACACCATGGACCTGTATGGCCTGCAGGGGCACAGCTGCCACACCATGGGCTGCACCACGGGCTGCAGAGGAATCTCTGCTCCAGTGCCTGGAAAACCTTCTCCCCTCCTTCTGCCCTGACTTGGTGTCTGAAGAGTTGTTTCTCTTGCATAGACTCACTCCTCTCTTCAGTTCCTTAAGTATGTTATCCACTTCTTAAATGTGTTATCCTGGAGGCGCTATCACTGTCACTGATGGGCTCAGCCTTGGCAACTGATGGATCCATCTTGGAGCCAGCTGGCATTGGCTCTTTCAGACACGGGGGAAGCTTCCAGCATCTTCTCGCAGAAGCCACCACAGTAGCCCCCTGCTACCAAAACCTGGCCATGCAAACCCAACACATTGTTTATTTTGGAGGCATTGTGCACTAGTTTTTGCATGTTGCTGATCACTTTGTGGCTGAACAGCAAAATCTGTCATGCACGTTAGCTTTATTAAATGTGTTGAGAAATCAACACTTCGTAGAGAAATAATTTATTGGGTTTTACTTCCGTAATATAAATTGTACATGTATTACAGACTTTCAATGTGCATGCCTTTAAATGCCTTAAAGATGGAAGCCAGAATTGTACCCTGTGTATTAATTGCTAACTTTTTGTAAGTAAAAATATCTGGAATATTCTTATTCTAAACGTGAGGAAAAGGTTATGTCTTGCCCAGATAAAAAAACCTCAAAACATAAAGGTGGCCAATTTGTTAATTCTAAACTGATCATACTCATCAGAGTTCAAAAAGTATTTTATAACTTTTTACTTTGTAACTGTGCCTTGTGCTGTGCTGATTAGTAAGTGAACATTTGAGTTGTCAAAATGGCTTGTGTACTCATATTTGCAGAAGATAAGTGAAAACTGATGTGTCTGTGCATTTTCACTTAAGCACAGAACGCTGCAGGATGCAGTAGGATAAGTGATAGAAAAGGGGTTGCAGCAGTTCTGTGAAAACTTGCTATGAGACGGTATGTTGCGAGTACATGAGTTAGGCAGTAGAAATGTTTCATCGATTTTTCTGCTTTTAAAATGGAGGACCACAGGTTTCATGTGTTCCCGTAACTCAGATTTGTTTTATAACACCAAGGAAAATCAGATTATTGAGATTCCAGAAAAAAAATAAGTTAATCAAATGAAACAGCATGTTCTAAATGGTGTAAATGAGCCAGCTAAGAAAGGTGAAGACATCCAGTCTCACACGCTTCCATGTACCACACCGGCACTGTGCAAGGCTCGAGCACTTCATAACATTACTATTTCCCATTTACCTGCAATGTTGCCCTGAGGTTCTTAGAACTTTAAGTGCAGTTAAGTTTTCTTTCTTCATCCCTTTCTTTTCTTGCCATCACAAAGGTGATAAATCATACTGACCCCCCTTGTAGTAAAGAAAAATGGGCAAGTCTTTATGCAGCTTCTGTCAATGCCATCCTTTCAGACTGCTGGAAGAGGTCACTAAGATCAAATATAGACATCTCCCACTAGAGTGGAGCATGTGACCTCGAACTCTTTCCCAGCACCTGCCAACCCATCAATAGCCAGTTTTAAGTTGTAGCCAGGCTGAAGTTACTGCAAGCCTTACATTGAAGGAGAGCTTTGAACATTTAAGTCAGCTAGAAAAGGCTTTAAATCCAATTATACTCCTATGGTTTGCAGTCATACTCTTTTGAGTCTTAATGAAACTTGGTTCTGAGCATGTTTTGTCAGAGAGCTTCTGGATCTGACCATTTGAGGCTTGTCTAGTTTGGCTTCCTTTCCTGTCTGTGCCGCAGAAACAATGTTTTCCTACTGTATTTCAACTGTTTTGTAGTCTTGCACAAAGGGGGAGGAAAGAATATCCCCTAAATTCCTGTGGTCATTTGTCTCATTGACTGATCTGCAATCTCGCTTTTGGTTTTGTTAAAAGTGCTGTTATTTAAAATTCCTGCTTTTTCTTATGCACATGTTCATTTAGGACAGACAGCCACAAGACCCTGTTATTGCATTCATGAGCAGTGATGCACAGAAGCGTTGCAAAGAGTGAACCTACTTTTACAGTCTGGTTCAGTAATTTATTAATTTGAAGTGGTCTATTTATTGTCTAATTTGCTTCCTTCAACTATTTTCCAATCCAGGGTATTTTTCTTGTATTGTAATTTACTGACAGCAATGCCAATTTTTACATGTCTGTATTTCAACAAAAGAATTATTGTAAAGCACAATTGCATTGTGCAAACAGTAATACCTGCAGCAGTCCATTTGCCTGAATACATGACAGTCTATTAAAAAAGGACTATTTTAAAATGTGACTTTCTCCCTTTTGATTGTCATTGTTTTCTCAGTTATAAAGTAGTTTGTTGACACCAAATATTTTAATAATTCCTTTCCAAGTCCTTGTGCCTGTGCCTTTGAGATGCTGCTATAGTAATTAAAATGTCTTTTAGTTGAAATGCTTGCACAGCGTCCAGTTTTGTGCCTGGCAGCTGGTGATGCATTATAGAGACATTGAGCTAATCGATTAAAACCGCAGAGACATGGGAGTTGTCTGACAGCACTGTACTAGGATGAAATTAGTTGGAATTGCATGGTGAAATTAAGGGGAATGCAGGTGATTGCAGCTCTTCTGGGAGACTCCTGGGTGAGAGGGACGCTGTGCACTGATCCCTGTGTAATTAGGACAGCCATGTTTTAACAGTATTTCTAAAGTATTAAAATGGACTGGGTAAATCAGCAGGGTTGTTTCCACTGAACTTGGCATCCATCCACTGTGACTAAAATAACATGAAATTTTTCGGCTGCTAGGAAATGTGAAATTGGACTAATTGTCTTCTAACTAGTCTGCTAATGTGTTAGCCTGTAGCAGGTCAGGGATACGAATAATGTATGCTTTCAGGTCTATCATTGGCGCTTAAGGCATGCTGCTGTGCTTGCAGGTTGCATTACCAGAGTTTATGGTAGAATATTTATTGGAATAAAGACAATGCAAGTATGAACACAGATTTAATCACAGTACATAAAGGCAGGTTGGATATGACAGTTTGTAAAACTGCCTAATGCTTCTGCTTTTGAAATATTCCAAATGATACTCAAAGGTGCAGCCCTAATTCTAGACACTCTATGTAGAGATGCTCCATTTCACTTGGAACGTGCTCTACACAAATGCTAAGGAACCAATAGAACTAATTTCCAGAAAAATCATTATTAGCTTTTGTAGCTAAATCAATCAAACTTCCACTCTGTTTCATATTACTCTGATATTTGTTTTAAGAAATGCTGGGCTAAAAGGATTCTGCTTTCAGCTGTAATTGTACATCTCTTCATTAAAATTTGGCAATACTTTTTGGCTGCCTAACAGTTCAGCAGAGTGGGTAACTGTGGAATGCCTGTTTTCAATACCAAACCCAACATTACTGCTGTACATTTCAGTCTAAAGCAAGATAACAAAAGACCCAAAAAAGACCTTGCTCCTCCCCTCAAGCAAAGGCAACTTCTGTCTCTCCCTTCCTCTGCCATGGCTCCACTTCTCCATACATGGGGAGCATCAGAGGGTGATGCCCTTCCTGGAATTTGGGAGCCAGGACTGCCTCATGGATTCTGGCTGCTGTATTTCATGGGTGTTATGCAAGGGAAGCTGATTATGCTGAAGTTAAACTTTCATCAAAGCAGAGCAATGTATTGCTATCAAGGAAAAGTTGCCTCTGCATCAGCAGAAGAGAGATTATTTGGCAGTCAAAGCAACACTATATACAAAGACAGAAATAATAGAATTCAGCAGAGGCTTAATTCGATGTGAATGTGTCTTCTCAATAAAATAAAACCCAAACAGCCGCATCCCTTAGCAAGTACATGGAAGCGCTTGTTGGGCAGGGCCCATGATCTTCCTCTTATCAACCTTGAGCACTGGTTCCTGATGAGGCTGGTACTCGGTTAGAGGCCAAATGCTGTGTTGAGGATCTAGACTAGAGTAACTTCTGGAAAATGTTTCTCCTATCACTCTGAATCTGGGAATTAGTGGCCATAGTTTTTGCCCTGTGCTTGTCTTATATTCAGCCTAACTAGTCAGGTCAAATCATTGCTGAACTCACAATTTTTCTCTTGTAATTACTTGTATACTGAGCTGGTACCACAGACTGACAAAACACAGTTGCTTTTTAGAAACTATATTCTTTTTTTTGTTTTGAAACATATCTGTTTGAGGTCTTTCTCATGGTGTCTTACTTTTCGGCTGCCATATTTAACATGTCTATTTTCTATTTTAATTCAAGCAGTCAAGATGTTTTATTTTGGAAAGAGTTGCAGCCATGCAGTAAGATGTTTCACTCTAACCAATATGTGCTCTCAGTCCTACTGCCTTGAATGGTTGTTTTTTGTTGTGATTTTGGTCTGCGGGCTGCCAGGGTGGTTGCCAGCTGTTCTTCACTTGAACACTCACCTGTAAACCTTGAGTGACATGTAAACTATTAAAAAAACCCACTGTGGAGTAGCATTTCCAGTTGTTCTTAATAGGCCTGGTTACGCATCAGTTCAAGAAATTATGTTTTACAGTGGTTTATACCTAAAGAATCTCTTAAAAGGTGTAAGAGGTAGAGAGAAGTGTTTTGAAAAATGTGTTAGTAGAGACTACTGACCATTTTTTTGCTTACAAAACACAGCTCTAATAATGGAGTCATAACTAGTGGCAGTAGACTTAATTCAGATTTTTTTGCTTTCAGACTTAGGCAGATTTTGACTTTTTTTTCTTTCATCATGAGATTCTAATTTTACTTGGCATGCTGATTCTTGTGCATTTTTCAAATATCAAAAGCATGTTGTTTGGGGGATCTGTTCTTTATTATGTAGTCCTGTTGAAAAAAACATTGGGGAACTCTTAAAAGATGCTCCTAGGAGAACATGCTTAAATATTTCTGTGTGAGAAGCCAAGCAGGTAAAAGCAAACAAAGCAGTGGGTCTTTGGATGAGATCCTTATCTATGATGTTGCCAAAAACAGAAATCTGACTTCCATCAGCTGATTGTCCACATTTTCAGCTCTTGTAGTCATGATGGTGAAGACAAAAATTCTACATTTGAGTAAATCATCTGGAAATGACGGGGAATGGGAAATGCTCCAGATTTTTTAGGCAGTGATTTTCTGGTCGTTATTTTAACTGGTTATTTCTTAATAACAAGTTCCTAACGCAACACAATTTTTATATGCTTGGAAACATGGTAGTTTAACAGAAGCCAGCAGAGGCCTAATCAAAACCAGATTAAGTTTTAAACAAGGAGACCTGAAAAATATCCCTCAAACTATAGAAAAGCCCGAGTTGTACTCAAATTTGTAAAAGGCTTAGCTGTAAATGTACCCAAATATGTATGATAAGGTAATGAAATGCTAAAACAGTGATGTGACATCTTTTTTTTCCACCCTGCTGCCCCTCCAAAAATAAGAAACAAACCACAAAACCATCAACAAAAATCCTTTCTAGAACTTTTTAAGGAGTATTGCATGAAACCTCTGAAATGTTATATTGAAGTCCTGATGAAGACATGTTATTATATCCACGCTAGCTTTGAAAGGGAAACCTTCATGCAGTTCCTCAGTGCAACAACTGTGTTGTGCGTGGAAGGTGCATTATAAATACTTCAATATAATCAAAATATTTGGAATATTTTTTTTTAATAAAGCCGAGAAAGATTATTGGTGTTTCATTGGACCAGTGTCCTCACTTTATTTCCCTTATGTATATTTTAATGTGAGATTTAAATGTTGTGTTTACACATCTCCATTCTGACATGTTAGTTTCCATTCATATTTTTTCTGATACTAAAACTGCTGCATGTAGCACACATCTCTTGTGCTCTTCAGATCTCCATTTCCATATACTTCCCAACCCCATTAGCAAATGATTAGGGACATCTACAGCCAGCACCATTCCAGCCTTGGAATTAAATACTAGTTTCAGCTTGTGTGCAAAACCAAGGTGTGTAACCTTCTCTGAAGCTGCACGTTCAGTGGTCCCCATCCCCACAGCTGGGTAGTTGTTCTGGAGCTGGATTCTGTTACTGCTGAGCTTTCTGGGTTGCTTTTAAGTCAGGTGCTTAAACGTGCGATCCCAGACGGTTGTGATAACAGGTTATAGACACTGTTTCAAAATATGTAGAAGTTGGTGAGGTTTTTTGAGTCAGGACACATTTATGGTTGTATTTTCTCATCACTGCTGTCCTTTTCCTCTCCTATGTTCCATCCAAGCAGAGCCAAAGTTGGAGCTGTATGTACTTGTTTCTAGGCAGAATTTGCAGTGCAAAAGGGAATCCAAATTGCATGTATATCTATCACACCAGGGAAGAAAGCTTTAAAAGATAAGGACATGTGTCCAAAAGGCTTTATAGCTGAAGGAATATCAGCTCTCAGTGGTCCACAGGTTTACTCAACCAGGGCAGTTGTATCCTCATGAGTGTAGAGAGTGACTGAGTGTATCAGACTTCCCTCTGGAACCAATTCATGTTCCTGTGTACCACTATAGCATGAATGTGAGGTACTCCAGCAGAAGCTAATTAGGACACTTAGCTGTGCTTTAGAATCAGAGTTTTCTTTTATTGTACTTTTCTGTGCAATGACTTTTAAGCTCACCTTTTTACAACATTCTGGCTATGGTTGTATCACTGAGACAAAAAATGAGACTAAGATATCAGCCATTGTCACTTTAGGATGATTGTGTGTCCATTGAGAAATGAAGTAAATACAGAAAGAAGGTTGCAGTGAAGATACGCTTTCTATTTCTGCCAGAGCATCAGTAATGCATTCTTTAATGCCAAATAATATCTAAGCATGGATTACATTCTGAACTAAGGGATGGAGGTAGGCCTGTAAATTTTGTTGGCTAATTGTGCAAAAATAACAATGTAACAATAGATTGACATTGCCTTAAAGGAAACTGCAACCAAGTACACACCTCTTTATTTAAAGGGTAGCTATAGTAATAGGTCAAAATATTTGCTAATATCAGTAATGCAGGTTAAAAGACAAGAATGGTGCAACAAAAATTCTGTGCTTGGAGAATTTTCTATTGTCCTTTTATCATAAAAATGTGATAGATTTTTAGAAAAAAACAGTACTGGTACGTGAATTAATTGGTTTGCAGGCAATACATTTTGAAGAAACATTTTTAGCCAAATAAAATTCACTGCTACCAGTCCCAGGCGTCAGTCTCACTTGGTTTAACAATATTCCCAAACATTGCTATGGGGGAGTAAGACCTTGTATTCTTTGTTTATTTTCTCATCATTTTTTTTACCCTTGATGCAATTCTTGTAGGCCTGTAGATGGAGAAGCATTTATTTCAACACGCTACATGAAATGATTTGCCCTTCCAACATGCCGAAGCTCAAGATGTTATTAGAAAGGCCAAAAGGGTTTGTCTGTGTGGACCTAATTAATTAAAATGGAAGTTAGAAAGGTTCCATAGTCATTTATTAGAAGATATGAAAATATAAAACCAGACTCAATTAGGTGATATTTTTTTTTCCTTTTCTGCTGGCTGAAGAATTTAAGTTAAAGAAAATGAAATAGAAAAGGCAGAACTCACAAGGTTAGCCTGATATCTTTCTAACCAGATAACTGACTTTTTTTGGGGAGAAAAATGCCAACTACTAATAGTCTTTCTGGAGCTTAATTTGTTATATCAAGATTTATTTATTCAAGCAAAAAGGATAGATGTCAGCATAAGAATTGCTAATTTGTGGAGTGGGTAAGAAACAAACTCTGACATGGCAGTGGAAGGGAGCTTCCTAACAGGAGAGAAAATTTTTAGGAACTATAAAGATCTAAAAAAAGTTGCTCAGTGACTCAAAACTAAGAGAAAGTAGCAGTCAGGACTGAATAATTTTGACAACTAGAGTAACAGAAATGGAATGAAATTGCATAGCAGAAAGTGCAAAATGGTGCACCTGGAGACTAATAGTACTTAATTCTCTTAAAGCAAGGAATTCCTCCAGATAGGAGTGACTGAAATAGAGAAATTGATCTTAGAGTCTTAAAGGCACCACTGCATTTCAATGTGAAAAAGTCAAACATAATCCTGAGGATGGTATCACACTGTTCCCAAAGAGGAAGTGTCACTACTGGGCTGTGCATGGAGTCTCCTGTACAGAGGAAAGGGGAATTCAAAGTATGAAAGATGCAGATAGAGTCTGTGTGGATCATCAGGACAATGGCTTGTTGTTATGGGGATGGGGAGGATGGAAAATCTGGAAATTTGCATAAATTTGGATGGAAATCAGATGTGACTAGCAAAAAGAAAGCTAGGAGGCGAGATGATTGCTCTAACTGGGCTGCTTAGAATGCCAGGGACCCCAGAAAACATTTTAAATTGAAGGATCATGTAGTTCCAAGAAGAGTTTGGCCACAAATAAATTTAAACTGGAGATTTAATGGAAGATATCCAACTGCTAAAGTAATCAGGACCTGAAAGAACTACAGCACGAGGGGCAAAACATTAAGTCCTTTTCAGAGGGCAATCACTATACTTTTGAAAAGATATATATGATGGTTTGTGCGACTAGATTACCAAACTTCGTGAACAAGAAGGTCCTTCCTACTCTTCATTCCTTGATTTCTAGGACTTAAATCTGTTGTCCCACTTATGAGATTATTTCACAGAATTTTTTGCACCTATGTGCAAAATCCAGGTTCTCACTGCCCTCCTTTCTGGATTCCCGTATTTCTGTACAAGTGCAGAGCAGTTTCTAACAGGGTCTTCTTGTGTCTTGTAGCATGCAGAGGAGGAATACACAGCTTCTGTGCTTAATTCACCAGACATCCCAGCCTCCAGTTTTACAGTCTGAAAGAATCTCAACTTCTGTTTAGATAACAGATGAGGATTCTGTAGGAGAGAAGCATTATTATATGATAGCTCAGATGCAGCCACTGCATGTGCTGAGATTTTTAAATTTAGTCCCTCAGCCATAATAGTACATATCTAGGAACAGCATGTCTACAGGATGAAAGATCTCAAATCTTTTCAGACTTATGCTTGCCAGTGTGCATTTTAAAAGTTTGTTGAACAAAAATGTGTTTAAGGTGAGAGAAAAATATAAATAATCAATATCTTCATTTTAAATTATTCAATTTGATTATCATTAAAATGATTATGTTAATGCTATGTGTAGAATTAAAATGCACTACTTCTTCTGTTATATATTTTTTTTTACTTGTAGTTACCTATATATTTATACTAATGAAGGAGGCAACACATCATTCACTGCTCTTATAATCCTGAGGTATTTAACTTTCTGTGCAGGTACTAGCTGTCAATCAAGGCTAATCAAACTGGCACAGTTAACATAATACATCATAAAATTTCACAGTAATGTCAACCTGTAATTCTGTCAATCTGGTTAAAGGAAATGGGCTAAAAACAATATTGTCATTTTGTAATAACACAGGGAAACAGACTTTTAGAATAATATTTTTACTGGCTGCTATAAATATATTGTGTACAGATTTCAAGAGCAGCAGTGGTTTGTTTCCTTTGGGATTGGATTGGTCAAATATCCAGAGTTTCGAATCCTTCTTTTTCACTTTTCTCATTATCAGACATTTTCAGTGTATCCTGAAAAGCAGTAGGGTGTTGGAGTTCTCTCTGTACTGTGACACTAGAAATGTGCAGGAGGAAGAGAGAAGGGGAGTTTCTTAGAATCATAGAATAGTTAGGGTTGGAAAGGACCTTAAGATCATCTAGTTCCAACCCCCCTGCCAGGGGCAGGGACACCTCCCACTAAACCATGCCACCCAAGGCTCTGTCCAACCAGGCCTTGAACACCACCAGCGATGGAGCATTCACAGCTTCCCTGGGCAACCCATTTCAGTGCCTCACCACTCTTACAGTAAAGAATTCCTTCCTCATATCCAATCTAAACTTCTCCTGTTTAAGTTTGAACCCATTACCCCTTGTCCTATCACTACAGTCCCTAATGAAGAGTCCCTCCTCAGCATCCCTATAGGCCCCCTTCAGGGAATGCCTTATGATGAAACTAGCCAAGACTGGTTGGAGAGTAACATCTGGGAAAGAGGGTTCACAGTTTTGCTGTCAGCTACATTTATATTATTTGCATGCTAGCAGAGAGGAAGCTTCTAGCAAAAAACCAAACCAAACTAGGTAAAGTCCTATTCCAGTTTCTATACATGGGAACAGAGAAGTGCAGTCTGGCTATTTGCATGGCACAACACAGAAATGAAGGCAGAAAGGTGAGGCTTCAAAATCTAGTGTTTTTCTGCATAGGAGATTATGATTTGCAGACCTTTGCAATCTTTTGGTAATCATTCAAGCCCTTGTCCAACAAGGCTAAGTCTGTTGACAATAGCTTGCTTTTCAAAGTTGCCTTTGCCAAAACTCTTACAAATAATTGAATACTACTGAGTTGTCAGCAAGGCATATCCATTTAATGTTATTAAAATGTATCAAAATGCACAAGTAACCCTATTAAAATGAATGGGATGTCTCATGAAGTAAAATATTGATTGGGCCAAACAGGTGCTACAGAAGTCAACTGGGCATAGCTTGTTCAAGAATGTAGCATATCCTTCTTTTATGAACTTTATTTGCCTGCAGTAATTGATCATAACTTGTTTCAAGTGCTGAGGAAGGAACACCTTCAGAAGCACAGGGCAGATTTCTGTCTCCTCCTAGTAGTTGATTTTCTTCAAAATATAGAGCATTGTATAATGAATCACCTAGGTTAGGTGATACCTGTCAGTTGATGACATGTATGTTCGTAAATCAAGCAAAGTTTAAAGGGAAGTTTATGCAAGATTGGTGTTTAATGATCAAGAATCTTAGGTTGTAGGCACAGAAGCTAGAGGAGAAAGGATGCTATTTGAGGGATATATAAATGAAAAACAGTTCTTGATGCAGAAAGTAATAAAGACAATGAAGGCAGGCAAAATAAAGTTAGAACATGGTCTTTGAAAAAAGCAATATTAACAATTAGATGTCATTAAACAAAGGGTAAAAGCAGAAGCAAGCAGTCGTTATGCCGGGGTACACCATCCATGGGAATGCATGAGACTAAACAGTGATTACAGTAAGACAAGAGAAGCAGACGGGAAAATGAATTCACTTCAGTTTAATATGTGAAAATCTATCATTCTTTAGAAAAGTAGAACAGAGATTCTGAGACTATGACTTCTCAGGGCAGGTAGACAGGACTAATTAAATAAATCAGACAAAGGACTTAGTGATACAGTACTTTGAAGATTAAGTTTACAAATTATATCTGGCGGGAAAAGGCAGTAACATTTCAAGCTTACTTTAATTGCAAGCATAAACAGACTTTTTAGATAACATTATCCAGGGAACAGACTCCTTGGGAAAATGACAGCTAAGAACAGGAGCTGTTAACCAGGAAATTTAAGAGAGTGATCTTGCAACAAGGGGCTGCCTCTGAATAGAGAATAAGTGCATGGAAGTGAATGTATAGTCAATGCAGACATGAAAACAGTAAGAAAGCCTCATCCAGCCTCATGGACCCTCCTTGCTGTAATACCTAGTGTCAGTAGAAGATGATGTTGTAGACCTGACTACTTAGACTATCCCACCTCCATGAACCCATCAGCCAAAAAGGGAAAAAAAACATTTTCGCTTCCCAATATGTGTGTGTGAGAAGATGAATCAGCAAGAGAATTTTTGCGCAAGTGCCCAAGCTGTTCTCAACTTTTGTTTCTCCTGTAGGAGGGGGAGTGTGTGATTGCTGTGGACTCACTGCATTCACCCTCAAACAAGAGAAATAGCCACTGCTTTAAATGTGTAGAGAGGCCACACAGGAAAGACTGTGTTAGTGCAGAGAGAGAGAGAGAATACCTTAAAGGATAGTGCTGGTTTGCTTCTTTCAACAAAATGCCTGCCTCTTTACAAGAAAGCTGTTTTCTATTAGTCTTTACTGTTATCACACAACAGTGTTGGGAATTGACTTCTTTTAGAACAGAAAAATAACGTTGGAAAGAAAGTCAAGACTTTCCATCTGATAAGCCCCAAAAGTGACCTGAAAGAAAGGAGCCCTTTGCCAGATCCCAAACCACAGCGAGGCTGAGCAGACAAAGTGCTGAAGTACAAGTCTGTCCAGTGTTTTATGCAATATGTAGTGAAGTGGAAAATATTTATAAATCACTTGTCTTCTCTCAGAGGAAGGATATAGGAATAATAATGACATCACTCTTAAAATGTGGGAAGAGCATTTGAGTGCAAACATGAATGTTTTGCAAAGAGATATGTTTTTAAAACAAGATTCAGAAAAAACAAGGTTCTCAGAAACCAGGAGAAAGCATGGAATACTTATTTAAAGAGGCTTTCTGTAAAAGTGTATTGCAACACTGCATCATTAAAAAAAAATATTAAAAAAATTAATGTTTCCTTGCAACTGCAAACAATGGCTTTAAGTTAGCATACATCTAAGTTACTGTGGGTGTGGTTATGCTAACTGGTGTAGAGTCATGTGTAAGTCATTCAGACAAAGTAGGAAAAGCTTAGCACATGAAGTAGGAATCCCTCCCCCAGGTTCCAATCTGTTCCTGTAGGAGAAATGACAATCGCTAAGCCCCAACCTTTCTGAGGCAGAAATGTGTCAGGAGTGTAGATAAGAGCACAGAGCAACTGAAATTTGTCTAAGTGTTTTGTGTTTTCAAACATGTGAAGACAAAATAGCTATATGAAGTGAATTTGTTAAAGCTGAGAGGTGGAGGAGGTAGCCTGAATATACATGGGGAATGTATTTTTTTTTCATGGGATGTGTATCCCATTGCAATATTCCAGAAGAGGTTCAGACTGTTAAGGCAGAAATCTGCAGTGTTGTTATGCAGTTGAGAATTGGTGGGAGTTGTGAGTTCACAGGATTACAATTTGTAAAGGAATTTTGAATGAATTGGATTTTATTTCTCTACTGAAGCTCCTTGTAGTAGAACTGAAGGTGGCAAAGAAATCACTTTTAACAATTCAGTGCTGATGTTAATTATACATGCTGGAGACACATTTCAAGCCTTTGTTACCACATGTAACCTCCTCCAGCTGAGTCATAGTTGTTCAAGTGAAACCCTGAGAAAGTGTAATAAGGGGAGAATGATATTCTACTGCAAGAATCATTGAGAATGTAGTGGTTCTACTATTCCCAGCTTCAAAAAAAGGGGCAGTTTAGATTAGCAGCATGTCAAGGCATGTTTGAAAAGAGGAATAAAAGCTCTTAAGAGGCTTCATAGAAGATGTATGGCTTATTTGACTGAGCCAGGTAAAAAGTAAAAACGTAAATTCATTAAGAAACAAATAGATTACGTTTCATCTGAACACAACTAGAAAATTCACTGATAATTAGCATCATCTGAACTCCCCTTTTCCACCTGGCTCCCCACCATTGCTGGGAGGGCACAACATTTTTATTTTCCAGGTATTAAGAAAATCTTGGTGAGAAGAGATAGCCTTCAAAGAGGAAGGCAAAACCCTTTGCTTTTCCTATCATACATGTTGTACTCACCAGCCACCACCTATTGAGTCCCAGTAGACTGCATGTCATTAAGCTTTGATTCACCACTATGGTTTTTAACTGGAAAACAAAAAGGAAGAGGAGTATAGACATACATTATAATTTTAAAAATTACAATGAGAAATTTGTTTTAACTCTCATAAAGGTGTATATGTATGTTTGAATAAAATGACATGTAGACTGGCAAGTAATCTGGCACTCTGCTCTCTCTTTGTCATGATCAGTACAGTTACAGAAGTAGATTTTTTTTTTTAAGCTTTGGTGGGAACCATATGTTAGGTTTTGAATTTAAGAGAGAGTAAAGTCATGCACATCTCTAGGGAAGAGCAAGAAAGGAGATCAGGAAGAATTTCACAGGCAAGAAATAACTGTAATAAGGATGGAGCATCAATCACAAATGACTTCAATTATTTTGTCATTGAGTGTTGTAAGAAGATACAAAGGAGTAGAAAGAAGACACATTTCTTAAGCGCGATTGGAATGTTTTTAGACACCATATCAACATGAAATATTGGGTGTCTATTTTCCATCAGAACCAAATCTATTTCAAGAAATTATGCACTAAAAATATTTAATGTAAGTTTATGACCATAATGAATACCGACTCTTATCTCTCCCATTAAGGGAGAATTGGAGAATTGATACTTTAATTGATTAATTAGTTGTTGTTATGGATGCATTATTAATTTTAATAATTATATCTCTAATTCTGTGAGCTACTTTATACTCTTGGGTGTCTGCAGTTCCAGAGGTCTCACCATGTTTCAGATGCTTTGTGCATAGGTGCAGGAGCCATCCTATAGGTAGGTAGGAGTGTGGAGACTAGAATCAATACAACATAGCAGTGCAAATCCCACTATAACGTTATGGTACATTGTTCGAATGGACTCCAAAATATAACAGAAGCAAACAGATCCCTCCTTGTCCCTTCATAGTCTAAACTCTTTGGCTGTGTACATCTCACAAAAAGCCTAAATGGATATACATGTTTCCTCTGCCCAGAGGTAGGAGTAAAAGCGCATTCGGATATTGATTCTAATTGCTGTATGAGATTTTCAGTTGTTTGCTGTATTTACTGTTATGGTTGGCTGAACATTCTTGAATGACCTGGAGAACAGCTGACTGGTGGTTAAAGGACAGGAGAAAATATTTATATCTATTTTTCAAGGAAAAAATTACAAGGGAAGTAGGGAAAATAGAGGGATTTCCTGATCAAATGTAGTAACAGACCTTGACTACCAAATAAGAACATATATATACCATATTAAAAATTAAGATACTTATAAATTAGTGGATTCTATACTGGAGGCTTTTGTCAAAAAAGTAAACATCTTAAGGCAGAAATAAGAAATGGCAGCTTAAGCTATAGCAGCCTTAAATGCTGATAAATCATCAAATGTTGGCAATTTATCAAATATGACATCAAAACCTGGAATAGTTTTGTAAATCAAGATTAACAGATCGAGTTTTCTCTTGAGAGCACTCAAATAATACGTTCAGCACACCGTGATGCCAATACATCAAATTTCACCAATCCTACTATTATTACATGTGGGTGATAAAATTCTTAATTGCCATTATGAGGAACCTGTGGCTTCACATTTATGTAGCGCCCACTTACAGACATCTGGAATGACTTTTTTTTTTTTTTTTGACCATCTAAGATCTGTTTAACAGGAATGCAATCCGTTCTTCCTATCAGTTAACGTAGGTGAGGGCCACAAATGCCGACCATTTGATAGGGTAAAAATTGTACTTCAAAGCCAGAAAATATATTACAACTCAGAAGGAAACTCAGCTTTCTGGAAAATCCAGAGTAGCTCTGGAAAGCCTTGAAACATTTGACTTCAAAGGTACTTTGTTTTCACAAATGTTAAGTTACTCTGGTAGCTTTCAGATAAGTTTAAATGTTTTCCTGTTTACTTGCTTTTTTTTTCTTTTTTTTCTTTCTCTGAGGTGTGCGTGTTGGACTTGTGCTGAGATTTTATAGTTGTGTGATACAGTTCCTATAAAATGTTTTAAAGCTCTCTGAGAAGCTAGCACAGTTTGAAAATAGTATTTCTGTTAAATGTGTCATATAAAGAATACATGAAAAAGTGATGCGATATATGAGTTTTATTAGATCTCGCTTGTGATGGCCTGCTTTTTCATTTGCATGACGCATCTATCCAAACTTCTGCCAAAACTGTCATATATGCCAAAGCTTACACCATCACGTACTGCTCTATCAGACTTATACCATTATTCTCATGTCTCTTGAAGCAAATGAAATAAATAATAATTTATTTCCTTGAATTGGGTGGAGGAGTATGTGCACAGAAATAAATAAAGTCCAGGTTGTAAGCAGTTCTGACCTTTCAAATGTTGGAAGATCATGTTCAAGATCTTGCATCATGGAAAAAAGTCTTGACTTAAGCAGCACCAGCAGGAGTCTCCCAGAACTGTCCTCAGATCATCATTGACCGAACCTGACTTCCCTTTGATCATCACCAATGATGAAGAAAAAAATAACTGTTACAGCTGAACCCAGGACAAACAAATATAACAGATTTCAGTGAGGAGTCTAGCAGCTATCATAATTGGAGTTTTAAATTAGAGTTTTAAATGAAAGTAAACTTAATTGAAGTTGATCTTTTCTTGCCGTGTAATGGGTAGATAAACCTTCCTTGTATTTGCTATAGAATTTTGTTAATTTATATTCTACAATAAAACTATTCAAAGACAATGTAGAATAGATCATGGTAGCATGTGCAGGTTTGTTACATTGCAAAGTGGTGAGATCTTCTTGGGTCTGATCCTACACTCAGTACAAAGGGACAAAACTCCAAGCTCATTGTACTTGCCACTGAAGCCAATGGTTCAGGAGAAAATGGTACCTACCTGCATGGTGCTGCAGGATGAAGGAGATATTTTAGCAAATGAAGATGCTCAGCATCTGTTGTTAAACTGAAGAAAATTTAAAGAATGTCTATTTAGATCTCTATCAAAACATTGAGGTATTTTTAGGTTCACAGCCACATCCTCTTGAATGTTTTCATACTCAAATTCTGAATTGGAATCAGAGAAAGTCACTACCTGTATGTTGCCTTAAAAGGAGCAGCAGCAATGTTAAGAAGGAATATTCTAATAATTCAATGGGTGTCTGCCCGTCATGAGATGTTTTAGCAGATGTAGTGATAATACCAGATTTCATGCAAGTCCTCCCTTTAGCTCTATGAAGACACAAGATCTGATGTTAGTGTTTTGATTTGGTTTTGATCTGTAAAGCTCTGTTAGATACTCTGTATGATCAGAGGTGGGGTTTTTTTCTAAAAAAACAAACAAAAAAAAAAAACCAGCAACAACAAAACCAAATACACCAGCAACAGCAAAGGAAATTTAGGAACTTTAGTGTAGGCATGAGGAGGGCAGAATATGCTTCGGTTTGTCTAATGATTTTTCAGTATACTTGGCAGAAAGAGCTCCTGTGATTTTATTGGGCTTTCCTGCAGTCTGTAGCTACTGTTACTGGCTCTCTACTAAGTATCTAAGAAGCGAAGACAGCAAAATGTTTAGCCACATTTAACAACCCAATTACTTAAGTGAGTTTTGGTACTGCACAGGTAAAGTAGGTTATAATAGACACCTTTATAGACCTCCTAACAGTGTTACGAATGCTATTCTCATTGGCACACAAGATATGAGTTATTATGAGGAAACATTATTATTATGAACAATAAAAATGTGCTTTTTAAAAAATAGATATCAGAATTCTATAAAAAATAAACATCAAAGGGAAGCATTCAATCTACCAAGCCTGAGTAGTTAGCCAATAAAGTGTCATTCCTGTCCAAATTCATCCAGCATTTCTATTGAAAAAACTCAAAATATTGATGATGACAGTAGTAGTAATAGAGGTTCAAACACTTCAATTGCATCTCTTTGGAGATACTCTGCTGCTTGTTGCCCATGGTCTATACTTTATGGTAAGTGAGACCAGTTTTCAAAAACATTTTAGCCTAGAAAGTTGTGATAAGCAGGTTACCTTTTCTTTGTAGACCAGAAATCCTCCATTATTGATTTTTGTCTTATATATTGAAAGCATCTTGTATAAAGGAACTTGCTATGCTGAGTTATACTAAAATGAGAGCTGAATCCTGTACTCAGCTCTTTTAAATAGTTTTGAGTCCAAGTAAGGTCCAAAGAAGAAATAAAATTTTATGATGCATCCTTCATATTTTTGGCTCCAACTCTTCCAAGATGAACACAGTTGATTAACTTTGAACATGAGAGTAAGCCAGTTGCCAGGATATGTGCATATTTCGAACTAGTTCTCTCTGTAAGATTTTTAAAGGCTGTGAATTTTGAACTTTTCACAAGAGCACTTACATTTTCCTGATATTTTCTGATATTTTAATAGCCTCCAAGTTATCTACTGAGTTGGTTTTAGCTTTCCCAGTGTGAAGACTTGCATTGATTTTCAGCTGTTGCAAATTTATATCTTTATATGTGCACTTGATTTTGACTATAAAAATAACTTAATTATAAAAGTCTGAATAATTCTGTTTTAACAAACCTAGATTGATGCCTTTATTTATATATAAAAGAATAATAATTCTAGTACTTAAACTATTCTATCTGTGCTTTATTTTTAAATAAAATACCTCACATTAAGCAATATTTGTATCACTTAAAAATCAAATTCCATTGATTTAATTTGATTATGTGTAGTAAGATTTTGAGGAACAAAAGAGAGACTGGAAGGATGAGTTGCACAGCTATGACATCATCACTTGTCCTGTTCAGTTGTATGGATATTTTAACTGTTTGATGTAGCACAGATTGCTCAGTGGGGTGGAAAGTAGAATTAGTAACATCCCAGCATCTTTTTAAATGCAACAGAAAGTTTTTATTATGAAATTCACGTGAGGAGTTGTGATCAAGTAAATCAAAGTGCAAATGAGCTCTCATAGCAGTGTGATTCACAAAAATTAGTTCAAAGGTCTTCTCCTGCAAGCCTTCATTTGAAGGCCTTTTCCTGCAAATGTTCACTTGACTAGCTGTTATTTACATAGTAATCCCATTAGGAAACACTCAGCTTACTTGCATGAATACTGGCAATTTACCTGAGAATGCTTTTTAAGATGTATAGCTAAAAGCAGGGAAGGAAATAATTCCAGCTATCCAAGGGCAGAAACATTTTCCTTAGGCTCTGAATGTCATTTGAGTCATTGGTAGCTTTCACGTTCTTCACCTGACTGAGAACCTGAGCAGATACAGATATAAAAGCTACACTGGTTTATGGCAAATTGCTGCTCACTGTGAGCTAGAAAAAACGTGTCTTTACAACTTCAGGAAAAGATGAATTCAATAAGACTGAGGATACCCACTGACTGGAAAGAAAGCAGGAGTAGTGGCTTCCTTGGGAAAGTATAAGGTGATGGTGTAGACTGCTGGTTGAGTTGAAATAACTGGACAGATATTTCTGAAATATAATTTGGCATAGTGCTAGGAGTGGAAGACTTAAGGTGTTGAAGCAGCTATATAGGATATAAGTTACTTTTGACAGTTGTTATTTCTTAGGATTGTAATGATGGGGCAGGGTCCAGAAGTCTACAAAGTGGTTTAGTTAATAACACAGACTTTAATGGAAGGAAATAGATTTTCTCTTGTCCTATAAAGTGTTTCGCCTATCACATTAGCATTGTTTTCTCCTGTTTGCTTTTACCAGGACTTATTTCTTTGTTCTCTCAATAGTGTTGTGTTTCTGTCCAGAGGCTGACCTTTGTTATGCGGTGGGCAGACAGAACAGTGAAAAGTCTGTGTGTAGTGTAGTAAATAATCACAAATGAGCATTGCCTGCTGCTTGTATTTACCCAGGGTAATTTTTTCTCATTTAATGATACAATATTTCTGTTACTTACATTGGTGGATCTTTAAAGGGGGGATTCATGAGCAAGGGCTACAGAAATGAATTGTTAACATGCCATTTTCCACACAATTATTTCAGCACAAATTTCAGAATAACTGTTTGGAGCCTATCAGTAGGCTTTGACATGCCAGGTCTCCAGGGCATGATACTTGTTTCTCAC
The DNA here is from genome assembly GCA_028858755.1 of Ara ararauna. Taxonomy (NCBI): domain Eukaryota; kingdom Metazoa; phylum Chordata; class Aves; order Psittaciformes; family Psittacidae; genus Ara; species Ara ararauna. The sequence continues at coordinate 52,334,138 of CM054380.1, forward strand.
TGATGTTGCTGAAGGCTTCCAAGAGGTCTAAGGGTTTGTGAGACTCTAGTAGGAGTAGTCAGGAGTGGTAGCCCTCTAAGGTAGATGGAGTTATCCTAAACATCTTCTATGCAGCAATCTGAAAATAAAAGAAAGATCTACCAGCTCAAAGTCCACCTATGTAGGAGCCGTGATAGAAAGCCAGGTACCGGGTGAGCCAAACCCATGATTTCTCCTGGCTGTAATTGTTCAGCTTTTAACAGCTATGATTGAGATTTCTTGAGTTCACAGAGCCAAGGGGTTTGAGCCAGTTGGATTCACAGTGTCTGTAAGAACACACCTCAGTGTAAGCCCATTTCCAGTTTGGTTCCGGTTTACTGTCCTGAAGCAGGGCTTTTCAGACTAGGACCACTAGTTACCTGTGGAGGTAATTTGGGTACTATTGTGAATTACAAACTAATATGACAGGAAAACACATGATACAGCCTTTGAGACCATATCCCAAGGATATTGTAATCTGAAGGTGATTCGGTGTTGTGTATGGGATGTGGGAACAAAACATTTTTCTTTTTATATGAACGAAAATTATGGTAGAGAAATAAGGGAAAAGAGATAGGATTGTTGGTAGCTGAAAATGAAACAGTAACAAAGGCAAGAAAGGATGATGATCTTGTAAAATTGGGCAAGAAAAAATGTGAAGAAAATGAAAAAAGGGCATATTACACTTTTTAAGATGGGATGAAAAGTAAAGTTGCTGTTGAGATTAATATAATGAAAAAATAAAAGAACAGAATTGGTTTAGAAAGAAGAGTAGTAGCTTAAGGGCATACACATTACTCTGGCATTGGAGAAATATAACTTAGCTCTGGTTCTTGAAGGACCTTGGACAAATCTGCTAATCTGTCCTTGTCTTGTTCTCTGTCTGTAAATGTGGATAATAATATTTCTGTATCCCTCAATAAAATTATGAGAATAAATTCATTTGTAGTTGAGGTACTCAGCTGCTACTACTGCAGGGTCATAAGTGCTAAGGTGAATAGGTTAACCAATAACAGAGAGAGAAATTAAACCTGCAGACTAGGACGGAAGAGATAAAATACTTGGAGGAGAAACTAACTTATTGTGGGTGCTGAAAAGGTTTAGTTTTAAAACAACAGAACAACTCTTTTACTCTTCTATTCAGCCTAGAAATTGCCTGCAATACAGAAATCTTTTAACTGTCTGAGCACATCAATGGCACTTTAAGAAGAATTTAGGTAATTTTTCTTTGACTCAGAAAAGATTTGTTTCCTTGCTTACCTCAAGATATTGTGTGAAATAGTTACTGTTGAGTGGCTTGTTGAATTTAATGACAATTTCATGATGAGCCAACTTGCTCTGAATTCAGTGCTGGTCCTGCTTGCAGTAGGGGATTGGACTAGTTGAGCTCCAGAGGTCCCTTCCAACCACAATGATTCTTGTGGTTCCATATAGAAATGGAGAGTGTCTAGTGTCTAATCACAATTGTCACCTGCAACCATCCTGATTCACACCTCATTTGCCTAATACGTGTGTGTAACAATCTTGGGCTTTTTGGAAATATTTTAAATACTCATTACCACATGTGAAGCCAATATCATAGACTCGTAGAATCTTAAAATAGTTAGGGTTGGAAAGGACCTTAAGATCATTTAGTTCCAACCCCCCAGCCATGGGCAGGGACGGCACACACTAGAGCATGTCACCCAAGGCTCTGCCCAGCTTTACTTTGAACACTGTCAGGGATGGAGCATTTACCATTTCTTTGGGCTGCCTGTTCCAGTGTTTCACCACCCTCACAGTAAAGAACTTCTTCCTTATGCCTAATCTGAACTTACCCTGTTTTAGTTTGAGCCCATTACCCCTTTACCTATCGGTACAGTCCCTGATGAAGGGCTCCTTTCTGGTATCCTTGTATATATACTTGTATTCATATACTGGAAGGCTGCTATGAAGTCTCCACGCAGCCTTCTCTTCTGCAGCCTGAACAGTCCCAATTTTCTCATCCTGCCTTCATACGGGAGGTGCTCCAGTCCCCTGATCATCCTCATGGCCCTCTCTGGACTTGCTCCAACAGCTCCGTGTCCTTATGTTGGGTATACCAGAACTGTACACAGTACTTCAAGTGAGGTCTCACAAGAGCAGAGTAGAGGGGCAGGATCATCTCCTTCGACCTGCTGGTCGCGCTCCTTTTGGTGCCGCCCAGGCTACAGTTAGCTTTCTGGGCTGTGAGCACACACTGCCGGCTTATGTTCAGTTCCTCATCGACCAATACCCCCAAGTCCTTCTCCACAGGGCTGCTCTGAATCTCTTCTCTGCCCAACCTGTATGTGTGCCTGAGATTGCTCCAACCCAGGTGTAGGACCTTGCACTTGGCATGGTTGAACTTCATGAAGCTGGCATTGCCTCACCTCTCAAGCACGTCAAGGTTGCTCTGGATGGCATCCCTTCCCTCCAGGGTTATCAACCGAACCACACAGCTTGGTGTCATTGGCAAACTTCCTGAGGGCATACTCAATCCCACCGTCCATGTCACCAACAAAGAAGTTGACCACGATCCCGATACTGACCCCTGAGGGGCACCACTTTTTACCGATCTCCAATTGGACCTTGAGCTGTTGACCACAACTCTTTGCATGCAGGTATCCAGCCAGATTGGACCATCCACCCTTCATGGTTCCAACCATCAAATTGATGTCTCTCCAGTTTAGAGACAAGGATGTCATGTGAGACAGTGTCAAATACTTTGCACTAGTCCAGGTAGATGACGTCAACTGCTTTGCCCTATCCATCAGTTTTGTAGCACCATCATAGAATGCCATCAAATTGGTCAGGCAGGATTTGCCCTTAGTGAAGCCATATTGGCTGTGACCAGCCACCTTGTTGTTTTCCATGTGCCTTAGCATGCTTTCCAAGAGAATCTGCTCCAAGATTCTGACAGGCACAGAGGTGAGACTGACTGGTCTGTAGTTTCCTGGGTCTTCCATTTTCCCGTTATTGAAAATGAGGTTTATATTTCCCTTTTTCCAGACATTGGGAACTTCACCTGACTGCCATGATTTTTCAAATACAATGGATATTGTTCTAGTGTATCTGCTGTTCATACATCTACTGTACTGGGAAAATTGCATTTTTAATTCTTCGTATTGGACAGGTATTAGGAATTAGTTTTGAATCTCTGCCTTTCACATGAATTCTCATCCTGAAGATTTTAATAGCATCCCTAGTGCTGATGGTAGCCTTAGGATGAAGTTACGTGATTTTGTGAATATTATTTTCCAACATCTTGTTTCCTAAATGCTGTTTTCAGTAGTTGTTATTGATATAAGCGCTGTGTTGTATTTTCTGTTCCCATATAGAATTACCTCTCTTGAGTGATAATATCTGCTGCCGACTATTGTCTCTTACATTTACATACACAGACGTTCCTCTGAACAGTGCATGGGATTTGTACAGTGCTGGGAAGGGAAATAGAGGCCTCTCTACCAGTGTATCAGTATCCCCCAAAAGAAATTCTTTTCTGTTAGCAATTCAGAAAAGTTACTGAGTTGCACTGTTCTTGAAAGGAAGTTGGCTAGCTCCACAACACCAAGCTGTATGTAGGTTGAGTGGGGAAGAATAATGCATACATTTTAAAACCAGAAAGATCTTTGTTTAAAATGGTAAATGGGAACTTTCTGCTGTAGAAATATTATAAATTTTGATCCAATATAAATTAGCCACACTAATAACCTGTTGGCTAAACAGAAGCCATCTGGAATCCTAGCAAGAGAATAGATTTCAGCAGAAAATTTTTGCTTCACCTTTTTCTGTTTGCTAGCTTAGCATGCCCCATTATGGAATACTGGTTTTAAGCTATCTTGTGAGTAGGCCAACATACGTAGATGTGTGGGAAGAATACCAAGAGTCTGTTGCTGAAAGGAAAATAATCTTGTAAAACATCCCAGAATAGCCCTGTCACAGCTGAGTGGCTTCAGGCCATGCTCGGAAGGTACTCAGAAAGGTCTTAGTTCTAAAGGTCTTTAGGCGAATGCTTGAGCTGAGCACAGCTCATGCTTTTTTTTTTAATATGTTTTAATATTAATTTTTTTATATATATTTTGAGACTTTGTATGATTACTTACAGCACCTGGGGTTATTTTTTTTTAATTTACTAAAATAGTTTCATATAGATGCTCACTAAAGACAAGAGGCAAGAAACAAATATTTCTATAGAAGATTAAAAAAAATCAGCTGCAAAGAATCCCACAGAAAAGCATGTGTATCGCTATACCTAAACGTAAAAAGCAAGACTGTGCATCTTTTAACATTGTTCAAAACTGTGTTATTTTAGTGACCCTGAAATTTAAACTTATGTACCGTGAGAAACTTTTAAGAAACTATTGCAAACAACTCTAGTACTTGCTGTTCAGTAAAGCTATCTGTTTCAAGTCCATTCATTCTTCTGGCAGAACAGCCTCTGAAATACTTTTGTTTAAGCATTCAGTGTATGAATAGTTCACTCAAATCTTAGGCAAAGTTTTAAATGCTATTATTGTGGTGAGAAACTTCTCACAGATTTGGAGGTGAGCTTCTGCTGCTTGTAGTAGTAGAGTTAGGAAACTTTAATTCTATGTCTAATCTCAGGACTACAGAGTATCATGAGGAGTAGGGTGTTTTTGGAGAAGATCTTGAAGTTTTAGAAAGCTAGGCTGATTTTGAGTGTGTCTGCATGTCGTGTTTATGGATAAACACAGACTTAGTAAGCTTAGGGTAATTTTTTTGGGGAAAGACTGAATTTTAAGCACAGCTCATCAGTAACATCTAGGATAATGTTTCTCGGCCTTTCAAAAAAGGTAAGGATCATGAAGTTTAGGGAGAAGGAAGATAATTTTCATTTGCAAGTGAGAATTGCTGAAAAATGGAATAGGTCTGAACACATTAAACTGCCATGTGGTACTGGAGTTTGACAGGAGTCTGTGGATAAAAAGGGTAGAGTTTTAAATTTGGACTACAATGGAAGTAGAAATCTATTAATATACTGAAAATAGCAAATGGAATCAGGATTTAAGAATGGCCAGAGAATTGGCTTTGGCCCACTTTCCTAGGAACTGGTAAAAAGCAGTGACCAGGATGAGGCAAATATAAAAGTAACTTGTGTTTTAAATTTGCAGTGAAGAAAATGTAAAAAAAAAAAAAGAACCTTTATTAATGTTTGTGTGAAACCCTGAATAATATTCCACGATAACAATGAACAATGCATTCATTAACATTCACATCGCTGAGCACACAGCTATTCAGAGTGAGCTCATGCTGTCACAAAGACCTTGTTCTGCATGGGAACCTCATGGTTTCAACAGCTTCCTGGGCAGCCAAGCTTGGCAGAGTTTGACTTTTTCCACCTGTTTAGTTGCTGAGTTATTTGGAAATGAAAAATCTAATGGTGTACAGCAGTAAGCTCAAGAGTGTGAAAGGGAATTGCGTTTGAAAATCTGGACAACAGCTCATTGTATCTCTATTTTATTCATTATACTAGATCTGAAGTATTCTCTTACTTTGTCCATAGCGTTGCTATGCATTCATCTTGCAGAGTTAGAGGCACCTCACTGATGAATGCAGTAATCTCCTCTCTTTCTTCCCCTTGTACTTGCCTTTCAGTGTATTCCATCATCACTGATAGATACCACACTTCTAGACTTCGAGTTAAAAGCCTTGTAGTGAAAAGGGCTGGTCCCTGTACCCAGACAGAGTACCATTACCATTTGTTAACCTGCCTGGTTGGGGTTGTTTGTGTTGTGCAGAAAGGTAGTTTGTGTTTGCCCTTCCTTTTAACTTGGGGTATTGCAGGTAGTTCATCCCAGCAAGAAGTGTCTGTTCTGCTGAAGGAAGCTAAGTGTGCTATTGCAGGCTTCAACTCTGGGGATGTAGGTCTAGTAAGTGGTTTTGCTTGTGACCCTTTATTTTTAACCTGGTCTTTGCTAACATGCAAGAATGTACCAGTCTATTGAAAGGGTAAAGAGGAGTATGTGGTGTGGATTTGTTCCATATTTTAGATTATGTTCTTTCCGCTGTAGTGGGTATCTTTTTTTAGAATCAGAGAATTATAGAAGCATACAATAGTTTGGGTTGGAAGGGGCCTTCAAATGTCATCTAGTCCAGCACCCCAGCAATGAGCAGGGACATCTTGAACTAGATCAGGTTGCCCAGAACCACATCCAACCTGGCGCTGAATGTCCGCTGGGATGATGCATCCACCACCTCTCTGGACTACCTGTCCCAGTATTTTACCACCCTCACCGTAAAAAACTCTTTCTTCACATCCAGCCTGAATCACCCCTTCTATAGTTTAAAACCATCACCCTCTCGTCCTGTTGCAGCAGGCCCTGCTAAAAAGTCTCTCCTAATCTTTCTTACAGGCCTCTTTTGAGAACTGAAAGGATGCAATAAGGTCTTCCCAGTCTTCTCCAGGCTGAACAATCCCAACTCTCTCTGCCTTTCCTCATAGGAGAGATGCTCCATCCCTCTGATAATTTCTGTGGCCCTCCTCTGGACCCTCTCCAACAGGTCCATATCTTTCCTATGCTAAGGACTCTAGAGGTGGATGCAGTACTCTAGGTGGGGTCTCACCAGAGCAGAGGGGCAGAATCACCTTTCTTGACCTGCTGGCCACACTTCTTTGGATGCAGCCCAAGATATGATTGACTTTTTGTGCTACAAGCACACACTGCCGGCTCATGTCCAAAGTGTCTCTCTCTGTTCTGTCATGCTGCTGTCAGAAACCCACATTATGAAGACCCCACATCGTGAAGAGCCCACATCCTGTTGGGGGTCTGTAAATGTATCGCACCTTATCAGCTGTATTAAAACTATTTGCCAGTAAAAAAAACTGTGCAGCAAGTTCACTGAGGAAATAGTTGTCTTCTGTGTTCATTAGACTTAATCATTGCTCTGATTTTTGAAATTGTCAAAGAATATAATGCGTTTTATTTCATACTTTTGCTGTCTTCAACATGTAACTGTTTAAGGTTCCACAAGCACACAAAACATTTAAATAATATCTGTGGAATGTAACAGCTTTCCATTTTCCTTGAAATTATAGAATGTCTTACTAATGCCCTTAAATTATGAAGTTCAATTGTCAAAATAACATTCATCCAGCTTGATGGCCAGATATTTCATTAAACTCCCACAGCACAGAGGTTATCTGCTAATATCCAGAAGTGAGTACATTAGTGTCTAGGGATAGAGGTAGACAAGCAAAAGACAATAAATGGATTGAAGCAAACATGTGCAGTCCCCTGGAGGGCTGGGGTAGTTAGCAGCTGGAGGAGGGCCTAGATATAGAGGTGGACATTGAAACATTTGATATTCAAGCAGATAAAATTAAGTTGAATCAAGTGTGATGAAGGTGTGAGTTTCAGCATTCATGCCTAAATTGAATAATGTCAGAAAAGAAAGCTGTGATTTAATAAAGATTTATTTTTTAAAGTTACCTTGACCCCCCTCTGCTGCATGTGATGCATTCAGCTCTTCAGTGTAGCATGAACATTTATAAGCAATTATTATGAGATTAATGGCTGAATTTCACCAACCGTGTTGTTGCTTTTCTGTTTAATGATAGAACAGAAGTTAATGAAAAATGCAGAGTTTTGACATATTGTGTATAAAATATGTCAGTTCGGGAGACGGGAATTAAGCACAGATTTCCTTTGAATCTATTGTGGGTAATGCTGTCAGGAAGAATTTAGTAGCTAAGGGATGGTGTTAAAGTACAGAGCTAGCAGTGAGATTCAGAAGTTGTGAATTTGGGAAAAGTGCTTTTAGTTCTATGGGATACGCTTATGTCTTTATCTTTGTACAGATAAATGCACTTTTTGCAATATATGATACACAGTATACAATTTCTGTTTCTTCTACTGTTGAAACTCTTACGTGTCTTACATAGCTATATAGAACTTGTTCTATACATGTATAGAACAAGTTAGATGGCTCAAATTCTGCACCATGGTTGATAGGAGTTGCAGACACACTTGTGAGTTTTCTTCAGGAGTATCTAAACAGTTGAAGTTGTAACTTCAATGTACCTCATCAGTCATAAATCACTGCGTTTTCCAGAGCTGCTGCTTAAATGTTGGGGTTGTACTGAATCCTGAGGCTCCATCTTAGAGCAAGTGGCAACAAAAAGAAGCTCTTAGCTGACTTTCTTGATGTTTCCTATATCAGGTCTGCAATTTGCCTTATGAGATGTCTTCAGTGTGGCTTGTGGGTGTCTACCAACTACTGGTCAGAAACACCATACAACATATAAAGATTTTTCATTTGAAGCAGTTACGCTCTGTCTTCTGCAGAAATCTCTTATATTCAGAGCATAAGGAGAATGTGAAGAGTTTTCTTATTATTTTAAGTTGACTAAAAGTAGATCAAAAGCTCATTGTTTCAAAGCATTTTGAGAGAATACATTTTTTCAATTAATGCGGATTGATAAGTCTCCAGAATCTCTAAGGATTATTTCAGAAATATTTTTCTTTTATGCTGACCTTCTGCTATTAACTTGGAGCAAAGCTTAAAATCAGTATTTAACATTTAATGGAAGGAACAAACTGATTCTGCAGTTTAACTCAACATTTGCAGTAAGATTACTTGTACCCTAATGGCTTGTAATTAATTTTTCTGAAAATCATATTTATGATAGTCTGCAGATTCAAGGCTTTATCTAATACATAATGTTCATTTTGAGCCTTTAATTGCATTTAAATTAAAATTGGCTTAGCAGGAAGATGAATTGTGGGAATGCATCAAACCACCCAGCATGTCCTGAAGATGTGAGCCTGAAAATGCAATTTGGTGGAGATGTGCGGAGTCATTTGGAGTTCATTAATTTTTATTGCACAGGTAGTTTTACTAAAGTAGGTTATTTTCTTTGAAATTTATATTTATGTTTATGTCGATAGCTGAATATTGTAGTAAGCTATACACCTATTAGGAGTTTATTAAACCAGTCTAATGGGGGCTGTTCATGTTGTGCAGAGAGATAATTTGTGTTTGCCTTTCCTTTCAATTTGGGGAGCTGCGTTTAGTTCAGCTGAACTGCAAGTGACCATCCTGCTGAAAGAGTCAAACAGGTGTCACTGGAGATTTCAGTGTAGGCAGTCTTAGAGAATCCTGGGAATTTTGATCTTGTGAGCGGTTTTGCTTCTGACCTTCTAAACCTTTTTACTCTGAATAATCTATTTTTTTCCATGTTGCTGAGGTTCTGACCCAGCCACTGGAATGAAGGGTTATTGATGTGTAACTCAGTTTTGTGGCTTAATGTGGTGCACTTTGTCCAGCCAGCTTGTAAGTGATCCTTTAAATTGCAGATGCTGCTGAGGTTATACAATTTAATTATAATGTCACTTTACAATTATAAAGAAAAAAAGGCCTTTTGCATTGCTTAATGAATACAAATTGTGCACAAGTTGGAAATACAAAAGAATAAAATTTAACATTTGTCCTTCTTGCCAAAGTATTTACATTTTTACAACCGATAAGTAGCACAATAATTCCATTACCTATATCTATTAAACATTTGTGCTTTTCATTTAGTGATTTGTGTACAGTAGTTGTTAATAAAATGAAACTGTCAGCATTTGCTGCTTTTGCCCATCCTCTTCTTACCCTTTTTTATTCCATTGCAGACAGAGTAATTAAAGGTTGAAAACTCTATGTGCAAATGCCTGTTACAAGGATTAAATTATATAATCATGGTAATGATTTTCCTTAAAACTCTTACTGCCAACTGTAACATTTTTCACTTCACCAGGTTTTTTTTGTGCTGTCGTATTTTATGAGAAAGTGGAAATATTTCTCCGTTCTGACAATCTGCTGCACGTTACTAGTTTGTGGTCAGATATGATAGAAGCCCATATTCATTTACTACTCGCCAATCAGAACTTGACAGAGGTATTGCTTATTTTCTCATTTCATCACTGAAGCATGCCGGTGTAGTTTAGTCCCTAATTGCTCTCAGACTGAGACGTTCCAAATATTCCCATGGTGGTAATATTTTTCTGCCTGGATGAGTCATTACGTTGTTTGGCAGACTGAAACACCAGCCTTTCCTTGTTGGAACACTACCCCTCATGTAGCACCACATCTTTTCCTCACTGCTGTCTGTTCCACGACTTTCATCCTGCTGTGACATTTCAAGCTGTACTGTACGAAAGCACGTTTGCCTTCCTTCTATCTGACTGATTGGACTGGTGCCAGCTCTTTCTTCAGGGCCAAGGACAGGAGACTGGATAGTCTGAATAGAACTGCTTAATGATCTAATGGAGCAGTGGCTCTCTCCTGCTGAGAGATAAAGCTTATTTGTTTGCTGGTTAGAGAAAAGGTCAGGGAAATCCTTTTCAACAAAGACTGTGACAGTGAGAATGTGCAATACCACACATTCCTGGGGCTTGAATAACTTCATACATCAGGTGTTCCCCTCGTTAAAAATCCTTTTCTGTTTTCATTTCATTTTCAATATCCTGCAGATGGCAGAGAGATGAAAGTGATGAATTCTCCAACTCAGTAATATAAAGCCAAATGTTGTTCCTTCTGATAGAAGGAGACTTCATACTAGGAGTTTAACACCAGGGAAGGTAATGCAGTGAGCTAACAGTATTTCATAAAGGTGGCTGGTTTTCCTTGTCATTGTTGTGAAGCCTATTGGGTATATGACTTTTAATGGCTTTATGCTTAACAAGGCTGTAAACATACTTTGCATATTTTCCCACTGAGTTCAACAAGGACTGCAATTCCAATTTGGACAGTGAAGTTAATTTAGTCTTAACTTTCCATAGCAGCTGAGAAACAGCACACTTCTCGGGGTGGGAGATGTACATGCACTGTGATGCTGCCATGGCTCTTGAAACTGCGCGGAGTGTTGCATCAAGCAAGGATTCAAAGTGTTTTGGGGCAGACCTGACTGGCTTTCCTCAAAGGATGCTGCGTTAAGAGGGTGATGTGACAGGAGCAGCAGAGTCTGGCTCTGTGCCACCGGAAGATCCCCATGCACGTGAGTGACCTCACTTGGCCAGTGACACTGGCTTCATGCCCAGAATGTGTGCATGATGCAACTCAGACCAATCACAATGAACCCCAAGATCTGGGCCACAGGGGTTTTTATTCCATGCTTCAAAGCCGATGTCTGTTTAAAGGGGCACAGTAGACCTCCGAACTGAATTTTATCCACTAAATGTTTTTTTGTGGGGGTTTTTTTGGTTTTTTTTTCTTTTTCCGATGGGTTTGGTTGGTTGGTTGGTTGGTTTTGTTTTTTGTTTGTTTTGGTTTTTTGTGGGATTTTTTTTTCCCCGTTTCCAGTGGAGTTTTCTATAGTTCCAGAGAGCACTGTAAGTGAAATAGATTAAGAAATAGGCCATTTTTTTCACTTTTGTGTCATCTCCCTGGTTTCCTTACCTTCTCCGAGGCACTTGTGAAAGCTATTTCTGCTCTGATAGCTTTAACTTTGCCTCGCTTTTTGTTTGTTTCTGTGAGGCGTTTGCACAGAGACAGGAAAGAGAGAAGCCATTCTTAAAATAGGAGCATATGACCTTAGAACCACAGAAATTGGCAAGTGGGGCTCAGGGGTTGATTTAGCACCTCACAGTGCTTTTTTTGTTTGTTTTTGTTTTGCTTTTTTTTTTTTTAATTGACTAAATTTCAAATTGACAGTCGTTATTTTAACAAAATAACTGTAGGTTGTTATTTCTGGTGTAGCTGAAGTTTAGCAGGTAACACTGGAGTCTGCAGTGCCGTAAAAGAACATGCAGAATGTTCTGATTATAAAAACAATATTCATAATCCACGCTGAAGTTTTCATGCTTCTCATGCCATTGATGCAATCCCAGGAGACGGGAACCTGAACCCCTGAGGTTATTTCCTGAATAAAGAAGATTTAACGGTAAACAAATCCACATAAAATTATTCTGATAACATCTTCATAGATTAGGAATAAGATGCATGCTGTAGTTTTGGACTGTCAACTTGTCAGAATTTTGTTTCTACATAGAAAGGTGAATTTAAGTGAGTTTAAGTTAAACTGTGTAGCAAAATATTAAGAGCACTAAAAAGAAAAAAGCCAACAAGCAACAATAGGAATTAGTTAATAAAATATTTACGAGACAGTAAATAAAAGTGTGTGTGGGGAGGGAAGTAAAAGAGAAGGCAGGCCCCTCTACGTCACGGTTGAACTGCACTAGAGGTGGAATGTGGGATGCTTGCAGTCTGCTCACTCAACTGTATTTGACTAGGGCCGTCATCCCCTCAGCTTTCACAAGCACTGAATGTGTCAAAAATCTTTCGGAGAAAGTGTAAATTTTAACCAGCCTGCTTCTGGTTCATATTTAACGTGGTCTTAAAAATGCTTAAATCATATCAATTCAAGGTATTTCTTCATCAGGTTTCATGGAGTTTAGCATAAATCAACAAGACAGTTCAATGTGTGAGTATGTGTTAATTACGATAGGGGTACAGTGCTGATTTGTTAGAATTTGTCTCATTTAACCCTATTTGAATTAAGGGTTTATAATTTGTGCATACCATGCACTTTTGTGTGGCAATAGCTCTGTTTAAGAAAGGATTTTGACCTGACTTCCAGTCCTGCCAGATTAGTCTAGAGTTATCTGTGCCTATCCCAACTCTATTGAAAACAAGCAAGAGTTTCACTCATTCAGCTACTGGATAGTAGTGGATAATACTGGATAAAAGTGAATAATAGTTTTTGTATTATTCTGGTTTCTTGTGTTGCAAGCTTTGCACCTAAAGAACTAATGAAACTTTGGTATTTTATTTCTTTTTAGTTCCTCTCATGCTGATACATAGATTTTTGTGTTTCTAACACCAGCTTAACTAAGATTTCATCTTGAGCTGTAATATCACAATTCAGTGTAACCCCTTCCTGAAATGAGTCGTCCCGTATCATTTTGCTATCTATCAAAACTACACATTAGTGAAAATTTAGCAAGATGTTTGATCCTGAGAATCGGGATTCCACTTTCACATGGAAGAAAACTGACTGAGAAAGGCTACATAATTGTCCTAAAATCACCTGTGCAGTGCAGGTGCAGCAGTTGTCCTCAAACAGCAAAGAGCCAGTCATCTTGCAGACAGTAGTCTCACTGTGTGACATGCCCTAGATTTTGACTATTCCTATTTTCAGAATACAATGTCAGATTTCTAAGGTGACTTTTTTAAAGGTTGTGTTGTTTTTGTTTTTTTTTTTTTTTCTTCCCCCTCCTTTAATCTAGGGTAAGAGTTTCTGGTTTATAATTATTAAAGAGGCTGGTAAAACTGCACATATTGAAGAACAGATTCTGTAGTAGTAGTGGTAGCTGGCAGAAATGTTAAGTGCTTTTCACAGTCAACATTCAAACAGATTATCAGATGGCATATTTCACCCTGTTGTTACTTTAAATGAAGTGACCATGAAATCAACAAATCTGCTGTCAGGTGCCTGTCACGAAGATAGTTCTCCCTGTCACACAATGCCTCACATAACAGGTAATGTGTTTTTAAGAATCAGTTCTGTGTCACCTCATCAAGTCCTTGTTAAAAGATGAAATAAGATGGATGGTGTTGTCTCCCATGGAGCTGACTGAAATTCAGTAAAAAGCAATGCATGTTATAAAAAAAAAAAAACCAAACAAAAAAACCCTAAAAAACCACCCAAAACCAAAAAAACAAACAAACAACAACAAAAAAAACCTAAAAAGAAAGTAGCGCAGGTGCCAGTAGGATGTCTCTGACTGTGCTGTTTCTGCCTTTTTCCTTTGTCTTGAGAGTGATTATTCACTTTTTCCTTCTTACTCCTTTCTAGGCTGAAAATTATTTGGGTCAAGTTTAAATTCTGTGATAAGGACAGGAAGAATTAATCCTCAGTCATCAGACAAATGAGAACTCAGAGTGGTCATGTGCCAGTAGCCACACATTCACTTGGAATGGTGAAGACCTGCTTGCATGCCTAACAGAGATGACACTCATAATTAATTAAGTTATGAGGTGTTGCTAACAATCATTTTGTTCAGGGTTCTTAAGTTTAATCATTAAATTCAGGGCCAGAGATAAACTAAAATTACCATATTCAGTTTTTCTCTGTATACTTTCATAACAGTTCTCCCAAATAAAATAGATTTTTTTGTCTTGTTCATGAAATTTTAATTATAGCATCATTCTCGGCTTTTCAGTGTAAGGAACTGTCAGCCAGCTTGAACTCTGCTGAGACAGATGCTGCAGGGTTGGGTGTTTTTTTTTCTTTTTTTTTTTTTTTTTAATCTTGTTTTGACTTTTCAGGCTCACCATTTTTGATAAAAAATAAAAATAGGAAGGGAAGTCACCTTAGTGATATATGGACATCTGTTACTATAATTTGTTCTTTCCTGGCTAGGTTGTGACTGGCATTAGTATATTCAGACCAGTATAAAACAAAAATAACCTTTCCTTTTCTTGCCACAGCTAAATGTAGTTTAAAGATTTTTTTATAAGTAGAGGGCTGGTTTAGAGGTCTTGCTTACAGAAGCAAGAAGGGGGCAAGAGGTACAAAAATTAGCCTGCTTCCTCTCTGTTGGCCAGCCTAGCTAGTTGACTATGAAGATCATGCAGCACCCACTAGAAATTTTTGGAAACTTCTCTCAGAAGTGTGAAAAGGGAGGGGACCATGCTTCTGAGAGGTGGTTGAGGCACTTGAGGCTATGTTTTAGGTATAGCATAGGTCATGATTTCAGGGTGAATTTTAATTGGAAGCATAGCAGCACAGGAGCACTGCTCCAAGAAAATTGATACTGAAGCCAATGAAAGGAATGCGTCAGTGAGACATGCAGGCAGCCAAGATGGCACTGCTTGAAGGTTGCATCTTGTGAAACAAGACTTTGCCTGATTTCCATTAAGCCATTTCTTTTGAGGTGTTCATGCTATTCATCTTATTCATGACTGTTGCAAAGTATGTATTTGATCAGATGTTTGAACCATCCATGTGATTGCCATTTTTACTTTCCTACAAATCATGTGGATACATATGAAATGAATTTTGAGTGCTATTTCCTCTTTTAAAATGCGCTTGTGTTTGAGACATTGAAGGTACTGAGGTGCTGTTTCAGAGCAACTTCAAAAATCATGGGCTGGGGTTAGCTGGTGAAACTGCAGATGGGTTACAGGAAAGCAAAGTTTAGGAGAAACATGCTAAACCTTTAGTTGGGTTGATAGTTGGAAACATTTTTTAGTGCTTTTCTCTTCTCTGCCTACTTAAGCTTTTGTCATGATGTAGGAATGGAGAAATGATGTCTTTTGGATTAAAAGCAGAGATGGTGCAGAAAGAGCAAGAACTGTTAACGATGTTTTATGTGTTGGCTTCTTTTATGCTCCATATGGGCAAATGCTGCCACTTTGCAATATTAAAATTGGAGGCAGAGCCCAGCCAAATCTTGCATCATGATTATTAATTTTGCTTATTTTCAGAGCCAAAAGGAGGTTAGAACTGTTAAGATACCTTTTCAGTAGTGCCATAAATTATTTTAATTTTTGCAATTTTAACTTTATGCAAATAGTTTATTGTTTCTGTTCTTGTTTTGGCAGAGAAATAAGCATGTATTTGAACAAAAAAAAGTAAGTCTGGAGCAGGTTGGTCCTAGTCCTTGAACAGACTTCTGTTTTCCATAAGCACAAGAAGAAATGAGTAGGGGACAGTTCCAGAAGTGGATTGAAACCCATAGTTTCCCCACCCCATCTGAGAATAAGTTAGGTGCCTGTAGGCATCACACAGGTTTCCAACTGTTCTGTGTATTTTAGAAATCATGGTAGGATCTTATAGCTCTTCACCATTTAACTGTCACTGGAGACCAAATATAAGCTATACATAGACATAGGACCTGAAAAATTAGAGAAGATAGTGATGACACTGGAAAAACCTTCTACTCATCTAAATATGATGAAGTTTAAGCGGCAGGAATATGGACTCTTATTCTAGTAAAAGTCATTTAACTTGGAGAGAGATTTCAGAGAATCTGCACTCATCAAGTTTTCAGTTTCTTAGACACTGCTACACAGGTATTCATGTTATTTTTGCTGCAGTTCTTCCTGAGGGTATACCAGGAGCACCACTAGTCCTTAAAGAAAATGTGCATTGAAATATCTAGTTACATATATTGCTCTCACATAGGGGTTGTGAGCACACTTGTACCTTATCTTAGCGTACATTGTGATGACTGCCACTCTGAAGCTACTATCAGGCTTTTAGCTTTATATTTATTTATTTGAAAATAAAAGTTTTCTTGTTTGGACAGTTATGGGGCTTGAACTTCAGTAGGTGTCTCAAGAGATCCCTCCGGTTTCTTTCAGTTGCTTTTCCTTTGTGTACCTACGCAGAGTCTAGGGAAAGAAGCAGAGAGTATGTCTAACTTGGACTTTCAACTTGCTTCTGGACATGAATGTACAGTGAGCTCCTTGACAGTCCTTGGTTAGATGGCTCTCAAAGCTTGGAAACTAGCTTGGATAACTCTGCAGTATAGAAGTACCATATAAATATGTTGTCTGGATTAGAATTGTTTGGTGCTAATTGGTAATATAAACAGTGTGGTCTTTGGGTAACAATTGCTGTTGAACTTCTGTTTCCAAAGTGGCATTTGGAGTCTCACAATGTCTGCGGTTTCAACACCCTTAACTGGCATTTCTTTATATGGAAGTTCATATTCTTCCATAGTGGCTGAGATGCTTTTTAGTAGAGTGAATTGTTTTCTTACAAAGGCTGGTCTTGATGCAGCAGTAAAGTCTTGTAATGTGCAGAGATCAGATTAAATACATATGTATTACTATCTCTATCACATTTATCTTTCAAAGTCAAAGTACTCATTCTCATCTTCTGCAAAATATTCTTGACTGAAGAAACTCAGATCTAGAAACAATCTATCATTTTAATCCCCTGATTATAATATGGATTGATATTCAACTTCTTGCACAGTTCAAAGTAATACCCTAGCACACGGGTTTATTGAATCAAAGTGCTGCCTAAATTGATGTTCTGAAAGTAAAATTCAGTTGGAATAATCTCATAGATACAAACCTATTTATTAACAGCTTTTTTCACCTAGTTTTATTTTTAATTAACTGCCTGGAATAACTTATGCTTCATAGGTTATTTATTTTGGCATCGAGGGTTAGGATTTACAGACGATTGGAAAAATGTTTCATTTTTTTTAAAACAGTTTAACATTTTTTTCTCTTTTTAATAAAAAGGACTTCTTCATTCAGATGTTTTTCAGTTCTTGCAAACTAAAATAGCTATCACACGTTTCAGTCTGGAACTCAGTATCTCTAAAATCTGTGACCTAACAGTATTTTATTTACTTGAGTTTTTTTTTTAGGTCACTTTTGATGCTTCTTGTGCAGCACTGTATCATTTCCACCTAAACTATCACATGTAATTTCGTGAACTCATATTCAAAATCTATAGAGGTAATAAAGTTTCCAATGTATAGCCATAGGAGCAGCTGTTTTATTTTGCTGATTTAAGGTACTTTATTTTTTCAGACCTCTTCTTTCTCACTCTTTCAAGTTCCAAAGAAGTATGCATGCTATCAGACGGAATGAAGTGTTAGGCTGAAAGCATTAGAATCATAGAATCGTAGAATAGTTAGGGTTGGAAAGGAACTTAAGATCATCTAGTTCCAACCCCCCTGCCAGGGGCAGGGACAACTCCCACTAAACCATGCCACCCAAGGCTCTGTCCAACCCAGCCTTGAACACCGCCAGTGATGAAGCATTCACAACTGCCCTGGGCAACCCATTCCAGTGCCTCACCATCCTCACGGTAAAGGATATGCAATCTAAACTTCTGCTGTTTGAGTTTGAACCCATTATCCCTTGTCGTCTCACTACAGTCCCTCATGAAGAGTCCCTCCCCAGCATCCCTATAGGCCCCCTTCAGATACTGGAAGGCTGTTATGAGGTCTCCATGAAGCCTTCTCTTCTCCAAGCTGAACAGCCCCAACTTTCTCAGCCTATCTTCATATGGGAGGTGCTCCAGTCCCCTGATCATCCTCGTGACCCTCCCACCTCCGGACTTGTTCCAACAGTTCCATATCCTTTTTATGTTAAGGTCACCAGAAGTGCACACAATATTCCAAGTGAGGTCTCACAAGAGCAGAGTAGAGGGGCAGGATCATCTCCCTCAACCTACTGGTCACACTCCTTTTAATGCAGCCCAGGATATGGTTGGCTTTCTGGGCTGCAAGCTCACACTGCCAGCTCATGTTCATTTTCTCATCGACCAACACCCCCAAGTCCTTCTCCGCAGGGCTGCTCTGAACCTCTTCCCTGCCCAGCCTGTAGCTGTGCTTGGGATTGCTCCGACCCAGGTGTAGGACCTTGCACTTGTCATGGTTAAACTTCATCAGGTTGGCATCAGCCCACCTCACAAGCGTGTCAAGGTCCGTCTGGATGGCATTCCTTCCCTCCAACATATCAACCAAACCACACAGCTTGGTGTCATTGACAAACTTGCTGACAGCACACTCAATCCCACTGTCCATGTCACCGAGAAAGATGTTGAAGAAGACCGGTCCCAACACTGATCCCTGAGGGACACCACTCGTTACTGTTCTCCAGCTGGACATTGAGCCATTGAGCACTACTCTTTGTGTGTGGCCATCCAGCCAGTTCTTTATCCACCGAGTGGTCCACCTATCAAATTGATGTCTCTCCAACTTAGAGACAAGGATGTCATGTGGGACAGTGTCAAACGCTTTGCACAAGTCCGGGTAGATGACATCAACTACTCTACAAGCACTGGCAGAAAGGTAAATAGTGTACCAATAATAATATTAGCTCAAGACAACTTGCCGTGAAGGAAAGTATGATCTGTGCAGATACTTTCATACACGTGAGTGTCAAAAGTTAGTGCCTGTTAGGGTTTTCAAAGCACCCATGTGTTTTTGAAACTTTGTTGGAATCCTGTTCTCTTTTTTTAGTCTCCTAATTCACTCTAAAAATCTGATCTAATTGTGTGCTCTTGTGAAATTATGCAAAGTTATTTAAATAACTGAAGCAATCTACCTCCTGACTCTCAAATGCATGTTGCTTTTTCTTGATGTGCATACATTGGAATCAGAGACCTATCTTTTCGCAGGTATGGCTAGAATAGGACAAATAAAAGATTTAAGACTGTCCCAATGATTTTATGGTGCATTGGATGAAGTCCACAGTCTTAACTATTTAGCAGAGCTTTATTAACAATTTTGGCTTGATTTAAGGCCAATCCTTAAAAGCTTTAGAAGTCAAGGTCAGTTCAAATAGTTGGTTTATACCAAAGTGTGAAATTCCTTCTTATTATTTCCACATAGCAATGTTTCACTCCTGGTAGTCCTGTGCTCCAGAGCACTTTCTTCATTCACACTTATCATCATATGGATAAAGAAACAATATTGTGAAAGTAAATTGAGTTCCTTTTTACCATGTCTGTTGAAGGCATTGCAAGAATTATTTCTTAATTCTAAAATGATTAAACCACATTCTGAAATGTGATAGAACAATTGAATTGCATTAGCATCTAGATACATTGCATCCTACACAAAATATATGGTTAGCCTTAGGAACTTGTAGTGACACAATAGTATTGAGTCCAAAGCTACAACTGTCTTACATAAAAAGTAAAAGTATTTGGATTCCTAATGCTGTGTTAATAATATCTATATCGGATGAGCTAACAGGCACAAAAATGCTCACTTTTGAAGATGCACAACATACAGATTTTCACCAAAGAACATTATTGTAGATAGTAAACTATAGCTGATGTTACCTACATGTAACTACTTAATCGTATATTTCTTCTTTCTCTGGAGCATCTTTTGCTGGTCCGTGGTGTCTACAGATGGATTATAGAACATATTCATATTATCCAGTAGGAGATGGTTTTTTTTTTTGCCATTATTGTGCCATGAATTTTGTTCATTTTTACTAACAGGAGTCACACAAGACATTGAAAGGACAGTTTTCTGTATTTTATTTTCTATTTCCATTTTCTTTGCTTTAAAATGATCAGATCAATTCAAACTTAAGTGAAACACTCTACAGCCCATACTCAGCAAGTATTCAACACAAAAGCAAACATTTACAGATGCACTGATGTAACATCCTCCCCCCCTTCCCTCCCAAGTACATAATGGGGGTAGTGTTCAAGCGCTATCCTGCAGACACCAGTGTACTGCACAGTACATGTATTCACTGTAGGGGCTCTGATCTGCATATGCAGTAGTTTCTGTATGCTGTTTCTGTCAGCGCAGAAAAAGAAATGAAGGGAAGAAGCATGAGGGAAAGCCTTCAAGTGTGAAGTTATTTAGCTTTTCACTTCTACAGAAGAGCCTCATAACCTGTTTTTATTTCTGAAAAGATTTTAAAAAATTGCTAAAAGAAGTAGCTGGGTGTGTCTGAGGGAGGAAGGAGAGCAAGGCCTGTGGAGATGAAACCAATCTGTTGATACAGAGTCCTGCCACGGGGGTTTTGCGTTGAAAGGCATTAACACAGAGACACAGTGGTTTGGTAAAAACCAAGAAACAGAGTCAGACTAAAGACCATAGAGGACAGTAGCCGAGGGAGGTAGGTAGTCACAAACTGTATTGAATTAAGAAAAACTTAATAGCTACCTCGGAAAACAGGCTAGGCATCAGGCTTTGATCTGCCCGCCTCCTTGTATATACATGTAATCTTGGATCTTGATTGAAAATTCCCACTCTGATTTTGTAATTAAAACATCATTTATACTGAGAATAATTAAGACAACTGTACATTTGATTTTAAAATCAGTTTTGAGTATTGTGCCTTGTCAAGCTACAAGAATGGCTCCTGCAGCTTTACAACTTAGCATTAAGAAGCAGACAGTGACCGCAGGCACCTGAGTGGAAGGTTTGACAGTTTGATAAATTAGGAATGACACTTGCCAAAATGGCTGTCCTTCCCTCAGCCTGCCAGTGGAGCATTTACACACTGTTAATTGAATTGGCAATTTGTGTAACAGTACCTGCCCCTGAGCTTTTGTAATGCTGGAGCTGCCATTTAGCTCTGATAATCCAGGACTTGGGAATAAGGACGAAAAGCTTCACATGATATTATTGCAGATTTAAAATGACAGTTGGGGACCTTGTTGCCAATTTCCCATTAAATGAGAAATAATTAACAATAGCAATAACAAAGTCTTATAAAGCTGGAAAGTTAAATTGACTTTTCAGCAGTAGTATGGTTTGAAATTGCTTCTACTGTGATTATCAGGTTGCCCTTTCAGTATTATATACCCTAAATAGTATCATCTGATGGTCTGAATAGGCAATATTTTCAAAGCTACTCTGTTTTTTTAGTGCAAGACTCTTCTGATTTGTCTGTGGGGTTGTTTTTTTTCTTCTTGCCATGTAAAAATTGAGTTATGTTATAATATTTTATATAGTTAAAGAACTTAATGAAATATTAGAGATTCTGATTCCCGCAGTCAGTAATTGAGTGACAGTAGAAACAAAATTTTCAGTCATAGATGAATATGGTTAATTATGAGGATCTTTTTTATAGTTGTGCTTGCAGTTGATAGCTTCACTCTCTTTCCATAAATTTCTCTAGTGTACCTAATGCCATCTTCGGAAATGACAGTTTATCAGCAAACTATTATTTTTCTCTCAGGGTTCTTATGCTTTGATAATCTGTGGGAGTACTTGCTAATGATTTGATGTCCAAATAACATAGTAACCAAAAGCCATGTAAGATTTAGCCATCAAAGACCAGACTCTTTGCTATCTTAGGGATTAAAAAAAAAAAAAAAAAGAGTAAAAGCAGGCACTGTTGCTGCCTGTCAGAAGGCTGACTTCTCTGTGCAGATTTGCAGCTCTTATTCTTGCCCCAAAATTTAGACTTGCAGACTTCAAGTGATGTGTTGAAGAGCAGGTGGAGCTATTTTCCCAAGATGGGTCATTCCCATCATGAGAATACTTACGCCTTCATAAGATGCTACAAGTACTAGATGTACAGAACAGTCTGATCCATTTCCTACATAATAAATAGTCTAAGACAGTACAGGTTTAATAATTTGCATGCTTGAAAATATCTTTTCATCTGGTTCCTCTGCTACTGAATACAGACTAAGTACAGACTGAAACACCCTCCACCCCCAAAAAACAATTAAAAATCAGAGAGTGGTGTTGAGTAGAATGGTCTCAGTCAATTGGCCTACACTAATAGCAAGTCATAGGTGTGTTTCAATATCATGCTACAGTGTTAGTATTGCTTGTAGAAGCTGTAGTGGTTGTAGAATTGCATAGGGGATGACTAGTAGAAACATGAAAGAGGGCAGAGATGGAGAGGTGAGCAACAACGAGCTGATGTAAAGGAGCAGAAAGATAAATGATGAAGCTTGCAGTTCAAACATTTGTACAGGAGGTGATATTTTTCTTTCTTCTGTAACTGGTGAAAATTAGTTGATGATCTTAGAGAATTCTATTCTGGAGAAGGAATTCAGTGAGAGGTAAGCCCATATAAAAGGCCCATATAAAATTTTGGATGATGTCCAGCTTAAAAGGAAAATTTACTAGTCAGGCACTGGAAAGAGTACAGAGGGGATGCAGAAAGGCACTTGTCACTGCTTGGTAACTGGGAGCACAGTGCCACACAGCCTGCTACCCTAGCCAGCGCCAAGTCAAAGAGGAATGGCTAAAACTTCTAGTCCAGTGGCAAACTCATGCTGTTCATGGTGCACGCTGTAAAGGACAGGCAGCCTTGATAGAGAACAGGCAAGGGAATGAAGAAAACAAGGAAATAACAGGGAACAGGAGTTAGGGCACTCTATTGTGGAAGGTGTAAGGGAAAAATTAGTTTCTGTTGAATTGAAGGCAAAGTTGGGGTAGGAATTCATGACAGTGGATAAGGAACGTAGATAGAAAATAGGGGTCTGTATCTCATGCCAAGGAAAGCTTTAACTGTTCACTCTGTTTCCTCTACCAAGTCCTTCCACCTTGATGCAGGGAAGGAAGGGAAGAAGGAGATAACTGTGACTGGATTCTAAGCTGTGATATATTTTTTTTCCAGGGTCTGTATACCTGCAGGTCCCACAATATTTGTGGGGAAACTATATATATGAAAATATATGAATACATTTCATATGTATGAAATACATATCCATGCAGTCCAAATTGTTGGAAGACATTCTGGATATGTAATTTTTTAAAATTATTTATCACATGACTAATTATAGTACCCTTCTGGAGGGCGAAAGAAAGATCATCTTGTGGTTTGGTCTGAGGCATGGTACTGGAAAGCTTTACTACCTATTCTGTCAAGTTCTTTGTGTGATTCAGTTGGGGTTTTGTGTTAGTTTCGTATTTGTAGTTTCGTGTTTGTAGTACGTGACAATGAAAATGATCTCTTCGGAAGTCTTCTGGTGTTTAATTATTTCAGAGTTTTAAAAGCATAATTATCTCTATATAGGTTATACTTTTTTATATCAGAGCATTGCATTTCTACGTAGATTATGATCCAAACTAGAAAGAAGTTTGCAATACAAATTAGGCGTATTCGAACATCACTTGATCAATTGCTGTCAAGTTACCTATTTAGAAGAATTTCCAGGGCCCTTCATGGCATGTGGAACTCTGTTGCAGATTTGCACATGTAGCAGAGAAGGGAATGCAGGTACACTGATAAAACTGATTTACTTGTCTGTGATTTTGAAAGTTAACAAATTGCTGTTGGCAAATTAAAACACAAATAATAAAGTGTCTATCACTACCATCCTTTTTTTTTCCATATATAAAGGAGAGAGAAAAAGGGGAACCCTACTATAACATTTGTCATACAGGATTTTGAGTCCAGTCCAAGTCTGCTTCCGGACTTCTTTTCCTTAACATATACTGGTTTTCAATTTACACTATATCTATTATCCTTAGGATAATTATACTAAAAAAAAAGTGTGGGTGAAAAAGCAGTATATGTGTTGATAAGGAATTTCTGTCATTGAAACACTGAAAATGAAAATTGCCTCATCTCAGGGGAAAGCTCATGAGATAAATAAATTGTAGAGGACAACTGAAAAGTCAGCAAATTAGACTGTGGTGACCCATGCTGGAGGGAGCCCATCTGGGGAGTGGCTATCTTCTGGATTCCCTTTCTTCCATTTGCTGTCAGCTGAGCATTTTGTGCAGTCCTCTTACTGCAGGTAAGAGTTTGAGAGAAGTGTACTCAAAGTAGTCAAAGTATATACTATGAAGAACTGCCTAGGTAAAAAATAAAATACCTTGCGTAGCATTGAAAGCTGATGCAGAATGTGATTGTTTCTCCACCTGCAGGAAAGTTTCTTAAGGAACTGCTAGCTGTGTTCCACAATAGCTTCCATTTTCTGCTTCTCTTCTAGGGTTTAAGAAATACTTAAGTGTCCACTATCAAAACATCGGAAAGTGTGAAGACCACAGCTGTGTTTGGGTTCTTTTCTAGAAGCTGGTTTCTTTCCTCCTCATCAGTGGCCTTCCGTCCCCCAATTTCAATCTAAAATTCCTTACCCACTTAAAAACAACAGCACACATGACTATGTTACAGCTATCCCTCCGTGCTCCAGATGCATCCTTGGTTCTTCCATTACTTAGCTTAGTCCTTTCCTTCTGGCTTTTCAGAATTTGGTGGAAAGCAAAACTTGTGTTCATATATTTTTAAAACTCACCTCAGAATCATTTCTCTTTCCTCTTATTATAGGATTTCATGAACAGCAGATGCAGCTTCCTAATTTATTTTGTTTCTGGTTCATTTTCACTTAAGACTCAGCAAAAGACAAAACAGCAAAACTCTGATACTCAATATAGAATAATTTATTACTCTGACAGATAGTTCCACATTTGCCCAGTCCTAACTGAAAAACAAGAAGACAGA
Source organism: Ara ararauna (assembly GCA_028858755.1). Classification (NCBI taxonomy): domain Eukaryota; kingdom Metazoa; phylum Chordata; class Aves; order Psittaciformes; family Psittacidae; genus Ara; species Ara ararauna. The sequence continues at coordinate 52,359,014 of CM054380.1, forward strand.
AAATCTCTGTATACCACATTTTCACTGTGCTTGTTTATGCTTCTCTTGGAAGAGGTTGGAGATTCCCTGGGGAAGCTAGTTTCAGTTTGAGCTACATAGACTTATGACTGGCTCTTACCCTATCAAGTATGGTGTAAAACATGAAGGACTCCGTATATACATTATTTATTGTGTAAAAATAATTGGTGAAGGTGTATGCAAAACGAAAAGGATTGCAGAAGTTCTGAACAGTTTTAAATCCATGTGCTTAACTATGTGATTTTGTGAACAGTCTAACGAGTGTTACCTTTATTCTTTAATGAAAACATTAAATATGTCTGTTTGGGACTCACTGTTCTCCTGTACTTATGTTCATTTTTATATCAATTAATGAGAGAAACAGCTAGCCTTGCTAACGAAAGAGCAATTAAAACAATCTAAGTGCTCTTCAGTCCTACCACATAACTGTTATTGATATTTGGTGTCTAGTGAAATCTTCCACAGTGCATTTGCAGGAGCTTATAAGAGAATTTATAGCACCAATTCTTATTTTATGCCCAATTTTCTTGCAGAATTGTGTATGTGATAAGCAATATGGTTGAGAAAGAGCTGAGAAGATCTTTGTAAGAATATTTTTTATAAGTCCTCTGAAAAGGTCTGGTTTAGTACCCCCAAAACAGTTTGCAAATAAACAATTTTGCATCAGGTAGCCAGTAAATTTGCATGTGAGTTTCTGCTCTTCTCAGGTGAGTGGCCTGCATATAAGCTCAAAGGGACTTACACTTAAAATCCTTGTTTTGGAGGTACTGTCTTTTGTATGATATATTTTCAGTCATTGAGACACCAATCAAGTATAAAAATAGTGTTCTTAGCTTGGGAGTGGAGTCGACCTGTCAGGATATGGGAATCCTTACTCCCTATGTTCAGTTGTCTATTCATAGTCAAAGAGTGTCAACAGAAGAAAATACTACCAGAACTCAGAATGATTCATAGCCTGAGTTAAGATTCTCCCAAAAGATAAATGAGACTTTTTTTTTCTACTTTTTTTTTTTTTTTTTTTATCTGAGCTGGAATAGCTTTTTATTTTAGCATGATAAGGGGTTGAAGCAATTGGAGACTGAAGCAATAAAATTATTCTTATAGTTTTGTACATAAATTCAGCTTGTTTTTTACTTACCAGTGCAGTGGAGGCACATTTAGAAGGAATGAATCTTTACTGTAGCTGTATACCTGGACCCCTTTTGATGTCAAATTTTGAACATAATCTGAAATTTGCAGTTTTGTCCTACACTAAAACATAATCAAAATTTTCCAAGAATTGGAAACAGTTGAGTTTTTATAAATGCTGCCAATCTAAATTGCACAGGGCTTCTCTCTGCTCTGCACCACTCTGTCTAACCCCTTAAAAAGGTGCCAGAACAGTTGGATGCTATCCAGTCCAGTCTTGTGGAATTTTAGTTCTTACTCCAAACTTCAGATCTATTTGGTGATTTCAACATAAGCTGCTAAGTTTTGATTTAGGAGAAACACTTCCAGAATAAGTACTTATTGTGACTTTTGCTAAAGATTGAAGGAAATTGAACTTTGGTTGTGTTTTGTTATTTTATTTTTGCATGTAGGAAATGATATAGAGATTTTGCTCACTTCATGAAGTGAAATTAATTGTATTTGCTGCAGAGAATGAAAAAGGTGTTTTGCTGAGTATGTATTTTTAAAGGGCATATGGTGAGAAAACAAAAATTCCATTTACATGTAAATGATTTAACAGGCCACAGTAAGAAACTGAAATACTACCAGTTCTTCAAAATTATGTGATGGTAAAGATGGCTGGCTCTGTGCTGAAAAGTGCGTGGGTTTGGCACTGGGGTTTTTTTTTTGTACTGCATGATAATTCAAATTCAAGCCTATATAATAATCACTTTGAGATCTTATTTTTAGCCGGACTTATTGCTCTAAGTCATACTGATAATTTTCAGGCTTTAAAGTCCTAAGAGTTTTTAAAGAGCAGCTTTACGTCTAGTGTTTTGTGTTCCTATGGCTCTGTTCCTGGTGGAAAATTAAAGTAGATACACTGTTTGTATCCCCTTATATTTCAGATACGCAGGGTCTTGAAAGAGGTTGCATGTAAACTCACTTTTTTCTGTAATGAAGACTGTATATTCTTTTCCCCTTGGCACAAGACTTGTCTGAAGTTTAGGATGAAATATCTAAAAACTCTTTACAACGTATGACCCTTTTTACTTTTGCTTTCAGTGAAGCTTCAGCTTCCCTCCTGAATCTTCAAAAATTGTATTTAGGTCCCTACAACCTACTGATCCCAGCAAAGAGAAGGTACTTTTTTATAATCTGCACTTTATAGTTGATTTATTTTGGAAAACTGGATTCAGGGTACTGAATTGTTTAATCACTTTTGAACATTTTACTACTTGCTATCAACAATAAACATAATGAACTTTTGAAGATGTTGATCTTTGATATAAACAATGAAAGTAATGTCTTTGTACATCTGTAATCACGTATTGCAAAGCAGTATTAACACATGAAGAAATGTCCAATATACAGAATTTCATAAGGTCAATTCAGTAACAGTGTACATTTCAGTAGCATTTATGTTAAATCGTTTTATTGATTGTTAGTTTGTAAACTCAAATGATTTTTTTCTTTTTTTTTTTTTGTCTAATTTGTAGAATGAGTTGCTTTTCCAGTTTATAAAGTTAATGCTTAGAGTCTCATGGGAAATAGTACTGTAAGTGTAAGTTTTGTATTACTGTAGCCCTGATGAAGAAATTAATTCCCTTAGTAATATGGAATTGCAGTATTAAAATACTTTTCTCAGTGTAGCATTTAAAGATGTAAAACAAATTATTTAAGTCTCTCAAAAGGCTGTCCTGTATTCGTTCAACACTGTACACAACTAAAGCAGTGGAAGAAGATTGGATATTTCACAACACAGTTTAATTCCAAAATGTCCAGTGGGAATTCACCTGGCATATTATTTTGGCTATACTGCTATACAGCTAGGTCCTAAAATGCCCTTTGTGCCAAAAAAGCTAATTTTTGTATTTCAAAATTAATCTAGCCAAAATCTGGATTAGCTATGTCACATCCCTTTAACCACAGTCATGTAAACCTCAGGATAGACAGGTGTTTGGATGTTTCAGACTGGGACTCCTGCCCTCAGCAAACATATTTGATTCTCCTACATGGTCACTTGGCTGTCTGTACTCATGCCCATATGCTTGGATGGCGTTGTGCCTGCTCGCTAGTTGGTCAAACTGTTCCATTAGGGCTTAGACAGCAAGATGACATGTTGAGTTGGGCACCATCTATAATGGCATGTGTTCTATCATTTTTGAAGGAAATCTTTCCTCAGGGGCAAGAGGCCACACTGCATAACTTGCCTCTTTGCATTCATCTTTCTTGCCGCTTAGATGTCCCAAACACCCCAAAAACAAGAAAGGAGAAAAAGAAATATTGACAAGAAATTTTTGGCTATCAAAGAAGTAACTGTCATTGTAGCTCTGGCATAAACTTATGAAGTTCACAGGGGATTTAGGAATGCATGCAAAATGCATAGTGTACAAGCCCTCAGGCAATCCGCATTAATTCGAGTTTAAATCAGATGATAACACAAGTGGGCAAAGTGTAAAACAAGTAGAAGAGTCACTGAAACATTTTACACTTTGCCTTAGATAGCTGGAAAAGGCCATTGTAATAATCTCACTGTTGCTTTATGTTTACAACAGCTGATAAAGTCAGGAGACAAAAAATTGGCATCTTTCAGGTTCAGTGTCATCCTCCTACAAACTGATTTCCTTTCATCCTTTGACTGTTGTAGCTACATAAACACAATTATGTGAAAATAAATGTAGTATTATTTAGACATAAAAACAGTAGAGGCAGAACAGTTTTAGGAATAATCAAAAGTCAATAAAATTCATTGCATCTCATGTGTCAGCAGAAACTAAGTTACAAGAAGTTATCATGCTCAATTGATGATACCTCCAAAACAACCTAGGGAAGAGGCAGCAGTATGTTAGAGAAAGTAGCTGTTCCATGAACCTGATCTGCTTAAATACTGGATAAACTAAATAATATATGTACCGATTCAAAACAGGGAACTGCCTCCAATGATGCCTATATCTCAGAGGTAAGAATATGGCATATATAATATCACATAGCAACATTATTGAGACTTAAATAACTGACTCAGGAACAGCATTGTTTTTATAGCATTTGCACCACAGTAGCTGTCAGAAGTTGGTTGGCAAGAGTAAAACTCTGAACATTTTCTTTTTGCTGACAAAAACTAAGGATTGACTGTGGCCTATAGAAAGGAAATATAAAAAAGATCAGAAGTGGATATTTTTAACCATTGAACTCACTATTTAAATTTTATTTCCCCATTTTCGTTCCATGAAGCCTGCTGCATTGCACTTTGGGACACTTTCTTGGCTGCCATGTTGCTGTGAATTTGGTTGCCTCACTTCAAATAATTTTGGAGAACTCTCATTACACGAAAGAAAAGAAAAAATTGTCATGGTTCCAGAAGCATATAGTGTTGTAAATGTGTTATAAAACCTTAATGCTGTGTCAATTCTAATTAATATAGATTTATTAAAACTGGTATGACTTTTAGACCATTTTCATTGAAGCAACTGAGAATAAATCAGACAGAAAAGCAACAGATGAAGGAGCTTTAAGCAGCTTAGTGACCTAAACCACTTGTTAGTCCCTGTCTCTTCTTGGATAGGTTACACTTTTCTGCTGAAAATTAATTACTTAGTTAATGAAAGTACAAAAATTAAAATCATTTTAGTTAGTTAGACAATTACTGAGTGTATAGGCAGGCCAGATATGGACCTTTCAAAGTTAGAAGCTCCATTTTAAATTACTTTGCTACCTGGTACCTGTGTAATACTTACCGTTAAGTAAGTTTTCCTACTTAATGTCTTAATGCTCATGTTGTTTAATGTCATCTCAATTACTTGATATGTTGTTAATACAATTCTCATGTGAAGCAAGCATGTTTCAGTTTAACTCATCCATATGTATTTAGAGCAGTCAATATTAATTAAGAAACAAACCTGTTTACTCTTTCATTCGTCCTCCGCTGTTAAACATGTCATTCATATCTTTACTACTTTGCCAATGCTGGTGTAGTACAGATTGCAAGAGCTGAGCTTTGGTGGTTTTGTGTTTTTTTTCCTTTGAATAAAATCAGTATAAAATGATTATTTTATAAAGGTTCAGGAAGGGTCTTGGACTCAAATGGCTGTCTTTAGCTGTTTTGGGATTTTTGTTGGAGATCACTAGACACTGAGTAGCATAGACTGGGAGCATTGACAAAGCATGAGTCTAAGAGCCAGGAATGGAAGAGCTGATCTTGGCACTCTTGCTGTCTTTCAGCAAGACTTTTTCTAACCCTAGACATGGAAAATTTCAGGGACTTGTGATCTTTCAGAATTAGTCTTAGACATCTCTCTGTACCTTAGTTTATTCATGTGTGAAATATACTAATTATCCACAGGTTTTTTGTAATCAATGAAATTCCTGGATGAAAAACACTGCAAGAATGCAGGATAGTGTTCTGTGTAATAATACCATGTGCTTTGCAGCAACTGTGGAAATCATTAGAGAAGAAAGAGGAGAAGATAATTCATAATTTCATAGTAAACTGTCCTTCATTTTGTGTTTTGTGTTTTTTGTGTGCTTTATCATTGCACAGGTAAGTTCTCAGAATTTAGGGGTTAGTATCAGCAGAATTTTTAAAGCCTGCTTTCCAATTCAGACTTTTTCTGTGATAAAGTGTCTCAGCTGAGCCATTGTGAGCTATCTCTGTAGGCTTATGGAAAAGAACGATTGAATGATTTTTACTAAAAGGGATATAGAACATGCATAATAACATATCAATATGTGCTTTTAAACATGTAGGAGCACATTTGAGGATGGTCTGTGGGGTTTTTTTGGGGGGAGAGGTTGAGGTTTTTTGTTGTTTGGGCTTTGGTTAGGTTTTATGTTTATTTGGGGTTTTTTTAAGTTGTCTTGCAATAGATATGGATGGTTTGTAGTTCTAATTGTTGTGTCTTTTTGAATTGCATCCTTTTTGTGATTGCAAGGGTAGTGAGCGTGTAAGTCAGGCAATTCTCAGTAGAAAAAAAAATATTTATTAGGAACACAATCCAAATATAATTGAGTTTTAAAAAAACACGACTCCTGTTCTAATGTAAAATAGAAACATTATTAAACAATTCTTGATCTTTTATTATCAAGAGCTATCCTTTAGCTCTTGGAGATACATAATTTGGTTGAAATCTTACCATTATTTTTTACTTATTAACCACAGATAAAATATAAACCCAAGTCAAATCATGAGCTTTATGGTCTATAGACATCTATGAAAGCTCTACAAAGTAAGGCAGGAAAATTCACTGTGTTAAAGATGTGGAAACTGAGTCACAGGGAGGTAAAAAATTTATTGGAGGCCTCCCTCTAGGCTGTTGTCATGTTTAAGAAACAGAAGGAGCCCTTACCACCAGCCTAGTGCACTGTCCTTTAATTTTGCACATAAATAAATGTTTCTGCTTCTCTTACAAAAGTAAGATTTAAGGGTGTGGGACTAATGTTTGTCATCAGCAAAAGGAACTAGCTACTTTGCAGGGAAAATAGGTTTAAGCTGTGGTTCTACAAATGCAGGTACTTATTTATTAATACTAATATCAACATGGCACCAGAGATCTGAATTAATTTAGACATACATGCGCAATCACATTTTTGTTGGATTAATCAAAGGCCGTTCAGAAGGTTAATGCTAGCTTTATCCTTTTATACAGACTTCATGATGGCTGGAGGAAGACAGGACATTCCTGAATAAAATCTGAAGGTTTAAAGTTAAGCCTTCAAAATGTTTGTCAACAGAGGTGACTCTGTACCAATGTAGGGACCTCTGTCATGTGGCCGCAGCAGGTTGGTAGAAGTGCTAAAGTTGGATTTACCGTACCACCAGCCCCCATAGCTGCAGATGCTAACGTTGTCCTGAATTCAGCAGAGTATTAACTGCTTAATCCACTCCTGTTTAGCATAACATTTTGCTTGTGTTTAGGTATTGTACAGTATCTTATAGCTAACTCTTCTCAAGTGAAGTAAGCTTAAGTGAATACGTAAAGGTAAATATACGTTTAAGGACTGAAGAGGAGCACTTAAGCTTTATAAGAAGTGAATGATTCAGCCTAATGATGGTTTTGAACTGACAAATTGTAACTCTGGAGGAATACTTGAAATATACCATTCATCAAAAAGCATAATATTGTGTGCACTAATGATTTTATTATACCCTGAAGTACCTTTGTGTCCCTTGAAACAGCCATCTCATTGATAGAAGATTTAGTATTTTGTGACTATTCTTCCTTAATATTAGTGCCTAAAATCAATGTCTGCATCTTGTAACTTATGCATGTACTTGAAGGAAATTAATATCTTGAAGGAATTAGTAGACAAGAAATCGCATATTTTAAAAGAAAACATGTGATAATGTTTAGGTAACAGATTTTCCTATTCTACATCCTTACACCCTAATCTTCAGGCTCTATATTAAGCCTAAGGCTACTTTTTTTCAACATCCCAAGTGGCAATCATTCTCTAGCCTTCCCATGGTACATCAAAGACAAACTTGGAGAGATAAGGATAATACAAAGGACTTTATCAACCTATCCACTTTATTTGGCTATCATTCTTTCTGTAACAACGTGTTGATTATGCAACCTAGCTGAATTTGCCTGAAAAATGGCAATAATCCTTACACTCATGATAGGGTTTTTTCAGGGTAGTGGGTGTAGATGAGGAGATGAGGATGACAAATGTGTTTCCATGGCTCATGTTACATTATGGATGCTAACATCCATGTGAAGGCCTAGGTTTCAGCAGTCTATTCTTCTCCTGTTGTACAGACAGTTAGCATATCCTGCATAAAGCTGTGGTTTCTAGCTGAACACTTCCAGGCTAAAGTTTTGCCCATTTACTTTAAACTGCCAGTCTGTGAAATGTGGGAGTTCAAGTGCTGCTGAATAAATGTCTTAGTTGTATAGCCATTTTAGCCTAGGCCTCCCCGACTATGGCCCTGAGCTCTCAAAATGGTGTCCATGAATGCTGGTGTGTTGTGTGATGCTAGACCTGAAGGAGGCTTTGAGGACAGCAGTCATATAGTATGGCCTGGCAACCTCTCCTGTAAAGCCCTCTGCCTTCTCCTGACAGAAAACACTTTCCTAAGTGGAGACTGGGAAAAGATTTTCACAACCCTTTGAAAACAACCTTGGAGAAGAATGAGCAGTCTTTCCCCAGGCTTCTTTAGCTACTGGTTATTGCATTTACTGGGAGGCCTGAACGGCTTCCATACTCTCATTGGGAAGACTGAAAGCTGTATTTCCCATACTGGAGGAATATGCCCTCCTCACTTCCCCAACCTACAGATTGTCCTCAGATTTAAGGGGATATTTCTGTTCTGGACATTGCCCTCTGCTAAATTTCATAATCAGCTGGAAGAAACCATGATTCCAGTCTGTCCCTTGAGTACTGCTTTTATAGGTTGTCAAGTAATTGTTTTGATGGTGTTTGTTTTGGGTTTGGGGTTGGTTGTTTTGTTGTTTGTGTGGTGTTTTTTTTTTTTTGGGGGGGGGGGGTTGTTTTATATATAATTTTATTTTCATAAAAAGGCAGCCTGCTGCCATATGTGGCCAGTACCTAGTCCAGAAGGCACATCCTGAGCATTCTTCCTGAGTGCCCCCACTTCAGCCAAAAGCCACAGGCTTTTTGTGAAATGGGCATTGAGCTGCACCAGTGATGTGGAAATGTGGAAAAGCAAAAATTGAGATATGTGAGTACTTCAGGTACTTGGCAGATACTTCAAGTGTGTTACAATAGCAGCTAAATGAAGCTCTCAGGGATGAAGAATCTTGGATTTAGGTGCCCTGAATACATTTTTGAATCTATTCCTGAATCCCTTTAAAATATATAGAAATTTTACTAATTTGCTAATCTGGAACCCACTGAAACACTTGCTTAAGTTGTAAATTTATAGGCACTTATATCTAAAGCCTGCTCCATTTCAAGAAAAGCTTGTACTTATGAGATTTCCTAGACTGACAATTATCGTTTGCGTGTGAACTGTCTCTGCATCTGTAACTGGAACTTGCAAGCTGAGAATCATGTACAAACATTTTAAAAATCAGGCCTTGGTATAAATTGTGGTTTTTAATATAAATGTAGTATTTAAGTTGTTCAAAAACCAGTCATAGATTTTCTCAATTCAGTCAGGAAAATATATCAAAATTAAGTACACAGTGTGGTTGTAAAGCTACACCAGGGTATGGATAGGTGCACAGAAATTACTCTGAAATAAAAACTGTTGCAAACTTGTATAGCATCATAAGCTTCACAGGAACAGTCCAGGTGTACACTTTTACTCCTGATAAATGTCATGTAGTTAGGGTTGTCTTTCATTTAAAGAGAAACTTGTAATGTTTTGAAGTAAGTGTGTACATGTAGGCTACCAAACAGCAAGTGAAGTACTTACTTTAAAGGCACTGATTCATATATCAGAACCCTTGTTCAAGGTTATTATTTTTCATTTATTAATTTTTATTTTGCTTCTTGAGTATATTAGGTCTAAAGGCATCAAAACTATTTTAATTCTGAATGAGATTGTCCAGACAGCGGAGTTTAATGCAGTTTGACAAATCCACTTTGCATTTGCATGATTCAGGTTAATTTTCTTGAATACTTCCAAATAGTTAAACTCTCAAGCCTGAAGGATTCGGAACACGTACGGCTAGCTAACAATGCAATTATTTTTGTCATTTTTTTAAATAATACTTGCATTGTTGTTTTAAAACAACTTGAGTGAATCTTGACATTGTTATGGAACTGAGTGTTCTAACAGAGTGCATTAAAGCATTACACACCATTGAGAGATGTTTAACCAACTTTCTCTGGCAGGAGTTTCATTTTCTGATTGCCATTCATAGGATTTCTAACAGAAGTGCTTTCTTATCTTAGCCAAGTTGTAAATGTATCCATTGGATAATTTTATAAACTATAAAATACATACATATGTGTTCATTCCAAACTACTTCTGGCTTGTAAGCATTTTGTTGGAACTGTAATATCCATAACAAGTTAAAATTAGAAGAAAACCTCACTTTGACTGGATCTACTTTTGAAAATAAGGAAATCATATAAAAACATGAACTGTATATTTCTATGGCACCTGCTGTTTTTCAGGTGTTTATAACATAGCCATAAAAATTCACTCCAGGCTGAAACTTGGTATTTAAAAGTCTCAACTCAGCAGGAGTTTTAAATCAGATTTGGTTTAAATTAGTTTGAGCTTTTTCAGTTATAAAAGGGAGGGTGGAGGAAAAATGTTGATGCATCAAATATAATTTTATTCATTCCTTTACCTGAAAACCAGTTTTGCTTTATAAAGATACAATTTGCAGGTCGTTAGCCTATAACATGGAGTAGGGAGTCAGGGTGTCAAAGGGGGAAAAGAGGGAGAGAAAGAATTACTATCCAAGAATTTGGTATTTGCAAATGCTTAATGTCTTCTGTGAGAACATTTACCATGGATCCTTACTGAGCTTTCATAAAACTGTATCCAGGATATACAGCATTTTTTAATTGAAAAAACATGCTTTCATTCAGTAAAGTCAATAACTCATAATTTAAGGTCTGTTTTGTCATATGTCAATGACTAGTGGATGAATTATATTCAGACATAATTGATTTAATACTTTCTAACGGTGACATTAAAAAATCTGAAGCAATCTGGGACTTCAGCTTCCCCTGCATTTACTGGAAGCTGGGCACCTACAATCCCTCTGGCTCATGTGAAAAATCTATCCTCCTTCTGTTGTATTCAGTGTATGTAAAACACAAAACCAATTTTAATTAACTGAGGATCAAATAGAAAGATTGACATCATTTGCATTTACAATGCACCACCATTTGTACCTTGCTTATACATATGCACATACTGGCATCTCTGCTTATAAAGACCTTCAGTTGCAGCAGAACCATGTAGATGCCTGAGCTGAAATTTTCCAAAGTTGCTAGCGGCTTTGCATGCCCACTTTGGGCCACATTTTCGTCTGTACTGAGGAAACAGAGCTCCAGAAGGAGCCTGTGTAAGCTGTGCCTTTGAGCACAATTGTAAGTCAAGCTTTTGGGATACCGAAAAACTGAGGAAGCCAAAACTAGGGGGCAGTTTTTCTTTAAACTTAGGTAGCAAAGACTCAAAACGGCTAGTATTAATTTCTTTGAACAGAATACATTATGTGGTATTCCTCCTTATTTTTAATGCTGTTATACAATGGAATGCATTACCATAGTGTTCCCTTTTCCCATCTGTTCCTCAAAAAGAAAAAAAAAAGAGGTATGTAACATTACAAAAGGGCTCTTGGAAATGTTTATGCAAAGTACTACTTTTCAACACTAAATCAAACATAGAGACAAGCTAGCAGTGAAAGTGTTCTTTCTTTCCCATATAGGGGCTATGTATACTTTTGCTTTAACAATCAATCCTGAAATGTGGACATTTTGGCTTGCAGTTCATCTTGTGGTACATAACTCTGAAGAGATGTGCCTGATGCTCCATGAAGGACTAGCATTTAGTGATGTTTCTCTCATTGTGAGGTATTGCCAAACCACAATTTACAAGTACTGAATGTCCTGAACTGCAGTAGGATAATTTTGATACTTCAAGTTTGGCATTATCTTAATATCTCGGGTTTTGCTTTAAATTTAATTCTTGTGTGTCTGTCCTCACGTGGCTATTTTACCAATAAACCAGACACGTTTATTGTTTCTCTCTCTTTTTTCCCCCTATTGTTCATGCTTTGACAGTTCCATAAAGTTTATTTCTCCCTGCTGCTTAGTGTCTTTTTATTCTGTTTGTTTTTCTCTACTTCCAGCTGGGATAGTTTAATGAATTATTTTTCAGTGTGTGTGATATGGCTTTTACGGCCTGCCTTTGGTGATTGTGATTAATACAATTTTATTTTATTCTTTGCCCTGCCCTGGTTCCCAGTGCTCAGTGTAGTGATCATCATTGTATTACAAATATTGTGATATTATCCATGTTAAGCTTGGAACATAGTTTCATTCATTCTGTTTTTTATTCTTCTGCCTGGATTTTTATTTTTAGTTTCAGTCCTGAAATTTTTGGTTTTGTGCCAATATCTGTACATTTATTTTGTGTTGCAGTTGGATGAGTAAGCTCTTTGCAGCTAATGAGCTGTCCCTGTCCTGGGTTCAGCAACAGCAGTCATTTTTCTCCTTCTTAGTAGCTGGTGCAGTGCTGTGGTTTTGACTTTCAGTCTGGGAACAGTGCTGATAACACCGATGTTTTCAGTTACTGCTTAGTAATATTTAGTCTGACCAAGGACTTTCTGAGTCTCATGCTCTGCCAGGGAGGAGGAGAAGCTGGGAAGAAGAAGAGACGGGACACCTGACCCAAACTGACCAAAGAGGTATTCCATACTACAGCACATCATGCCCAGTATATAAACTGGGGGCAGGGACCCAGAAGGACTAGATCACTGTTCAGGTCGGGCTGGATATCAGTTGGCGGGTAGTGACCAGTTGTGTTCTCTTCCCTTGTTATTTCTCTTATCATTATTATTATTGGTGGTAGCAGCAGTGGTTTGTGTTATACCTTTGTTACTGGACTGTTCTTATCTCAACCTGTGGGAGTTACATTCTTTCAATTCTCCTCCCCATCCCTCCAGGAGCAGGGGGAGGAAAGGTGAGAGTGAGCTAACAACTGTGTGGCTGATTTGTGGCTGGGCTTAAACCACGGCTATCCCACACAGTCATCAAGTCCATACCTTCCCTGAATATATTTTTTAAGGTGATTTGGCATCCATATTTGTTTGAGGGTTAGGGTGGGGATTTTTTTTTTTTTTTGGGGGGGGGGGGGTGTTGTGAGTTTATGAGGAAATTTACAGAAATCATTCAGCATATCAGCCAGGTTTGGATCCAGCTGTTTTTTGAACAGGCAGGAACCTCTGTAGCCATGGCCAGGAATGCACACATTTTGTAGAACAGTCCTAATGTGGTGGAGATAAAGGCAAGACAAAAAAGGTAGAGAGACCACATTCTACTTCTTGTAGATCCACACCTACCGACACAGATACTTCAATTTGCACCTTAGCCCCTTGAAAGCTTTTAATTCAGCCAGTCTGAATATATTTTTTTATCCCAGGTTGTTTTCTTTTACTTCTTACAAAAGGGTGTTAGGTCAACTGTTTCTCATGGCTAGCTGTCATTTTCAAGGGGAAAAAAGTGTGTGGAGTTAACATAGCCAATTCTAACATGCTCTTTGATTCATTGTTTTGTAGATATGTTCAAACCTGACAATGAGGTATCAGTAGGTTCAAAAGTTTGACTTATAAAGCTGGTTAATTTTTCTTGCCTCATTGCAGGAGGAACTGAAGAGCATGCAGTCATATGTGGACAATGATATGCTTATCCTCTGAGAATGATCTGAGACCACCAACTGTGGTGGTCTATGACTTGTGTCATAGTTCTCAAGTAGAAAAACGTGCTCCACTCAAACTCCCACTTGGTGGAAAAAGATTCTGCCATGTGTCACCAATCGCTAGTTCCTTTCAACAACTAGCTTCTTTCAGCTTATGAATGTTATATTTAAGTGGTTCCCTTTCAAGGCATAGTAATCCTCCCCATGGTCTTACTTAGTATATCTGTTTCTCTTTCCCTTCTTTCTCAGAAAACTTGCAGTCTTATGTGTTACATTTTATGTTTCTAAATGCTTATTTAGTTTTCTGTGGTAAATTAGTAACACTGTTCGTCCTGCAAGTGCTCTGCAGCATTTAGCTGTTCAGATTTAACAAAATATTAGGGAAGCTGGGTTATTCGGCCTTCCTCCTAGCTGTCAGGGTTGTAGCTTTGTCACTACCTGTACTATCCTTCAAATTCTATACCTTCCACCTTGAGATTTCTTTTGATTTCCCTAATGCACAATGGTATCTCCACAGTGGAATGAGATTATTCAGAGATTTCTTTCTTTAGATTTTTTGGATTTTTTCCAATAGTTTGCTAACACAAAATCACTTGCTAGAGAATCACTTGTTGGTTGTTATGACTTTCCTGGCAACAACAAGATGTGATCCTTTTATCTATCTTTAAGTGAAGCTAAAACATCATTTCTTGATTTAATGACAGAGGTAGTAACTCCTTCTCTTAGATACATTTCATTTTCTAGGGACATTGTTTCAGGTTTAGTAATTAGTCTTTACTGAAATTTGTACCACTAACACTTACAGTTCTTAGATTTTACTATTACTATGTCAGCACTGTCCATACCACTGTGGTTATTTCAGCAGTAATTGTACTGCTTTACTGAGTAATAGTTAACATTTTTCAGGATTGCATCATAGAAATGTTAATACAATCTAACATGATACATTATCTACTGTGTAGTCTGAAAAAGTAATAGGAGACATGAATGACAATTAAATAATCTACTGAAATAACATTATGATCTTTTCTCTGTGGTCTGCTTAAGCCTATATAAATAACGTTACTTTCTCATGATATTGAAGTGATGGCTATAGGGTTATATTGCTGTGAAAAAGGATAGATGCATCAGAATGCTGTAAATAAATAGATCTAAAGTCAGCAACAAAGCAGTCTTGGCAGAGGCATAGCCCCTATGTGTGGGGTTCAGCATACAGAGGAAATAGGCAAGAGAAAACATTCAATGACATCTTGAACATGTTTCCATAACTCAGAATGTAGAACTGGATAACAGAAATTGATGTATTGATGTGCTTTGTGAGCAGGAAAAATGTGTGTGTTTAATATTTTCTATATATTTTGATTCAGTAATGAGTTCTACTCAAAGTCATTTTTATTCATCTTTCTACCTACTGTTGACTATTTCTAAGTCCATATGTGGGATTTTCAGCCAGATTTAACTTGAATACTGCATACAGTATAATCCACAAATAGCAGGGATTTTGATACTTTTTTTTTTTTTTTTGTTATCCATGTCCTTTAACACCTGAAATCAATTTTAAAAATAGGCAAAATATGCATAGTGTGTATTTTTTTTAAACTGGGAAATGGAGCATAAAACAAAACTTGGTCTACTTCATTTATCCATTATTAGAAGAAGATACATTGAAATTTTGCATCTTTTCTTGTAGCTTTTCTATTTGATATTACTTATGCTCTGAAACTTAGAAATTATTTATATTTCACAATTTAGAAATCTGTTATTCTTGTGCAGAGTGCAAAATCAGTTTGTTTGGGGTTTTTTTTCCTACCTTCAGCACTCATGCAAAGTTTTTTTGTATTCACTGTGTGCAAAGTAAATGACTATGGTATCTGCAGGCCATGGATAATCAAGCCCTTTTGTGCTTTCAAATTTTGCCATTAAGCCAGGTTGTAAGCCACTTAATTTCTGTGAATCAGAAGGACCACTCATATGAATTAACTGCTCATGAGTGCTGAGGTCTTTTTCTGCCAAACTAAATAGTTCAGACAAATACATGAAAATAAGAGTCAAGGTTAGAAACAAAAAAGAGACTAGTCCCTTATAGAAGAATTTAGTCACTAATTTCTTCATGAGAGGTCAGTTGTCTTCTATCAGAAATTAGTCAGGAAAGATGGGTTGTCTTCTGTCTTTAACATATTTTTTCTTTCATAGTTTCATACAAGAATTCATTTAATTCCCACGAGTGATGGTTTAGTTATCAAGATAATTCCATGTTTAACAGTTGCATTGTGGATTGTTCATTTTAAATAAGAAGCTGCTATTATTTCCTGTCACAAAAGTGATATTTCTTTTTCCTTTCTGTCATTTGACAATAAACTTTGTTAGTTATGAAACCAGATCATTCTGTGTATTATATGAGTCACTTACTATTAGGCTCACTTTTTATGGAATTGAATTTGCCTATTTTCTTTGCTGGTGGGAATATGAGTTTATTGGTTTGGACTCCTGCTCAAAGAGAGAGAGGGATGCTAGTGGCATAACCAGAGGGAATATTTTGGTATACTTTTCCACTCTACCTTTGTGGGTTTGCTGAAGGACAAATTTTTATTTATTTTTCTTTTCCCAGCAGGACATGCTGCTTCATTTTTTTTCCTTCCCCAGCAGAGGAAATCTCACACTTCTGGCACTTTGACACATCGCTGACTGTTAGAGAACATGGAGCCCCTGTTTACTGCTGGTTCTTAAGTCTTAAACAGCCCTCCACTGCTTTTATTATACCATTAATTGCGCTTAATGCAGATGCATTTCTAGTACGCTTGGCTAAGCTCTGAAAATTAAGTAGAGAGTACTTTGTTATAATATTCACTGTAATGAGCTCTGGTGGGACAGGGTCTGTTAAGTTTGAAATTACCTCAGGCCATTTCCAAAGGACGACTTAAAATATTTCGCATCTATGGAAGTTTGCAACTAGATAAATAGCCAAAGTTGAGAAGAAAAAAATGACAGCCCCACAATATGCACTGGGTGAAATATGAACATTTTTAATACCAAATTGTTGCATCTACTTTAAACATTTATTATCTCAAGTAATTTGTCAAAGTTTTCAAGCTGACAGCATGTAAATTTTAAGGTGTTTGTTTTGACACAGGTTTATATGCATACTCTTGTTGCTTTTGGTTCCTTAATCCAGACCATGCATTCATGAAACTGGAATAAATTCAGGACTCCCTCTGGGTTTACATAAATTGGTTCAAGACAGGGTCACACCTCTCAGTACAAAAACCTTAAAAGAACTGCTGCAACTATTAGCCAATTAGCTTAATGTTACAACTAACAGCCTGTACTGAGTACTGATCTCTGGTATCTGCCTAAATAAATGACTAATACACCTTCAATTCCCTTAGTGTTCTTTAGTTATATGACCGCTGTAATGCTTTGCGGCTAATAAAATTTCAGATTGACTAACTTATTGGGTAGCTTTACCAAAACATCCAAGTAATCCTTTATATATTCATTAGAAATGGGTCCAAAATGAATTCTCTGAGGACTAAGTGGAAAAGTCTCCCTGGAATCAGCCTCACTGATTTTTAGATACATTGGCACAAATTGGCTGGAGGATTTTCTGTGGTTTTAGTGCAGCAACTTATCTATGTTTTGTAGTTAAACTTTAAGAATGAGGTAATTAGAGGCCCCCAAGCTTGAAATTCATACACCTTTTTTCCTTTAATATAGTCTATACAAGCCTGCCAAGCTAAGTATTTTACGGATGCACGTTGTCTGTGGAAGCTCTGGACCAAATTTCCAGATAGGTTAAAATCTTAGAACTGTTTTCTTTGGTATTGAGATTTTGAATGTAGAAATGAGTAGGAAGTCTGTTTGTTACCAAGGGTCAGTCTGCAGCCTATTGTGTCATGCAGAAATATTCACTAGTCAATAATCAAATACATTGTGGCCATTAAGTACTGCACCTGTTGTCCAGATGGCCTAACAATAAACATGACACAGTCAGTCATGATTGCAGAATAGGGTGGACAGAAGGCTTTGGGGGATGTTTCCAGGGTCCTCTCTGTTTATGTAGACCTTTACAGCTAGACTGTTATGTGGTTGGGAGTTTCTGAGTTAGCACATTTCAGCCTTGCAACCACTCTGACAAGTTATCCCAAGGATCTCCATGAAGTTTTGTGTTTCTGTTGAGTTTTAAACTGAAACAGCAGCTATCTTTTTATTAACTAAGAATGCTATTATTTGACAAAGAATAGAGCAATTAATCTCTGCATGTTGAGAAACATAAAATGCCATCAAAATTGCTCTAACTTTAAATGCAAATAAAGCTTGTTCTTTCTGCTAAACTTCATAACATATTTTTAGGCCTATGAATCATTTATTAGTTTAGATAATTTTATATTATGACAAGTTATTGAACACACAATTATGTGCAGTACTGCAATATAAAACATAGAATCAAACCCCACCTTTATTGAATAACTACTGTATAAAAGGGTTTTGCACTAGAAATACTTCAAAAGTCATAAAAACCCGTATCCCATTTCTCTCCTAGGAACATCCTTTATTGGATGAACAATTTGGAGAAAGGAGTGATTTGGAGATTCTGCTTCAGCTTGAATAGGCATCTACCCTGCACACTTTGTAAAATATACTACTTGCCCTATTAGCTTCAAGATTTAAAATATTGCAGTAGTTTACCAATGTGATTAAATTTAAAATGAAACATCTAAGTACTTTTTGGACCAAGGCATGACATACTGAGAGCTTTGCTAAAGATCTGCTTCACTCACAGTTTTGGAAAAGAGTTACTTATTATTTATTTACCTTTTGGAAGTGACTAGATAAATTTATTGTGTTAAGTCAGCTCCAAACATCCACTAAAGTTTGTCAAATTCATAAACCTAAATAATTTTATTTCAGTAAACTGAAGGACAAAATTCAGAAACAATTAATAAATGAGTTTAAATATTTCCAGCAGTTGCCAAAAGGGCTGGATGCCAGACACAGTAGTTTTCACTAAGTTTAATGCAGTATGTTATCAACTGGGAGTGTTGTACAGAAGCTAGCATGAAATGAGCTAGAAATTAGAAAACAGTCCCAAACTGGATAGTACACAGATGCAAAAGAGCATGATTAGCAAGTGCTAGTATTTGGTATCTTGCCTGTTGATATTAGTGGCAAGAATTGCCAAATTAAGCATGCTGCCTCTGTAGCGTTTCTTGAGGTGGTGCTCTGATACCACTTCCCATCATTCACATGGTTCCAGAGGAAGAAATGAGTACAGATGAACGAGCCCATGTGAACCTCGTGAAGTTCAACAAGGCCAAATGCAAGGTCCTGCAGCTGGGTCAGGGAAATCTCCAATATCAGTACAGGCTGGGGGATGGATTGATTGAAAAAAGCCCTGCAGAGAAGAACTTGGGAATGCAAAATTGGATATGAGCCAGCAATGTGTGTTTGCAGCCGAGAAAGTAAATTGTATCCTGGGCTGCATAAAAAGAAGCACTGAAAGTAGGTCAACAGAAGTGATTTTCCTCCTCTGCGATGGCTGTCATGAGACCCCACTTGGAGTATTGTGTCCGGCTCTGCGGTCCCAGTGCAAGACATGGATTTGTTAGAGTGGGTCTGGAGGAGGGCCACAAAAATTATTAGAGGGCTGGAGCACTTCTATGAAGAAAGGCTGAAAAATTTGAGGTTGTTCAAGCTGGAGAAGAGAAGGCTCCAGGAAGACCTTATTGCAGCCTTTCAATATATGGAGGGGGCTTATAAGAAATACAGGGGAAGTTTTTTTTACCACAGCCTGTAGTGACAGGACTATTATAGAAAAATTTGATTAACTGTATTCTTTTCTGTGAATAGTCTCTTTTAGCACTAGTAGCGCTCAGCTTGGGCTGTAACCTGAGAACTTATAAAAGAGGAAATAGAAACCTTTCCTTGAACTTTATTTCATGGGATCCCAAGGTCGTACCCTGTTCTGGTGGCCAGTGGGCATAAATTCAGAACAGGACAAGAGGCAACAGTTTTAAACTGAAAGAGGGGAGATTCAGACTGGGCAAAAGGAAGAAGTGTTTTACAATAATGGTCCTGAGACAACAAGTTGTCAGGAGAATTTGTGGTTACCCCATTATTGGAAGTGTTCAAAGTCAAGTTGGTCAGGGCTTTGAGCAACTTGATCTAGTGAAGGATGGTCCTGCCCATGACAGGAGTTTGAACTAAATGAAACTCCTGCCATGACAGGAGTTTGGACTAAATGACCTTTGTCCCTTCAAACCCAAACTATGTTCTGTGCTTCTATTTAAAAAATTGGTGTATGATTTTGTCCACAAGCTAGTGTTATGCCTGGTTTGCAGATTAAGTATCACACTTTGAAGGGATACCTTTGCTCTAAAGATTTCATGTTGCCTTTTTGCCATAAAGGTGGTGATGTTCGGACTTTTTACTTCTCTAGGCATTATAAAAACACCTGGTTCAATTTTCTGATTAATAAAATTAAGTTATTTTGACTTCCCTGGGAATTTTGTCAGCTGTTTACCACAGGAAAAAATACACTCTTATGTTAACAGTAATTGTCAATATAGTAAAATGCAGTATAGTAACCAAATTCAAAAACTGGTGGGAGAAATTATGACTTCATTAACTGCTATACATTCCCTATATTTGTAATATGGATTCCAAGGAAATACAATTTAAAAGCTGGCATTGTGAATTGTATTGTGACACTTGATTTGTAGCTCTCTGATAATGCATGGAATAGCATAACTTCAGTTTCCTTTCTAGCCAGCACTGTTTGAGGAAGAGCTTAAATATACCACTTTGCCAGGTGCAGAGAAGTTGTTATTTTTTAGGCGATTAACCTGAAAACAAGGGTAGTTCACAACCCTTTGGAACTCCACTACTGATAACAAAATAAGGCAAGAGGCTACCTCCCCTTTGATGATGAGTCCTTGAAACTGCAGTAGAGTGAATAGTAGTTCTTTTGTGGTGCAATTTTAATGACTGCTATGATGTATTTTTTAATTCCCTCCAGGACAAGGCTTTTTGGAATAGGATCCAAGGATTTGGGATGGGGGGTGTGTGTGTACATGTTTAGTGAGGAAATTTAAATTGTTCTGCCATTTCAACTTAAATATCTGCTTCAGTATTTTCATTCCCAACTATGTTGCCTTCCAGAGCTTCACATGCCTGAGAAAGTGATCCATTTCACCTCCTACAACACAGCTGTAGGTCCTCTGATCATAATGAACTTTCTCATAAGGAACTTATGTGTGGATGAAAGTGCCAATTCAAATAAGCTAGTGTGAAATAGGAAAATTAAGAAAAGAAAGATGAAAAGTGTGGAAAGAAAAGATGAGGTAGTATAAAAGTGGAAAATATGAGTTAGAAAAGGGGCGCACTCAGTCCTTTCCAGGATTTTTTGTACAACGGGTTTCCTTTGTTAACTTTTAACAAATTCATTAAGAATTAATTAACAATTCTTCTTTAGACAGAGTATGTTTACACAGAAGTATAAACTAGCTGAGGGACTGGAAGCAGCCCACCTGTGGTAACACAGAGATGAAAAAGTTTTTTTATATTGCTTCTTAGAAAAATTTCATAGACTTTCTTAGCACAGCTAGGCCTTTATCAGTGGGCACATTAACCCATTTACAGCTAGTCCACATTTGGCTATATTGTGACTGATAAAGATATATCCTTAGCCCAGCTCAAGATAATATGTGCCAGAGTTCAAAAGGATGTTTGAACCCCATGGAACAAATGGATTAGCAGCACAGGTGTGTAGTATATGCAGCTCAGAGCACTTGAGTCCCTGTTGCCTTGTTAGCTTCAGTGTCAGCAATACTCAAGTGGTCATCTGAAGTGTCAGCTGACTAGTGAACTTTAAACATCACCTTAGTGGAGCTACAGCTCTACACAGTTTGAGAACAGGGGGGAGGTACAAGCCAACATGGGAGCTGCAGCTGGAGCTAGCACTGCAGTGGAAACCACTTCTTTGCTGCATGCAGTTTAAGTGAGGATTGTAAATGAGGCACAGCTTTAAAATCCTGTTTAGATTATGTCTAATTCTTCCTTTCAGTTTGCATTCTTCAATTTTTTATTTTTCCCTTATTGCAAGTGATTTTCAGTCTATTTTTTCTGCCATTCACATTTCCTTTTCCTATAACGAAGTCACAATTTTTTTTTTTTTTCCTGAAGTCATCACTCATCAAAATAAGCATTTCTTCTCAAAGGACATCTGTCCATGGGCTGCCATAACAATATCTGTCTTATCCTCTTCCAGCCATGTAGGTACCTCTCTATTCCTCAGATTGATCCTATCCCATAGAAGAAGGAGTCACTATTATGTGAGAATTATTTTCAGAGAAATTTGAAACTTTTGGAAAATTTGGGGCAGTTTTGCTCAATACTTTTTTTTTTTAGTGTGTTCTCCATCTTATTTGTGGAGAGCAGAATATACATTGCAATAATATTGCATTTGTAAGGCAAAGAGAAAGACTTGTTTGTCAGTATTCACAGAAAATAATTTACTGCATTTCTGACTTGTCCTCCTACAACATTTTTGAGTGGAAATGTATTTTTTACAAGTAAATTTCTCAGATTTCCAGGTATTATTAACAAAATAAGATGTTGTTTGATGTACAGCAGACAATTTAAAATAATCCAAAATGCCCTTAGGCTAGTACATTCGTAATGAAAAATGTCAGAATACAAACTGTCTTCAAGGAGATTACTAAAAGAAATAAGAAAAATAGATAAACAGTGTCAGGCATTACTCATTAGTTTTTCTACACAGTGTATAAAAGTTGTGGGTGACAGAAGACAAAAAAGTGTATTTTTTGTTGAGTTTGAGCAGTCTTCATTTAACTCTCTCTTTATATTTTAGTTTAAGTATCATACTGTGTTATACTCTGGAAAAAAAAAAGGCATTTTCTGTTTTATGAATTTTAGTTACAAATTGCATAGCTGTGAAAATATTGTTCTTCAGCTGGACTGAGGCAGCATGAAAAATAATACGTTTAAGAATTAAAAGGCAATGTTGGAATGCAACAAAATACGAACAGAATTTTGAGGACATTATTTCAATAAAATAACTCACACACTACTGAGCTGTTATATCAAGCAAATTATTTCTCTTTATAGCAAATGCATGCATGTATTACCTTAGGTTTTGTGGGTGTATAATAAAATGTAATTGTTGAGAAACTAACTAAATGCAATACATTACCAGTATAATTGTAAAGCTCTTAAGAAAAAAATAGGGGAAAAAAAAAAGATATATTTATCAGTGCTCATAGAATGTGAGAAAGAGCTGATTTAAAGACTCGAGTGTTATCTTGCAAAACGAAACTTTGCCCCCAAAGTTGAGGTAACCATCTGTGTCCATGTCTGATTCAAGTACTGTGTGGGGAATGAATTCTGATGCCTTTAAGTTCATTCGCTAAAGAATACCAAAATATCTGGCTAGAATAGCACCCTGAACTTTGATGGTTAAGGTGTTTAGGATGTATTTTGAACTGTGAATGCCATGTGGCTTCTTTTACAGCAGGACAGGCTTGACTTTTTCAGGTAGCAAGTGTGAATCTCAGCTATGACCTAGTCAAATAAAAGAAATATTTTCCATCACTGCAGAAAGAATCTTGAGCTAAATTAATTCATGATGCTAAAGAATTCAACTCTGCTGAAGTGCATGTTGTACCAACACACGACATTCTTCTTGGCTGTAGAAAACTGCTTCCGGTTTTCTCATTACCAAGCTCATAATTCCATAACTATTCTGGCTGTCTTCTGATCAAACTTTTCTGTAGTTCCCTGGCAGGCAGTCTCCAAAGGTGAAGGAAACTGGACTTTTCTCACATGACTATTTAGAAAGATCCTACTGCATTTAAAAGGGGAAACACCAGATGTGTGCTAGAACCAGTATAATAGTAACAGAAAATATGTTAATGTCTTACTTCTAAATTATTTTCAAGGTAATTCATCATGAACTGTATGAATTCTTTTAATGTTAGAGAAGATTCAAAAAGCAGGTCCCTATTTCCAATAAAGATTTAAATGTTCTTCTTACTAGTCATTTGGATTTCCAAGACATTCTATTTCCTTAAAAACTGCTGAAACAGACTCTTACAAACGGTAGCACACTTCTCCCCTCCCCCCCCCCCCCTTTTTTTTTTTCAATATATTAAGAACCTGATCCAAAGTGCTGGAAAGTCTTTCCCTTCAGTACAGAGGCTTTGGGCTCTGGATCAACCCATTTTTTTATAAGCAGCCATTCTTTTAAAAACAAGTGGGTATGTCTTCCAGTTATAATGATTTAACCAATATTGGGATGTGTATGACCACATCTCTTGAAGACTGCTTCATTAGCACTTGGAGATTTCCAGTGTAGCTCATACATGGTCATTTTTCAGTCCTCAGCAATTCTGAAATACTGTTTTAGCTCTTAGAAAACTTGATTAACATTTCTATTTGTTTTTTCCTAGTGAGAAATCAAGAACCAGTTACAATAGATTTTAAGCATTTGTTACAGTTCTACTACAGCTGGTCTTGGTAATCTTCTTAAATTTCTTCAGTTATTTTTTTTAAATCACCAAATTCTCAATAGTTGCATTTTCTTACATTCTCCCTTATGAACAGAGAGAAGCAGCAGCTGGAAGACAAGCAAAAATAATTGACTAGTGGCACAGTTGGTTCTTACCAGAATCTTCAGTTAATTACACGGTTCAGTTTCGGCAGCTGATAGAGATTTCTTCCCTGAAAATGTGGATTGATTGCAGACTTGTACCCAGTCTCATCTCATTTATGAATCTTCATTATATCTTTTTCTAATTGCATAACAAAAAAGAAAAGAGGCATGTAGTGTACAAACAAATCCACTACCTACATGTATCAGTCATAAGACCAACTTTGTAAAGGCAGCAAAGCCCTAAATTTGCCTTAGAATTCGAAACAAGGTAGTCGTGCACTTAGATTCATTTCAGTATGTCTCCTGCTTTGGTAGGGTAATGATGCATTAGCCAGTTGTATATCTGGTTATATCATAGCTGGATTTTGTATTCCAACAGTGAATGCAACTCCTACATTTGCCAATAGCAATGTTTGATGTATTTTTAAATCTTTAGAGTTCACATAACATTAGGAGGTCTGTTCTTTTCCAGTGTTGTTCTTAGCTGGGAGGCTTTTTCTTACTTAGCCTGTGACAGAATGACAGAAAAAAGTGAGTACGCTAGAAGTGCAGGTGACCAAAGCTAGCACTGTTTGCATTATGAGGTGCATGGGTTTCTTCCTCCTTTGTTACTATACAGTATTCCATAGCCCTTACAAAGTTTAATGACACTATCAAATACGAAATTTGTCTTTTTTTTTTGTGTCTGATACTGAGTGAATAAATTGCCTAGATCAGTAACATCTAAAGCTGTTAGTTTCTAAAAGTACTTTGCACTTGCTGTCAGAAGAGGTTATATGTATTTCTTAAGAAAATTCAGTGGGCGGTTGTAACCACATAACAAATGGTTGCCTTCCTGTGCAGACAGTTGTGAAATGCTTGGCTTTAGCATCACACTTGGCAGTGACAGCATAGCCCTCATAGCATACAGTACCTTAGGCCATTAGCAAGGAAGTATTTAAATCTATCTGTGGATATATCAATGAAAGTTCAGATCTGTTATTCCACCAATAATAATGAGAAGCTAATGGAAAGAATGTTAATTGCAAAGTGTCTTATTATTTGTTTTCCTTATTCATTTTTTTGTTAGCACAGATGAAGTAAGTATTTTTTATCTGTCTTGAGTTTTTCCACATTCTTCCACTGAGCACTGAAAAAAAATTGTTTGTTCATAAAATGATGCAGTGAGCCCACCAAAATAGAGGGAGAAGTAAGGAAGAAAAAGAAGGCTATGCAAGAAGGCAGATCTCTGTATAGGAGGGTCTAGTTAGGGGAAGCTGGATATGTTTCAGTGTTAGTAAAAACAGGGAGGATGTGAATCACAGCTTGCACATTTTCAACACACCACTGTCTAAGGCATAAAAAGGCAATTGTATTGGCTCTGAGGAGGAGCAGCTTGCCTGTTTTGTTCACAGAAGATCTGAAATAAGACTGCCAAGATTTAAGACAACAAAAAAAAAAAAAAAAAAAGGAGGAGACATAACAAAGCAAGATTTCTCCTTCCTGGCTTTCAGAAATATATTATACCTTGCTTAATGTAGATCGAACAGCTTTTGGTCCTCTTGACATACTAGTGGCATATGAAAGCCCTGTGGATGGATGGAGTGTTAGATTGGAAGTAATAAGGTTGTGCCTGACTTACCTCCGCATTTGTAGCAGATGTTACAAATGTCATAACATGAACCTTTGGGATCAGTCTGGAAAAAAAAGCAAGACAGCAGATGTAGGCCTCTTAGTTTTACCAGCAAGTATAGTCTGACACTATATAACACTGTTCTGACTTGATGTTAATACCCTGTCCTCCTCCTGAGAACAGAATCAGTGACACTAACCATTTCTGTAGCACTGAAGTTGGAAAGGGGTGACAACAGGTTTTTTTTCCCAGATTAAATTACAGAGGAATTTTAATACTAGTTTGAAAATAAGATGATAGAATTATTACTCTCAATAAGCATTTTATTGTTATATCTGAATAAGTAATCTGTATTCATCACTCATTTCTGGGGGGAACTGAATTTTAACGAATTTCTTCATGCTACCATAGCATTTATGTTTTTTTCCATTGGTAGGGCCAAATCTTGCAGAGTGGACATTTATCTAAACCACTGCTAAATTCCTAGGATTTTAAACCCTTAATTCACCCCATCTTTGTCTGTCCCTCTTCCTTGCCTCACACATCTGTCACTCTACTTTGCCTCTTTCTCTTCCATATTTCTGTAGATGTTTTTCCCATCTCTTTACAGCAATTCCCAGGATTTCCTGGGAAGGTCCTAGCTCACATTAGTTACTGAACCCAATTTCATTAAAGCTACAGTAATATTTAAAGCGTCTTTTCCTCACAGTTGTCTCCACCAGCACTTTCTCAGCTATCCCATCTAATTTTTTGACAGTTTTGAAAACATTTTTGTGCTGCTTTTCACATTGCCTCTTATTTGTGGCTCATCCTCTCTGAACTGAAATGTAAAGCCATTTTTCTCTTTTCTTTAAGACTGCTGCCATCTAATGATATTGATATATGGTTGAAGAATAGATGGAGTTATCTGCTTCTTCTTATATCTATTTGTGAGTGTGCAATATAAGGAAACAGTCTTTATTAGGATCACAGTTATGCTTTCATTCTGTATAAATTCTTTCTCCTCCAAGATTTTTAGGAGCAAAAGGCAACACTGCAAATATTTGTAAAACAGCCAGTGTAAAGTGAGTTTAATTCTAGAAAGTAGCTCTAATTCAGTTGTATCAGAGACAGTGGTCCCCTCCATATCAAAATGCATTTTGCTGCCTTAGTAGAGAAACTGATGGCTGAAGTGAATTTTAATATTTACCCTTATTTCATTGTTGGGTGGTATAGTTATTTTGCTTCTCCTGCTATTGTTTTTTATAGAAAATATGTGTTCTTTACTTTCAGCATTGTCCTCTACATGGTGGAGACTGCATGAAGTTATTCCTTCTCCTGTTTCTCAGGAACTTTGGCCAGTGTTCATGTATTTCATGGGAGGGGAAGAAAATTAATGCAGGAGTGCAGGCCCTTGTATTTTTTCCGTGTGCTTCAATTTAAAGCAGTGGTGATTCTCTCTGCCACATCACTCCCTCAGGTGCTGCCATTCTTGAACTGGAGGCTTAGCCCTCTCCCTGAAGAATTTCATTGTCAAGGAGAAGAGTGGGGGTTCTCCCATGAAGAATTTTAATCACCCTGTCTGTAGCCCTTTTGAAGGAGGCACAATAGTTCCTATAGTAACTACTACAGTGTGGGAGAAAGGCCAGTGCTCCCGCCCCCAGCCACAGATGGGAGAACTCTCTTTGCTTAGATGACTGGAAATTCTTGCACAGCAAAGGCTTCATCCTTCACAGTGAAAAGAAAAATCTCTGAAATAAACTCTTAAAATGTACAAGTAAGTGCTAATTAAGAAACAGTGCGAGTTCAGTTATCAAGTGGAGAACATAAAAATCTCAAATATACTTATTTTTAAGGTGTGTTTAATTTTCATTCTTAGGGGTTTTGATTTTAACTAATTAAAAAAAAAAAAAAAAGCAGAGAGACATTTAGGACCTAAGAAGGCTTGTCTACTCCTCCCACCTCCCCTACCCTCCACCCCCCAGAGAACAAATCCTGTGGGAAGGAGCAGACCTATAAACCAGATGAAAATAATTGGGAAAGGAAAAGGAACAAGCTCATAAAATAGATGAAAACTAACACCAAGTCAGCCACTTATGTAGTTTCACTTGGAATAATTTTCAAGGGGAGGACACATTCAAATCCATTGATTCCAGTACAATTAATGGACTACATAGTACTTTCTGCTTTTTTGACAGCATTTTAATTTAATTTGATTTCAGTTATTGAAACTGAAAATGCTATTAATAGAAATTTAAAAGTGTTAAGCAACCTACATTTGGAAAAAACAAAACAAAACAAAAAACCAACCAACCTAAAATTCTTTTAATTCCTGGAGGTTTTAATGGATCATCATGGATGAACAACTAGAAATAATAAAACACCTGTAATCACGTTACATATAATTTTCTTGAGTGTATTCTTGATAACTACTTAGGTATTCCATGGAAAGTTTTGGTTTGCTTTGTCAACCATGGATTCCCCAGTAATGAATACGTGCTCTGTACCAGTGACCGGAAGATGGACATGTAGAATAATAGGCATTTGTGTACACAAAAACCAGATTTGGAATACCATTGTTAGCTTTGTAAGTTGATTATCATATACTGCATTATGCATCTTACATGTAGTCCTTTGTGACAAATTTGTTCAGATACTTTATTGCCATGATACAGTTGGTAATGGCACAGCATTAATGATTCCCATAGCTTTACTAAACCAAGATAAAATACCTTTCCACATATGTTGCAACTCTATTGGGGATTTATTTCTGCTTCCCGTCTGTGAAGGTGGATAAGACACCTAAATTTTGGATCATATGATGGCTTATGGTGAGGTAGACTGGTGACATCATTTAATTTCTTTGGATACCTTTTTCCAAATCAGAGGGCAGATTCTCTGCTTACATCATGCTGGTTGCTTATCATTCAGCTCATTTTAGATCAGGATCTGAGTACATATCATCTATGCCTTAAGTTCTCAACATACGTGTTAGACAGAGGAGTTCAATCTTGCTGGAGATTTCTTTCAAAACTTAGAATAAATCATAAATGGGAGAGCAAAGACAATCAGTGGAAAAAAAGCATATCCATCACAAGGTATTAGGTATGCAGTAGAAGAATAATTTTTAAAAAAGAGCTGCTATGGATGTTAGCATACATAAGTACTGGCTTTTCTTTCTGAGCCTAATGTCCTTCCCTGACGTCACATCTTCTGTTGTTCAGTTTAGCCTCTCAGTCAGTGTCTCTGTCTTTTCTATAATATGGCTGTTAAGCATTTCCAAATTACTTTTTAAGTCTCATAGGAAAGCCACAAGATTTTAAGATGACATCTACCCTCTTCCTGTAAAACCACCATCATCATCGCATTCAATAGCAGTGTTCTTTCATGAGCATTTGGGATTGTTCCTAGAAATAAAAAAGGCACATTTTCATGTAGAATCTGCTTTACACCAGGGTACATGTATTAGAAATTGTATTGTCATTTCTATAGAACTTTTTTCTACTTTGAAAAAAAAATTAAACTCAAGAAAATAATACTTAAAAGATTATAACCACACTCATGCAGTCAACTGCTTTGCACATAGAGTTATCTGGGACAATTCAGACAATTGTACTTCTTATACTGTGGGGAACTGGTAATTGTGCGGGGAGCAGATTCTCCTGGAAGGCATGCTAAGGCAAATGAAAACCAACAAGGTGGTTGGTGACAGCCAGCATGGCTTCACTAAGGGGAAATCATGCCTGACCAATCCGGTGGCCTTCTATGATGGGGCTATGGAACTGATGGACAGGGGTATAGCAGCTGATGTCATCTACCTGGACTTGTGCAAAGCATTTGACACTGTCTCACATGACATCCTTGTCTCTAAGTTGGAGAGACATCAATTTGATAGGTGGACCACTCGGTGGATAAAGAACTGGCTGGATGGCCGCTCACAAAGAGTTGTGGTCAATGGCTCAATGTCCAGCTGGAGACCAGTAACGAGTGGTGTCCCTCAGGGATCGGTGTTGAGACCGGTCTTGTTCAACATCTTTGTCGGTGACATGGACAGTGGGATTGAGTGCACCCTCAGCAAGTTTGCCGATGACACCAAGCTGTGTGGTTCAGTTGATACGTTGGAGGGAAGGAGTGCCATCCAGAGGGACCTTGACACGCTTGTGAGGTGGGCTGATGCCAAACTGATGAAGTTTAACCATGCCAAGTGCAAGGTCCTACACCTGGGTGGGAGCAATGCCAGGCACAGCTACAGGTTGGGCAGGGAAGAGATTCAGAGCAGCCCTGCGGAGAAGGACTTGGGGGTGTTGGTCGATGAGAAAATGAACATGAGCTGGCAGTGTGAGCTTGCAACCCAGAAACCCAACTGTATCCTGGGCTGCATCAAAAGGAGCGTGACCAGCAGGTCGAAGGAGGTGATCCTGCCCCTCTACTCTGCTCTTGTGGGACCTCACTTGGAATATTGTGTGCAGTTCTGGTGTCCTCAACATAAAAAGGACATGGAACTGATGGAACGAGTCCAGAGGAGGGCCACGAGGATGATCAGGGGACTGGAGCGCCTCCTGTATGAAGATAGCCTGAGAAAGTTGGGGCTGTTCAGCTTGGAGAAGAGAAGGCTGCGTGGAGACCTCATAGCAGCCTTCCAGTATCTGAAGGGGGGCTATAGGGATGTGGGGGAGGGACTTTTCATTAAGGACTGTAGCGATAAGACAAGGGGTAATGGGTTAAAGCTTAAACAGGGGAAGTTTTGATTGGCTATGAGGAAGAAATTCTTTACTGTAAGGGTGGTGAGGCACTGGAATGGGTTACCCAGGGAAGTTGTGAATGCTCCATCGGTGGCAGTGTTCAAGGCTGGATTGGACAGAGCCTTGGGTGGCATGGTTTAGTGGGAGTTGTCCCTGCCCCTGGCAGGGGGGTTGGAACTAGATGACCTTGGGATCCTTTCCAACCCTAACTATTCTATGATTCTATGATATGTGCTTTTACTCCTAGTCATCAAGAAATACTGCTTCTACTTAATTAGAACTCTGTCTTCACTAGTAGATGGTCACAGTGAACAGCCTTTGGTTATTCAGTGCTGCAATAGCTTAGAAGTGAGTTTAAGAGGAGATTCTCTCTCTTTGGGATATGTGGAAATTGTTGTTAGGCATTCTGCATTTTTCTTTTGCATAGTTTCCCACTCTGGCACAATTGTGAATGCTCTTAAGATTGCATAAAGCATGCTTAGACTGCCCCTAAGACACGCTGAAAGGGATGTGGTTCTTCTTTCACCTTATGCATAGCCAGATTAGTCATTGAGGGAGGAAATTTACAGAGGAATTAGTGAGCAGTTGAGAATTTTTTCCTTGTTAATAGCTTGTTGTGGAATAATCCTATGCCAGGAATAGAAATGTCAGTCCGGATAGTAAAAGCCATGGTCCAATGCCACAGAAAGTAAAAGATTTTAGTAGACAGATTTTGCTGCTCCAGCATGACAAAGTACATATGTGAAATCAATTGATCTTCTTGTCACTGTTAAAAGTCAATATTTAATACAAATATTGGTACAGTCAACTTTTTAATTAACACAACTATTGTGCATTCACACCTTAAACCTTGCCAATTAGATGTACAGTACAAAGGATGTGAAAAAGCTGATTTAGAGATGTTTTTCATACCACTAAAACAGGAGAAGCTTAGAATTTAACATGGGTTTGGAACTTGTTTCCATTGCGACTCCTGTTGCAGTTGGGTACACATGCTTTAGCCTTTGCCGTATCCTCATTTCCCCTACGTTCTGTTACTCATATAAAGAAATTTATTTCACACAAGCAGTATTTTGTTGCTGTAAAGGGTCTGCATTTAAAACGAAATCCACATTTAAAAAAAAAGTGTATCCACATCTTTAGGTCTACAAAGGTTGGTGAGCTACTTTGATTTATAGATGTTGCAATATAAATCCTAAATCCCTTGCTTTCCCAGATTTCCATGAGCAGCTGAGCTGTGTCTGCTGATGGTTCCATCCACAGGGTGAGAGATTTAGAGATGACTGGCTGTGGCTTGTGTGATGGAAGCCAGTTCAGTATTTATAGTTGTCGTGGTTTAAGCCTCTCTAACCACGCAGACTCTCTCTCAATTACTCCCCCCTCTTTCTTGCCCCCCACTCCCGGAGGGATGGGAAGGAGAATAGAAAAGAATGCAACTCCCACAGGTTGAGATAAGAACAGTTTAGTAACCAAAGTATAACACAAATCACTACTGCTACCACCAATAATAATAATGACAAGAGAAATTACAAGGAAAGAATACAATTTCTCACCACCTAAAACCAAGCCCGACCACGCAGTGCACCCCCCACCCTTCTAGGTCTCTCCTCTCCGTCCTCCATCTTGGGCATAACGTGCTGTGGTATGGAATAACCTCTTTGGTCAGTTTGGGTCAGGTGTCCTGTCTCTGCTTCCTCCCGGCTCCCCTCCTCCCTGGCAGAGCATGAAACTCAGAAAGTCCTTGGCCAGACC
Source organism: Ara ararauna (assembly GCA_028858755.1). Classification (NCBI taxonomy): domain Eukaryota; kingdom Metazoa; phylum Chordata; class Aves; order Psittaciformes; family Psittacidae; genus Ara; species Ara ararauna. The sequence goes on from CM054380.1 coordinate 52,391,281, forward strand.
AAAACATCACTAAGCAGTAACCGAAACACTGGTGTTATCAGCGCTGTTCCTAGGCCCAAAATCAAAAACACAGCGCTGCACCAGCTACCAAGAAGCAGAAAAAATGACTGCTGCTGCTGAACCCATGACAATAGTTTATGGTTTGAAATTTTAGAATAAAATAGCATCATGGTCTGCTTTTCAATCCAGCCAGTTCAGTCTGTGTCTTTCATCTATTGTCATGCCACCAATCTATTCAGTACAAATAAGAGGTTTTGTGCTGTGACTGGGCTGTGAGATTGCCATGTTTTTGAAAGGTATCAATGTGATACGCATTTATATACCCAAACCAGTTTATTTCTTCTGATGCAGATAGGTATTGAGAAATCTTGAAAGCTCAAGCAAGTAAAATAATGAGGCAATGAAGTCAGAAGATGAAATAAAATAAGTTTGTTTCCTTTATCCTATATTTATCCCAATATTCAAAATGTGAAGAATGATACTTAGGGAAATTAATGAAATACAGAAAGTGCATATTTAACATCTATTCAGTAACCCAAAAAGAGTTGCAGCATGTCTACCATAAGCATAATGGTTTTCTGTGTCACATATTTATGCTGGTTGTAAAATTAAGAACTGTCATTACAACCCTACATCACCTAAGTGCAAGACACATAAATCCAACAGTTCTACTACTATAAAAATGTCGATGAACTGAATGGCATGAAAGTACTAGGAGATATTTGTCTACATGTATACCAGCCGCTAGGATGCAGGCGTTGATGGAGGATTTAATTCGCAAATTTTGAAGCTAAGATTTTGGCCCTCGTTTTTTCTAGTTAACTCACTGACCTTGAAGTGTTTTCATTCTAGCTATAGAACTGGGAGCGTTCCAAGTATGAAGAACTGTTGACTTACCTGGAAACATCAGTGAAAGTTAAAGATACTGTTTTAAAAAGTGTTGTACTGTCTTCATGCACCTTATTCAAGTTATGATACTGCCATGCTAGAAAACCTGAAATTAGCATCACAGAGCTGGATTCAATATGTAATGGATACACTTTAAAATGCTAGGGGATTGTAAAGGAAGGATATGGGCAAGAAGCAGAACAGTATTTGGAAGGCAAATTCCAAATGGTGATGTGTTCAGACAATGTGTGGAAAATATAACACAGTCTAGATGGAAGAATGAAAGGATCTAAAGGATTTCAGGGAGGTTTTTGTGGTTTTGAGGTTTTTTTGCTTTTTTCAATGCTCTGATGGAGACTACCGTCTAGCAGGCCAAAACTGAATTTTCTTTTTGTTTCTGGTAGATTCTAAATTAAATGACCATAAAAAGTGCAAACTGATAGCAATCATGATGGGAATACGGATGATCTTTACAGTGCTATATATTTTTTTTTATTACCACAACTAAAGCTAATTTTTTCTCAGAAATACAGGTACAACTTCAGTTCAATCAAACGTTTGATATTGTATCTGGAGGCAGAATAAGGACAAAAGAAGGATTAACTTGTGAGGTGGGCTGATGCCAACCTTATGAAATTTAACCGTGACAAGTGCAAGGTCCTGTACCTGGGTGGGAGCAATCCCAAGCACAGCTACAGGTTGGGCAGAGAAGAGATTCAGAGCAGCCCTCCGGAGAAGGACTTGGGGGTGTTGTTTGATGAGAAACTTAACAGGAGCTGGCAGTCCAGCAGTGTGCGCTCGCAGCCCAAAAAGCCAACTGTATCCTGCGCTGCATCAGAAGGAGTTTAACCAGCAGGTCAAAGGAGGTGATCCTGCCCCTCTACTCTGCTCTCATGAGACCTCGCTTGGAGTTTTGTGTGCAGTTCTGGTGTCCTCAACATAAAAAGGACATGGAACTGATGGAACGAGTCCAGAGGAGGGCCACGAGGATGATCAGGGGACTGGAGCACCTACCATATGAAAACAGGCTGAGAAAGCTGGGGCTGTTCAGCCTGGAGAAGAGAAGGCTGCGTGGAGACCTCATAGCAGCCTTCCAGTATCTGAAAGGGGCCTATAAGGATGCGGGGGAGGGACTCTTCCTTAAGGACTGCAGCGATAAGACAAGGGGTAATGGGTTAAAGCTTAAACAGGGTGTCATGGGTTGTCATGGGTTCTGCAGCAGCAGTCATTTTTCTCTTTCTTGGTAGCTGGTGCAGCGCTGTGTTTTTGACTTCTGGCCTGGGAACAGCGTTGATAACACCAGTGTTTTCAGTTACTGCTTGGTAATGTTTTGGTCTGACCGAGGACTTTCTGAGTCCCGTGCTCTGCCAGGGAGGAGGGGGAGCCGGGAGGAAGCAGAGACAGGGCACCTGACCCAAACTCACCAAAGAGGTATTCCATGCCACAGCACGTCATGCCCAGGATATAAAAACAGAGAGCAGAGACCCGGAAGGGTGGGGGTGCACTGCTTGGTCGGGCTGGGTATAGGTGGTGAGAGATTGTATTCTTTTCCCTTATATTTCTCTTTTCATTATTATTATTGGTGGTAGCAGTAGTGATTTGTGTTATACCTTAGTTACTAAACTGTTCTTATCTCAACCTGTGGGAGTTGCATTCTTTTGATTCTCCTCCCCATCCCACTGGGACTGGGGGAAGAAAGAGGGGGGAGTGAGTGAACGAACTGCATGAGGGGTTTAAACCATGACACAGGGGAAGTTTAGATTGGATATGAGGAAGAAATTCTTTACTGTAAGGGTGGTGAGGCACTGGAATGGGTTGCCCAGGGAAGTTGTGAATGCTCCACCCCAGGTGATGTTCAAGGCCAGGTTGGACAGAGCCTTGGGTGACATGGTTTAGTGTGAGGTGTCACTGCTCATGGCAGGGGGGTTGGAACTAGATGATCTTGGGATCCTTTCCAACTCTAACTATTCTATGTTCTATGATTCTCTCTATAAGTCTGTCTGCAGAAGGGAAAGTTAAAGGAGTCTAAGTTGCTAGAAAATTTAAAGGGTTTGGGGTTGGTTTTTTGAGTTTTTTTAATGAAATAAGCATTGCTGTTTATACCAGGCATCACTACAGCTATAAAAAAGATGAGACAATGCAAAGAGAGCAAAATGATTTAGAATCAGAAGACTGATATAGCAAAATGTAAGACTGACTCAAGTACCTAAAACTTGTAAAAGCATAATATTATGCTGACATGTCTGGTTAGTTATTACACTAACAGAACTTCAAAAATCAAGTAGTTGGTCTATTACCAGCTTCACTTGTGGAGTAAAGCAGAAGTTTTGAAGAAGACTTTTCAGTTGTCAGCATCTGTGTCCTTGAATACCTTCAGAGAAAAGAGGACTTAGAAAATACTAGCTGTACAGCAGTCACCATTTGTAATTATGAGCTATTGCCTGAATCTATTAGCTATGAAGTCACCTGTTTGCCCAGTATAAATAGCCTAGAATTTCCTTCAAGAAAATTATTTGAAGCATCAATAAGGAATGATATTACATTTTTAAGTCAGTATGACTATCATTACTTGGCATTTATCTTTTCTTACTGATACCATATTTGGCAGCAAGTATCATAGAAGACTATGAAATTGTTGCTCTGTGTTTTGTTTTCATTGGTGTTAAATTAGTCTGTTCATTAATGGCAGTCATCCATTCTGCTTGTTTCAGTGGCTCCTTGGTATTTTGTTTTTCTTATTGTACTTCGTAAAGAGAGCGATACATAAAGATGCGCTAGTGCTGTGACGGTTCCAGAGGCAGTTGACCATCAGGGTGTTTGGATAGAAATGTTTTTGTACACACTTTTAAGGGGTGCAGAATGAACTTCACCTCACTGCTGTGGATATACTGGCTTTGGCACTAAGACAGAAAAGCAAGGAAAGGTTCCTGCAGCCCTGTGCTCTCATTTGTGCTCTAGCTTCTCTGGGCCAGTGGCAAAGACAACCTAGACCTAAGAAGAAATCTCAGCTTACGGTAGAATCCTACATTTGATTATACTTGATTCTATGATTGCTGGCTTGTGCACCTGGCATAAGGAGTTTAATGAAATATTACGTTTGATTTCTCAATCCTTTTGTAGTCACTGCTGCCTTTGAAAAACAGCTGCCTATTAATCACTTTGCACTTTTTAACTGCATAGTTTAAATGTAGATTCTGATGTTTCAAGTACCTATTTCAGCAACTGACTTGGATAGCTAGGTTACTACAATACTTCCCTATGCAGAGCAATAACTTTGATATCTCAGATGTGTTTACAAATATTGACATTTTAATGTTGTGTTCACTTCCTTTCAGTTTCAAATAACATATATAGATAAATTTCTCATATCTTCCTAAGTAATATTTAGATCTTATCATCACATTCCAAAACATTTGCATTATGTGAGGCCTCTTTTTATAGTAAAATTTTTCACTAAATTCTGTGTGCTGTCATCACCACGTACACAAAGACCTTCTGCAGGAACTTGGGATACATTTGAATAAACAATAAATTTTCAGAGTTCCTGGATATTTAAATATATTATTTTAATGATCCTTTAATAGTTCAGATTTGAGTTACTGACAATTGCATATCAATTGTATTTACAACATGCAAGGCAAATTTGAAATTAACACTGGTGTATAAAATTCAAAGCATATTTAAATAGTTAATGTCAAAAGGTATGATCAGGGTGCCTTAGAAATGAATGTGCAGGACTTTGCAACATAACTGTTTTTTATTCAGTTATAGGTGCCCAGCGCAGGAGAAGTCCCAGTGCCCTTGCCATTGAAGTATTTGAATCACATTTGGGAAGTCATATTTTACAGGTAAAAAAATGGCTTTTCCAAGAAAAATAAAAATAATTATCTAGTCATATTTTGGTCACTAACTTGAATAGTATTGTTTTCAGCTCTACTGTTAATGAGATTTTTTAAATTTTTTTTAAGCTCATATTTCCTTCTTTTTAGAAAGCCCTTCTTTGACTGGAAGAATGTTAATGAGAGGGAGGGCAAGTATTATTTAACTGAATCACAATATTTTGATCTTTGAACTGTACAGTAGGTGTTTGCTCGCAGAATGCGTGTATGTATTTGTATGTTTGTACAAAACAGGATTTTGTGTTGGTGACTTCATTTGTCTTATGTGTCACATAGAGATTTAGGGCTTTTTCCCCCCACTTTAGTTTATGAGCACTGCTTTCTTCCCTCATATCCCAGTTGTGACAATTATATATCACAAATTCTGAATTTGCAAGATTAAAAATAAACAGCATCATGCCTCTTAGGTCTCCTTAGCTCTGAGATAAAAAATAATCTGATATTTGTCAAAGAATTTAGTCATACTGTAGAATTCATTATATTCCAGGAAGATTAAACTGAAAAACAATAACCCGATCGAAACATTCCTATGCATGCTTTGTTTTTTCAGGGTTACTACAACCTTTTTTAGGTTGCAGTAATCAAATGTGTAGCAGAAGTGGTTAAGAACAAAATGTGTTTTGTCAGCAAGGCAAAACCACAGCACTACAGATATAAAACCCACATATTCTTTTCCAGTTATGGCACTGAGAAGCTGCCTTTAGTTAGCAATGATCACAGCTTCTCCATGCAAATATATTGCTTGGTGTATTATCTTTTGAGAGGTACGAAAGAGGTAAATTAGGATATTATCATGAGAAATATTCCACTTAATTTGAAATGATTGAGAGCTACCTGTCTGTACTAACTCAGCTGTGGCATTCAAAAGCACTGTGGATAACGTCAGATTTTTCATAACTTTATAAAGTAACTAAATGCAGAATAGCAACAAAAATAATTTTAGGAAAACATGAAATTAATTACTGTAATGAATTTTTCTGTGGAACAAAAATCTGAATGAAGTAACTTGCCTAGTTGTACACCTTTGGCAGAGGTCTAGGTCAAGGTTTTGATTCTGTAAGCAAATACTTGTGTTATAGTTGCTGTATCAAATATATCTGTACCAGTATCTACAGTGCTGTGTTTGCCTATAAAACAGAAATGCTGTTATGCAGTCTTATAAGTGTAGAAAAAATGAAGAAATAGCAGTTTTGTGATATTTCAGTTTATGCAATTTGTCAGTGTGCTGCTTTGGGTATGTGAACATGTACTATATATCCTACATGTGTGGTTTTTACAATGCGAATTTTAACAAATATTTAGATAAAACCGTGTTGAGACAGATTTATATACATTCCTTAGGTATTACGCATGACTCTTTATAAATGAAAATTAAAAAAACCTAGGATGGACACTTAAAAAAATACTTGACATTTGAGTTTTTCACTTACTGCATATTAAAACAATTAGTGATTTTTTACTTAATCCAGGTTCACCTTTTGGTTTTGGTGGAGTTTTTTGGTTTTTTTTTTTGGGGGGGTGGGGTTTTTTTGTTTCGTTTGTTTGTTGGTTGGGGTTTTTTTTCTATGTGATAAAGTGTTTTCCGGATATAATTTGTTCATGGTACTAGTAAAAAAAACCCCTGTATTGCTCTTGTAATTGAGGATTTGCAGTCAAAATCACCATCAGCATCATATTAAATATGTGTTGAGGTGTAGCCTTTTCAGAGAGGGTGGTGATTTTACCAAATTACTCCCATTAATCTCTCAATTAATAATAGAAAGTTTCACTCTGATATTTAAAAGAGAATAGACTGTTGATGGATAAAGGACAAAATGAATTAATAATGGTGGCAAGTTTATCATGATATGTTAAAATCTTGTCTTATTTTAGCAGCGTAATCAACACTTGGAGAGAAAGTCTAGGTCATGAATTCAAATGCGCCACTTTTAACAGATCTGAACAAACTTCAGAGTATTGCCTTGTGGCCTAATTACATAGATAATAGAAAATAATCTCCAGAAGACTGATTTTTAAAACAACAATGGGACAGATTCTGTGGTGTAATACAGTTATGACAAGTTCTCATTTAGTCTGCTGCTCCTGGAAATTATTTTCAAAGCCGTATTGTCATAAGTATTGTTTGCAAGTGAAGTAAACAACCTTGATTATACCTTGGGAATACCTGTGTTTGATTTCAAAGTCTGCTGAGGAAGTTGAATTAATAGTTAGTTTGTTTAATCCCTTTTGCTATTAATATTTTGAAGACTGAGTTAAGTGTAAACTTGGAAATTAAGGAGCCTCTCTAATCTTTCTAATATTTTCATACTTCAAAATTTATTGACAGATACATGAGAAGCATGATACAGTATGTTTAAGAAAAGTGGATATAGTTTGTTTATAGTAACGTTGTAAAAACAGAAACAGTGGCGCATCTTGTGATATTTTACATCTTCATTCTACAAGCAAGTAGCATCAGTTAGTTATGTCAAAAAATTTCCAAGCCACAGCCGGTTGCTGTATATCATTTGGGGCCTACAAGGATGCCAGAGAGGGCTTCTTCATCAGGGACTGTAGTGACAGGACAAGGGTTAAACAGGAGAGATTCAGGTTAGCTATAAGGAAGAAGTTCTTTACTGTGAGGGTGGTGAGACACGGGAACAGGTTGTCCAAAGAAGTGATAAATGCTCCATCCCTGGCAGTGTTCAAGGCCAGGCTGCACAGGGCCTTGGGCAACAAGGTCTAGTGTGTGGTGTCCCTGCCCAAGGCAGCAGGGTTGGAAATAAATGATCTTGATCTAAGCTCCTTTTCAACACTAGCCATTCTATGGTTCTGTGATCATGCTGAAGAGACTCCCACAGTAGGTTTGAAGCCAAAGATGCTATCTTTATGTGCTTATGGAAAAAAGACACTACAACACATGAATGCCCAAATGCTATTATATCAGAATCTTCATATTTAAAAGTCTTTTAAATGTTTAGCAAGTAAAATCACCTCAACGATGAACCATAGAAATGCTTGTAATAGAGGAGAAAAATAGATGATGGCAATATGTTAATTTTGGCAAGGTTTTTGATTTGCCAAATTGTGTGCTTTATCTTCCACATTTTTCTTCTGGGAAGTGGTGTTATAATGAGAAGAGACTTCCAGTAAAGACATCTTCAGTGGTACATTTATATATGTATATATTATATTTGTTTATTAAATAAATCCAGTAAAAAAATATTGCTTCTGGTACCTGCCATTCAAAAATTTGGCTGAATTGTTTGGCCTGATTGTGAAAATTAGCAAGAAGATTATAATTCTTTCCAGGGCCCCTGTTTTTTTTCTGTAACTTCATTGCTATTGAGAAGGTGAGGAAAAGGGCCAGTAACCCCATATTCTTTATATAATCAGGAATGATCAGGAAATGTAGAACTAAATATAGAGAAAAGGGAAAGTTAGTGAATATATTTGCATATGCAAATTAGCTTAATTGATACTGCTTGCCTCTACAGGGATTTTTCATTACAAACTGGAGTGCTACATTGTTCAGCTCATATTGAGTAATTTAGTAACTAATGAGACCAGTTTGCACTAATTTGCATATGATAAATGAGCTTAATTGCAGTAAATAACTTGGAGGCATAATTACTTAATTTTCCTGTGTTGCATGGCTTTTAAGTTCACATATGAACAACTCAAGATAATTTTGCATATTTAAATTAGTTGCTTTTAAAATTCTTGAACAAAAAAGAACACACCTTACAATTTGAACTGTAAAACAATTAAAAGTAGAATGTACAGTATTTTAAAATAAAATTTAATATTTTTTAAAAAATTAATTCTTCCTTTAAAAATGCCTTACTAAAGAATAAATACTTGGATTTAAACAATGCAATAATTTTAAAGATGGAATAGAACAGAAATATGTCATTAGTAATAATAATAGGACTGTGTATCTGAACTGTAGGTAGCAGGACACGGTTGTCTGCATACAAAAGTGGTAACTTTCATAATTGCATTCTTTGCTTCAGCAGTGTCTATTCAACTGTTAAGAAACTGTAACACTTTCATATAGCATTATACTACTGTACACAGTGAATTAGATGCTAGTTGCCTTAAATTGTCTATACTGTGTCCTACCTCTACCTAGTTTAGTGTGACGAAATCCTTAAATCTTACAGATACTGAAGTGTCAGTGCAACAAAGATGTCTCTCCTTTTTCTTTCTTTTTTTTTTTTTTTCTTGGTAGACTTTTGATAGAATTGATAGAATTAAGATACTGAATTAGGCGAGAAAATCTCAAGTACCTAACTACCAATCTCAAGAACAGTGAGATTTGTTGTGCACCCGTGATTTGCAAGTGGATGACAATCACTGAATTCTTCATCTGTGCCATAAAGGGGCCCGTCTACCTCCCTCGAAGCTTTTCCTAAGACTTCTTGAATGTTGTCCTGGGAATTTTGAGGCTTGCATTTACCTTGTACTTCATATTGTACCTTTTTCTCCCATAAAGAAAGTATTTTGTGATGAAGTTCATTGTAATAGCAGTATCGAGTTCAAGGAGGGAAAAAAGTCAAGCTCCTATTAAGATCAAAGGAAAGGCAACCTCAGTGTACACATTCTGACCTTATGGGCTGTTTTCTTCATTGTCATTGAGTCAAAAGCCACAAGATACAAATCACTTAGCTTGGATGGAGGTGTTCACAATTCAGAGACTTATGGAGGTAGACCAGATCCTGTACTGGATGTACAGTTGTGTCCAGGATGACCCAGTAAAGTCAACTGTAGTATGCAGAAGGGCCTGTAAGCCCTTGTTTTACTTCCTAGCAGCCTTTAGATCAGCACAGACTTGATCATGTAGTCCTAGAATGGGAGCAGAATTTGAGCTACTTGGAAGGTGCATCTGGCTCAAATGCTGCAGTTTGGCTTTAATCCATGCAGTGATCCTAGGCTTTCTGTGAATGAAAGGAAATCTGATATTTCGTAAACATACTTCACATGCTTTTCACTCCACTGGGAGCCTTAGTTTGTGGATGGAACTTCATGGAGATTTAAATGTGTCATTGCCTCCAACCTATAGAGAAGCCACAGGTTATTACACTCGTTGATGTTATTTCAGCTTTTCTGAACAAAGAAACAAAGCGCCTACACCCCAGGGACATAAGAAGGCTGACAAATTGCTAGCATTGTGAAAAACTGAAAGATGTCATTCATTCATTTGTTTTAAATTACTTTTATTTTATTAATGCATCCAACACTAAATAATAACAGTAACATGAGACTATAGAAATATATCCTCTATGTCAACATAGTATTCTACTGTTCTGTAGGGTGGGTCCTTTATTAATTGTGAGGTAAATGTGTGAGATGAATGCAACATCTGTGGTTTCTACTGAATCATTCCAAGTGATGCCACTACCAGATAGAGTAGCTTAGACTATATCTGAATCACCAGGTTATTTTCTGGAACATGTCAGATAAACTTAAGTTTCCTCAGGATAAAGGAAAATTAATAACAGTCTCCTAATTCCAAGGGAGCACTCTAACAGTCTTCTCTTTGTAAGCGACTACTATCTCATCCACCTCCACTCCTAAAGTAAAAGAAATCTGTGTCTATGATTGGCATATACAAAAAGAGGAAAAAATCCATTATACAGTTTCTCTACAGTTCTTAGTCATGCTCAGATGATGTTGCTATTTACCTATAAGATTATATAAGATATATTAGATTAGAATATAATAAGACAATGACACTGTTCTAAAAACATCCTGATGGAGACCATACAGGTAGAGTTTCCATACATTGTAAACATGAATGTTCCACAGGCAACCAGTTTAGATTGTGCAAACCTGTGGAACTTTTTTGTTCAGACTGGTATCAGTGAGCAGAGCAGGTTTTTTGCTGTTTTGCAGTAATGAATGATTGTGGATGAAGGTAGAAGAGATGCTCACAATTAACAGTGTCATGGAGAACCAGAAGTTTCTTTCATAGTGAAAGCAAGTGCTAATACTTTGCCCTCTAAGCACACTGTTTGCGATTAAAATCAACCACACAGTGTGGATAATCATAACTGAACAAGAAAATACATAATTCTAGAACTCGTCTTCCCCCACAAATGTTTGAGTATTGTGAAACTTTGGAGTGTTTCAATTAGATGCAAGCAGTAGATGCCAACCTGATGAAGTTTAACCATGCCAAGTGCATGGTTCTACACCTGGGTGGGAGCAATGCCAGGCACAGCTCCAGGTTGGGCAGAGAAGAGATTCAGAGCAGTCCTGCAGAGAAGGACTTGGGGGTGTTGGTTGATGAGAAAATGAATATGAGCCGGCAGTGTGCGCTTGCAGCCCAGAAAGCCAACCATATCCTGTGCTGCATCAAAAGGAGTGTGACCAGCAGGTCAAGGGAGGTGATCCTGCCCCTCTACTCTGCTCTTGTGAGACCTCACTTGGAGTATTGTGTGAGGTTCTGGTGTCCTCCACATAAAAAGACATGGAAGTGCTGGAACAAGTCCAAAGGAGGGCCACGCGGATGATCAGGGGACTGGAGCACCTCCTGTATGAAGATAGCCTGAGAAAGTTGGGGCTGTTCAGCTTGGAGAAGAGAAGGCTGCGTGGAGACCTCATAGCAGCCTTCCAGTATCTGAAAGGGGGCTATAGGGATGTGGGGGAGGGACTTTTCATTAAGGACTGTAGCGATAAGACAAGGGGTAATGGGTTAAAGCTTAAACAGGGGAAGTTTTGATTGGCTATGAGGAAGAAATTCTTTACTGTAAGGGTGGTGAGGCACTGGAATGGGTTGCCCAGGGAAGTTGTGAATGCTCCATCGGTGGCAGTGTTCAAGGCTGGATTGGATAGAGCCTTGGGTGGCATGGTTTAGTGGGAGTTGTCCCTGCCCCTGGCAGGGGGGTTGGAACTAGATGATCTTGAGGTCCTTTCCAACCCTAACTATTCTATGATTCTATGATTCTAAGAAACAAGTACAAGCTGACCTTAAGTTCAGAGGTAGTTCTGTGGCTGGATAGGCTATAGGCGAGGGGAAATCTCATTTCCTACAATATTTGAATTATTACAGGGAACCCCATCTGACAAGAAAATGAAAAAGTGGGGAAAATAGGAAGGTTTTTGAGTGCTATAAAATATTAGGGAGATGATTTGTCTTCTCATTTGCTTTCTTCTGTTGCTCGGAGTATAATGTAATGAGGTTATCTCTGTATTACACCAGTCAACACAAAAATAGTGACATGAGACTAAAGGTGAGGAAGCAGCAGCTGATAGTGCTGATAGAAGATTTTCCAGGCTGTGAGAGGTGTTAGCAGAAAAGGCTTCTACTTGCATGGGGATTTATGAAGGGCAGTTGCTAATGATGTCAGTGGTACCCTTTCTGAGGACAAAGATGTCTGTTCAGCTTCTTTCAGCCTGCATTGTCTTAAAGGGGTAGACTACCAACTGACCTCTGCTAGCATGTGTCAAAAGCATGCAAAAAGTGTAAAATGTTAAAAAGGTGTCAAAACTTAGGATACATTGAAGAGCATATATCTATGCTGTCTGAAAGTAAAGATTCCTGTGATAAAGTAGTGGTTAAGTTATGTATGAGAAGCCAAAAATAAAGTGGAAGTTAGAGGAAATAGTTGTTACAGATCAAACCACACAGCAAAGTGATCCTGAACTACTACTTGGCAGGAAAGAGCTGTGCGTAATGCAGCAAGACAGAATGAGTCCCTAGCAAGTCAGAACTGAAGGTTTGGTGATCACAGAAACTTCTATGAGGGAATTTCTGTAAGGCTCACATGTAGTATGCTTGATATACTTAAATTTTGAATCTGAACCTTCATCAGTTTTATTCCTCTGATTAAGCGGCATTCAGGTACAAAATCAAAGGGGGCACCAGTTGCTTTCAATGAAGCGCTGTCGAAAATTGAACATACTAAGGGAGAAAAACCGTCAATTTACATCTCTATCCAAAATCAAAAGCATTCAGTATGCAACTATGCTTTATCTAGAAAAGCTTACAATTGTATAAAGTTCAAATTAGTCATTCGGAATCAGCGAAAAAACAATAATAAATGGGATGCTGTAATGTCCCAGAATAAACTGGACAAAAATTATGGATTTATGATGTAAGAGATCAGAGTATATGCAAGGAGGGAAGTGCAACCTTCTAAAATAAATACAGTTTCTAAGTGAACAGGACCAAAAAAAAAAATCTGGATTATTTTAAGTATATTATATTAGGAACAAAATGTTACCAAAAAAAAAAAAAAAAAACCCAAACAAAAAACCCAAACAAAAACCAACCAAACAAGCAAAAACCAAAACCAAGCACAAAAACAGGGCAGGAGAATGTCAGTATATAGGAAGTGTTATCTTAAGAAAAAGATAGACATGTAAACTACTTGAAAACAGTAATTTGGGGTGACATTAAATGTCTGGTTACTAACTGTTCAAACACCTCACCCAAACACTGTGTAAAGGCAGGAAAACAGTATAAATGCTGATATGTTGCAAAAAGAGCCATAGGCCTCCGGTAAGAACAGATTAGTATCTTGCTTTGCAGTGTGCCTTTCCAGGGATTAGGCATCTCCAGTAGCAGTTTCCTCTTTGTGATTTAAGGGGAGATACTATTTCATCTTTCTGCAGCTATGTATATGATCTACATAGGAATCTGTTCAGGTTTCGTCACCGGTCTCTCTTCAAGTACTTTGTAGGTTGATAGTCCCCTCAGAAGATCATCGTCATGTAATAAAACAGTAAATTCTTATACCTGATGTTAATTTATTTAGAACTTTAGAAATCTAATTGTGCATTTTATACTAGTGTAAGTAATTCAGAATAATGGTAAGTATTTGCACCTGAAAGGAGCCATAAAAACCTCATTCATGGAACTTCTAACTCTGTGGGCTTCTGTTCACTGTTGGGTGCTCTTCTGCATTTTAAACATGTAAGCACCACTGAATGCCATGATATGTCTCTCATTTTACACCAGTTTAACAGTGGTTAGCCTGATACATTGCATATTTCTAAAAAGGGCTAGGAACAAAGGCTGGATCAGTATCTGAAAAGGTTAAAGGAGTTGCACAGACAGCATTGTTACAAGGGACATCTCAGGTCCATTAGTTGGAGCACATAGCAAAAGGATTTTCTGGGTTCTGGAGACTGAGAAGGTGCTAATTTACATGCCCCAATTTGTCCCAGTCACAATAAGTGCATCAGATTGACTCCACAAAGGCAGGGCTTTCAATCTGGATGCAGAGGTACAGTATTCTAGCAGTTGCTGCCCAAGGGGTTATACGGTAAAAGGAGACTGGGGGACGGGTGGGAAATAGCAAATTGTTTTGCAATTGGAGCTTGAAGCCATACACTTAAACCTGAATTTTATATGGCAAGTCTATATAAAAGCGTGCAGTTTCATTTAATAAAAAATATTTGATCTGAGCAGGACACAGCATACCATAGCGTGTCATTTAATTCCTGAGAAAGTATTTGAAGAAAATGACATATCTCAGCACTGGTTTTTGACCGTTTTGTTGTCACCTGCTGAGTGTTGTCATTTCCATAGCCAGTGGGCTGCATTGAATCAGACAGAGGGAATAGGTTATTAAAAGAAATGGAGGACTTTCTGCAGCCTGTAGATGCTGAAGGAGGAATTTTTCTTCAGATGCATCAAAAAAACTCTATTTAATGGAGTCTACATTCAGCTATGATTTGGGGTTTAGCCCTATTTCACTCTGAAGTAAGGTGGCTTGAAAAGTATAGACATAAACTGATGTGTAGGTTCACCAGAAAGAATTACATCTTCTATAGTGTTTGTAAAGATGTAGGTGAGGACAGTAAGTGTCCCGGTTTCAGAATGCCTTGTTTCCTTCTTTCTTTTTTTCAATCACAGCATTCATGAAGAAGGGGAAAGGGTGTTGATTTTATATAAATAAATAAAAATGTGGAAAAGTATATTTCATAGCCATGCTGTGCAAGTTAACTGGTATTTTTCTTCACTTCCTTGAAAACATTGATGACAGTTTCAAAGATTACTATATACCTCATTTCAGGTCTTATGAAAACAAAAAGCACTAGAAATAGGCTTTTTAAGCATCCTTTGTACTCCTCTGCAATGAAAGTGAAGGGCAGCAGTATGTGCCCTCTTTTTCCATGGGAGCTGGGAAAGGGATAATGTTGGAGTATGCATACAGAGAACCCTTAGGTGGAAGGCACAGTTGAGATTCATGGGTTGGTTTGTTTGTTTGTTTGTTTTTCCAACTGTGAGGTCTAAATTGATATAAAAATGAAATACTGACATAGAAGCTGTGTGTTCAGCCTGCCCAATTGCTGTAGAAGCTGGAGCTCCAGATGCAGTTCTGCATCCCCTGGATTTTACTTGGAAAGCGCAAGCACCTTTACACAGACTTTAAATCACATAACATTTAAGGGAATACAAATATTTTTGATATAAATGAGTCAGGCTTATAGAGCAAATTCTCTGTTCTGATGTATATTATCTCAAAACTTGATTAAAAGTGGTTGTTTCCATTAGTTGCTGCTAAAATGTCACTATATTAGAATTTCTACCTGTACAGAAAATAAAAGAGGGGCTGTGAAAACAAATGATAACATTTCCAGAAGTGAGGTAATTGTGTATAATTACATTGTATCACATTTTCTTTGGGGGGGTATTTAATAAGGTCACATATGCAAATCAATGCTGGCTTTTATTCATTAATTATGCACAGCACTTAGTCAATGGATTGTCATTGTCTTTCGTATTTTTTCGTACATTACTGTAAGACTATACCTCTTTGATAGCGTCTGAATTCAGGTTTCATTTAATGAATTGTAAATCCTTTCCTACATATTATAGGTAGTTATTTAAAGTGTGCATCATTGGCTTGCTTTGCGCTTAGTATTTGTTATTCCCTTCTTCCCTTCAGTTGTATCTTCTGCTAAATATAAAGGATTTTAATCTTTATGACTACATTTGTGTTTTTTCGAGCACAGAAGTGGTGGATTATTTGCCTTTAATGCACACTCTAAGGAGAAAAAACCCCTGTGATGACTCTATGTCTAGAGTTCAGAAGTCCTCCCCACATTTCAAGAGAGGCCTACAGCAGAGAACAGTCATTTTTATGAAGGACACGTTCTTTGCTATAGCAGTTGTCTCCTAGCCCAAAATAGTTGATAAAACTATTTTGATGTTATGTTGGCTTTCAAAAAAATAGCATTAAGTGAAAGTTTGTTGGTTTTTTTTCCCACTTTAATTTTTCCCCTCCTCTTACTGTATATCGTGTAGGAATTGGGAAGGAGGGAGGCACTAACAGTATGAGACTGGTCAGCTTTCTTCAGGCTATGAATGCTTAATAGTCCACAGTATGAAAGCAGTGTTAGTTTTATCAAAAATGAATGAAACAAAGCCAGAGTTTGCATGGAGGCCTGATACATAGCATACCTGTAGTCAAACAGAATCAAAGACAGAGTATGATCCTCCCATTGAAAGAAAAGGGCTAAATATTATTCTAAATATAAATAATAGTTATCAAAATATATATTAGAAAATAATTCCAATTTTCAAGGTTACAATGTTGTATAGTCTATCAAAAAAGGAAAAAATAACTTGGTTTCATTTATAATAACCCCCAAGCTTATTGTCCTGAAAATTAAAGTCGTATTTCCATGGGTTTTGTGTCTAATTTCTTGCAAGTAGCCATTTTTTATGTATTGCAGCTCGCACACAAAAATAAGTGTTTTCAGTTAAACACTAGTTGTAGGCTCCTAAAGCAAAATACCTGTGAAAGACCAGACCTGACCATCAGCTAGCCCGCAGAAGGTACCATGCCTTCCTGTAGAAAGGCCTGCTCTTGTCAGTGGCATTTGAGGGCATTGGAGGGATTCTTATTTGTGGCTACTTAGGCCCACATGTATTTGCATTTTTAAGATGCAGTAGTCCCCATTTGGTTGGCCACATGCTGTGGGAGGGGAAGTGGGTTGCTTCATGTCTAGTCCTTGTGCATTTAGGCTACTGACTTTGTACTGCCCCCCCCCATTTCCAGTGTTTGCCAGCAGCTAATTGGCAGCATTTGGCATTCATACTACAAAAGTTTCCCCAACTCCCAAACAGATTATTCCTGATGAGGGTATGAATTATCTACATGTAGGAGGCTTGGCAGGAAGTGACTGTAGCTGTTATTGCTGAATTTAGGAGCATGTATACCCTTAAGCCCTGCTCTGAAATGCCATTCAGTGACCTCCCTCAGGGAGAGGCTGTGATTTTGGAGACTCCAAATGTAAATGGAAAGTGGCCTTTCCCATTTCTTACCTGAGGAAATGATTAACATTTCTTAATTTATGGGTATTATTAAGATTTGCTCCCAAGTATAAAGGTATTGTTGCATTCTCAAATCAAGGGGAAAAAACTCACACTCTCTAAGAGTAAGAAAGAAAAACAGTTGTAACAACATTTTAGTTAAAGAACACTTTGTTTTCTTAGTGTCAAGAATGTGCCTGTCAGGAGTGACGCATGCAAATTTTGAAGTAGGCGTAAACAATGATGGTGCTTTTTTTGTTTTGTTTGTTTGGTGTTTTTGGAGGGGGGTTTGTTTGATATTTTTTTGGTTTTGGTTTTTAGTTTTGAGGATTTTTTTACCATGCAGAGCATTTTAATATGACATGTTTTCCTTTTTATAATAAAGTCTTTGTGCTGTCATCCAAATCTTATACTTACAATTCCTGGCAGTACAACTAACAGTGAAAAATTGTTTAGGATTAAAAAAGCAATGGTTGGTATCAGCAGAGCTCCTTAGCCACTAGGCAGGGAATAACCATGTACACATTTTATAGATTCACTGCACCTGAAAGATTTCATCATCTATGCCTAAATCACCAGGAACAGTAGAAATACTGGAATTTGATAATGTAGTGACATAGGAAAGCATTAAGGGGTGCATACTATGCTCAGATAGTACTCCTTAATAGAGAGAAACCACTCACTAATCCAAGAAACATGACTACAGGGCAGCAGCAGGCTGACCCGCAGCAGACAATCGGGTTTATCAGCAAAGCCAGAAGTAGAGCCAGGAAAGGAAAGCTGACATCCAGATGCTGGTGATACAGGCATCTTACCCAGACTTGGACATATGGGTCCTGCATCTGTCAGTGTTACACCAGCAGTTGGCTCCCAACCTGGAGCAGATTCTATATTCCCAATGAGGTATAGATCCCAGCCAGCACAGTCACTGAATGGATAAGCCAAGTCTTCTGAATCAGTTCTGTTATGTTTCAAAGGCCAATTTAGGTCGAAAGATGTCCTGTGAGATTGTGCTCTTCCTATTCACAGTGAGATTGTGATGCATAAGGTTTTTTCTGCTTATGCAGGCATATAAAAAGCAGCGACACAATGAGGAAATGACAGCATTCTTTAAATGCCAAAGGAAGAGAATCCATTTGAAAGGACTGGAACTTAACACGTGTTTTTTCTCATGTGAAGAAGAAACTTCGTTTATATTTACTTGTTCATTCTCCTGGGAGAACCAGTCTGGGTTCCTGAATCAGCCTTGATCTTCAGAAACCCTGAAGTAACTTCTCTTTATTAAAGAAGTTTTCTTCCTATACTGTGCCAGTTTCAAAACCCTGTGAAGGCTAAATCCATTTGTGCCACACTGAGCAGTCTCAGAGAGTGAGAAAATCCTGTGACAGAGATAAGGACTCCTGCCTCCCCTCTTCCCTGTATTTTTCCTTCAACAAGGTTCTTTATCCAGTATGGCTTTTCACTGGTATAACTAATAGGAGGACTGTCTTTCAGAGAGTTTGAAGTAGAAGTGTTCATTTAGGAATGAATGCTTGATACCAAGAAGCATCAAGGACACTCTAGGACTGAGAAATGCAGCACACCGGCCTCCTTTACAGGATGAAAGTGTAAAAGAACTTGGAATGGAAGCTTAAACCATCTTCTTTAATTGGCTATAATCTCCTTCAGAGGTAGCTGTATACGTCAGTGGAGCATTTACTTCTTGCCTGACTTAGATCCTTAAACTCATTTCACAGTAAGCATAAAGTGGTCAAAATGCCAAAGCTAAATTTACCCTTGAATAGACTTAAATGAATTCCTTCACAGAGAGAGGGACGAGTGAACTGTGAGCATGAACACATGCTATTTTTATCAGCTCTCCCCCACAGCTTTGGTTGTATGTTTTTATTTTGAAAATTTCTGGTCAACTTTCTAATACAGAATTTGTGTGGTTTATGGGGATTATTGGGAGCTGACTGTATAAGTCTGGAGGGCTGTAGAAGTTTCCTCTGCTCTAAAAGAGAGCAGTACTGGAAGGATTACTGACAGTGCAGCACGTACTTCATAGCTCTTTAAATAAAAAAATGACAATCCTTTAAAATAAATAGCCAATAATTATTAATTCATTTTGCTAGTACTGTACAAATTTTAGTCATTTGGAACTAATATGGCTTAGCATGCTTCTACCTTGGGGATTTCATTGAATCTTAGCAATTATGTACCTTTTTTTTAAGGTGTTAATAATGAAAACAACAATAATACTTATTTCAAAGGTGTGACTTTATGAAGTGTGTTTTTCATTTTAACCAGTGCTTATAATGATTGGCAGAAGGGAGAATTTTGTTTTGTTTTAAAATGGAAAGGTTTCAAAATTTAAGAACTCAGGAACGTAAGAGGAAGAGAAGGCACAAGGCCTATTTTTTACTATTTTAACCCATTAAGACACAGGTAGTGTATGTCTTTATAAACCTTTCTTGAGATAAATAAGGACATAAAAAAAGAAACTAAAATATCCTCTGCTCACTCTGGTTTTTTCTGTACAATAATAACGTTCCTTTGTATTTCATTTAGTTTGTAATGAACGTATGTAGTACTTTGAATATTATTTATTTGGTTGTCCTGCTGTGATTTGTAACGTACAATTTTAGAGATGTCTATTACCATGATCTTATTTCTTATTAAGCATTTTAGACATTACTAAGGAATAAACACTTCATATCAGAAAAAAAAAAAAAAAAGAAAACTGTGGAGGTAATTCCCCAGAAAATCTCTTTTTGGAAAGTATTGAAACCTTTAAAAACTGCTCTGCATGACTATTTTGGTGATTGTGCTGTTTCATTAAACTGTATTCATTCTTAATGCTTTCTTACTACAGACAAATTGTATCTTTCCTGGCATAAACAGTACATTTAAACCAAATCACCTGTGTGATGTCTGGGGCATGCAGAAGGCTAACTTTAAAAATGGAAGGCATTTCAAAACTATGAAATAAACCCTAATTGTCTAGAACTAGATTTTGTGAGTATCCCCCGCATCTTAGCACGTCAAAAGAGCTCAAACTAACATTTTTTTTACCCTGATTAATGTAGCACCCAATGTATTAATAAATTACTATTTTCATTAAAATTTTAGGTAATGTTATTTAGTGAGTATTCAAGTTCTGTGTGTTTTATTCATTTAAACTGATGAATTCTACAGGCACCCTAAGGAAAGGCAGACCTGGGTGCCTGCGTGTTTAATTCTGTCCTTTCAGGCTGAAGGTTCAGATACAAAACTTCTTGGTTGTCACTGTTCAAAACAGGAATATTAAAAGGAAACCATTAGTGAGCAACAATGCAGATTGTATTAATAGTAGGTTAAAATAACTGTCAACAATACTATGTCAGGTTTCTATTTTGCCATCCTGTCCAAAGGAAAAAAAAAATAAATGGCTGTGAAATTCAGCAGGCATTGAAGACGGCTACATAAAGATACAAACATTCTTTTATGACCAAAATTTTAGGTTTGTGATCCATTTGTGTGACCTCCTCAGCATGATTCATACTACAAAAGATCCTGAAGTGGGATAATAAAACATGTGTCAATGTTCTGATTTTGCTCTTTTCCCTAAATGCTGTGAAATATTGGTGCAGAGCTAAACTTTTAGGTCATGTGATAAATTTTTAGCTAGTCATCCAAAGTCAAATTCTTCCATGAACTTTATGCTGCAGGAGCCAGAGTATGTAGCTAATGATACTTTGAATATTCAGTCCAAATAAAAGATGAAAACACCTAGCACAGTAAATTAACATAGTGTAGAAAACACAGAATATACAGATTTTTTACCAATAGCTCCTGTTTTTACAATACAATGCAAAGACCAAAATCTTGTAGCAAACAGACTAGCATAGTGGAGTTCAGCTGAGAAACAATCCAGATGAATTTCTCTTTGAAAGAAAAAAAAAAATACAATGGTTACAAACACCACAGACAATTTAATAGATTTTATTGCTGTTGTTCACTTGGATATAACTGAATTTTTACTCTGGAAATTAGAACAGTTTTTCAGTTGCATAGAGAGAATGAAGGTAATTCAGAGCATAATTTGAGCCAGACCCTTTCAGGATTATGTTGCTGACAGGAATGTACGAAAATGCATTTCAATGTTTAGCTTAAATTCCGGAAGTGCTACATTCTTTTTTCAAAACACAAAAGTTCTCAAATACATATATGTGTGTGTATATATATATACATATATATATAAAGGAACCCCTCAACCCAAACTTTGTGTCTTACATGCTCTATTTTGTTAGAAATGTATAAGTTGGCAGAGGTCCTAAGACCTTGTCCTGCTGAAGTGCATGAGAGTGCCTTCAATAGAAGTTTACTTCTCTAACTTCTAATGCTTTGTTAAGAAACAGGAAATGTCCTCCACTGTGTGCACCTCGCAAATGCGAGTAATTCAGTACTGTGGCTTCTCTCGCTCTTTTTTTAATACTGTTTAATCCACTGACTCCAGTGGGTACTCCTGATTCATGTCACTATTAATGAACCAGTGCTGAAAACTTTGCACTCCCGAGAGCACATATTGTCTCTCTGGCCAGTCACTTAGGATAAAGTGAATTGTGTTCTGTGCTTCATTTCAACCCTACACTTAAGTTTATGCTGAACTTACAAGGTGCTTAAATGATTCTTTTAATAGATACATGTAAGCAGAGACAAAAGGTTATGGCGAGAATGATTCAAGAAATAATACTAAGGATGGAATGCCATGAGCTGCTGATGTAAAATAAATATATTCTGGTGTTGCAAAGAGCTTTGCAGAAGAGCATAACAGGTTGCGTTATAGTTAGAAAGATTTCCTACTTCAAATGAAGTGCCTCTTTTAAGAACAAGATCATTAATAATTCTCTGTCAATATAACAAAATCATTCACTAAGATTTGTTCATTTCAAGATAATTTCCTTGGTTTATTTTGTGCAAGCATCTATTACCCTGATTTCTGCTTTCAAAGGGATAGTTATTTGCCGTTCAACTTTTTTTTTCCTTTGCAGTTTTTGCTGATGTTGTATTTTGACTTCTGCTCATGTGACAATCATAGCTTATGCAACTGTTGAGACATTTTAGATAGGACATTTTTTAACTACACCTGCTAAACACTTCTAGACTGATTTCACATGAAGAATACCTGTCTGTTGTCATCAATGGGTATTTTCTTTTGTTACTGATGAAGAAGCAATATGACTACTTAATGAGGTTGTCACACAGCTTTCTGATATCATTCTCATATTGCTTTCTTCAGATAGCTTTGCAAATCTAGAAAATTATCTTCAGCCAGGGTATTTTCCTTGACAATAGAATTATTTGGGAGTGGTTGTGTTTTCTTCTTCTTTTCTTCACTTAATAATCTTTTCCTTGCTTCTGTGATTTGAAACCTGGAGTACCACAACCTGGGGTGCCAAAATAACAGTGCCGTTGAAAAAGATGGTTTTAATGTTTAAGTTTGGTTACCGTCTTTCTCCAAGACCTATAGTTGGCAACATATTTCTTAGGTCACCAAGCTATACAAGGCCTGAAATACTTTCTTAAATCAGTAATCACTTGCTTTAAAGTCTTGTGGTGGAATGTATCCTTACCTTTTAGATGATAAGTGTGAAAAAAATGAAATCCAAAGTGTCCTGTAATGTAGAATTTCTCCAGGAAATCATTCATCCAGTGAAAATATCACAACTGCTAGTATCAAGGGGAGAAGGAATATAATGTATTCATTGAGAACAATTGTGTCTATATTGCCTAGACTGTCAGGTCAAGTTCTCTTATGAGAGTTTTACAATAATACTCATTTTCTTCCAGTGGAGCTTCAGGGTTAAGTTCTGGGACCAACTACCACCATCCTTCTTCAAAACCTCTTAATCATGAGTGGCTTGTGTCCTATTAAAAATTTTCTAAACATAATTCCTAAAAGTAATGTTTTATAAAAATATTGGCAGCTTCCTCTCTGAGAAATACACCTAACTGAGACTCACTATTTGTTGAAACTATGAAACTCCTATAGTTCCGTTAGATTGTTTCCATGGCGTTCTGCTTTGTGTGATTGCCCGCAACCAAACTAAGATACATTGATGGATTATTTTAATTCAGACTATCCATGGTGTAGATGATTGCTTTAGTAAAAGAAGGAATATTATTAAACACAACTTAATACTTTGGAGAGCCATTCTTCACAAAACTTTTGTAATATTTTTTTATAAATTTTAGGATTTTTAAAAAGCAGTATGTTTTCCTAGGGAAAGGAGTTGTCTTTCTAACAAACCTGAGATATTTATCAATAGGACTTAAAATATTATGAAAATGTATTATGATACTGTAAATATAAACTTTAAGCCTATGTTACAATGCTGGTAATACAAAAAGTAGTCTATAAGTAAGAAAAGGTAAATCTCAATAAACCATAGTATTAAACTTGCAAAATAAATAAAAGATTGGCAAAAGCTTCCTGGTGAAATATATAGACCAAAGTTCTTCGTATTTGGCAAGAATCTTGTTTTATAACAAGAGGTTATCAAATGTGTAAAATTCAAACAACATTTGCTAAAGGTGTTTTATATAGGAACACTCACAATTAGAATAATTTCAGTGCAGTTGTTGTTTGTATCTGCCTTCTCTTGAAACTTGGATCTTTTCATGACCCAGAATCATGAATGTAAATCTGAATGACATACATTGAAATATACAGCTACAGTCAAGTTACTTAGATCTGAACCAAGAGAAAATTAACCTCTTCATTCAAACTAAAGAAAAAATTTTGTAATGTTGAACTGTATTTTTTATTTGGGTTGGCAGTGCCTTAACTCCAGCCAGATCTAGGCTGACTTCTATTGACAGAAATGCATTCTATTCTATCAGTCATCTATTTGTGGTGAATTTAGTGTACCCTAAATTCACACAGTCTCTTTTGTGAGCTGATGAGAACAAATACTGACGAGGTATTTCTGAGGTTCAAAATCTGAACCTGTGGAACTTGCACTAAAGACTTGGTTCTAGGAGCTGTGAGCCATTACTGCAGTCTTTCTGTTGTCTGGTTACCAGCGTGAGAAAGCAAGCCATACCGTATTACTACTGAGAAGAAATTCTGAGTGGGTTTTTAGAAACAGTTCCACAATACTCATAAAAATGGAATGCCTTGCGCTCATTACCAGTTATGCGTTCAAGGGGGGAAATTGCAGTAGAAAGATACAGTCTACAATGTGTGTTTAGTAATGACCAAGCTTGATGAGTATTGCTTGTACTCTTTGAAGAGAATTAATATTGCGGGAGGGAGGCAAAAGGGAGGGAAGGGTTTTACGCTATTTTTTTTCTGGGCAGGAGGTAGGTTATATGGGACTAATTAGACATTACCTTTTTTTTATATATGTATAATGACAGTCCTTATCTCTCTGGATCATGACCTTTTTCCATTTTTCCTTTTAAAACCTTGCTTTTTGGAAACCCATTGAGATCAGTCCAATTTCCTTCTTTAACATCTGTGAAAGATCATTAAGAGCTAATAAAGATTTGAAAAATGTGATTGAGCTAATATGAGACCATCAGTGAACTAGTTTGGGCTCATTCAGACACAACGGATGTGAAGGACAGTCTCAGAAACACAGCTGGCAGTTAAAGGTTTTGCAAACGTAGATTGGCTTATTTTGTTTGGCAGGAAAAACTACAGAGATTTTGAAGTACAAAGCTGCTTTTTTGCTTTATTCCGTTTGCCAGACCAGTTTCAGGGACATCATATGGGTGAGAATTGTGGAGATTTGGAGTGTTAGTGATAAGCTTTCAGGTAAAAGAAACTAGAATTACATGCCGACAGCAATCTGGTCTACATGTGTAATGAGGGGAAATGTTTATGCTGTTCTCTCTCACAATCGTCCTTAATGGGCTTTGCAAAAGTCTCTTGCTCTTATTTTGTGTTGTATACCTATGTGGCTATTGTCTTCATAGCGCATCTGTTGTCAGCCCTAATTCCTTTACCCAAGGGGAAATGCTTCTCCAGTGTTTCCTAGGGGGAGAAAAGACATCTCAAGCTTTGTCCCACTGAATGGAGACAGCCTGAATGTTTCACATGCCATCATTCTATACCTTTCTGGTTTTCTTTTTCCTCAGAGGTCTCATAAGTTTTTTAGAAACTGAGAAAGAGATTCTTGCTACTTTTGCCATGTCAGTCTTCAGAAGAAAAGATCTTTTTCTGCTTTTTCTGGTTACTGAAACCAATTCTGTCATTGACATTTGGGCTAGTTAATTATCTATGATTATAGCTGATAAGATGTAGGCATAATAGTGTATATGAAGCAACAGATTTATGGTGATTTATGTCACCTGTGATTCTGGCCTTTAAACTGTTCATGACTTTTGTTAACCTGTTGGGTACATCAAGATGGGAAGGCTGAGTCCATTCTGACAGACTGGTTTCTCTGTTTTCTGTGCACCATATTTTTCAGTCTCAGTTAACAGATGTTTATTTACACATATCACAGGCTCAGATGGAACTAATTTTTGGGATTGCAGTTGAATTACTGGGGACTAGACTGTTATACATAGCAAAAGAAAGGACCCTTGCCTATTCAGTAATGTTTCTGGAGCCCTAAGGCTGCTGGCTCAGTTCATGATGTATTGTACTGCTAGTGTTTCATCACTCTCAGGGGATTGCTGGTCCTACTATGAGGTCAGGAGTTAACTACTTGTATTTTAGCAGTGTACTGATATCAATATGGCTCCTATGGAAACCTTACTTGACGTCATTTTTGGATCTTTGCTACTGTAGCCAAGCTTTTGTAAAAGTCAATAAGAACATTAGATTGTTGTCTGTATTATTACTTGCCACTTCCTGCCAGCAATCTACCAATTCATTAGCAGAGAGTTTTGGAAATCTCACTTGATTATTTATGCAGTCAATAGCAAGGCTTGTCTGCATTCATAATTGTTTGATTTTATGGCCTCTTCTTTAAACAAACATTGTCTATGGTAATGTGATGCCCTGATGGATGGGAAAGGTTTTGTCTGTGAATATCATTTAGATAATTAAAAATGACAGATGAAATCGCCTGCTGTCTTGACCTGTACTTTGTTCCCTCAGTGATGCTGAAGAGATGCTGATTGCTGTCAATCAAAACCCATTGGAGGTTTGTAAATTCTGGCTGCTGTGAACTCTGACCTCCAGTGTTGATCTGAAATAGATAATAACCTTGAAATTCTATTAGAATTTAAAAACTGTTTCACCAAAGGGGCATACTATATATTTTTTTCTCTAGAACATGGCTACTCGCTGTCATTGTTTATTCCACAGAATCTAGGAAACAAAAGTAAATGTATTGTGTTTAATGAAACTTAATAGTACAAATCAGAACTAAAATCTTATGAAATAAAATCACCTCTCCCTGTTGTTTCTGTTTCCAGGCCGCAAATTCTTTCTAGAAAAAATTCAATTTCATACTGCATAACGCTGTCCAAATAATGTTTTGATTCCATTTATTGATTCTAAAACTTATGATGTTCTCCTGACTTAATGACGTATTCTGACTGTCCATCTGTCTCTTTTCCTCCTTTCCTCTATGTGTAGTCTTTGAGACAACCTTTTTTTTTCTTAACAATATTTCTTTTCTTAAGAACCAATGGGAAAATCACCAGCTAGAATATTAAAGATGCGGAAAGCCCAGACAGAATTGCACAAAGTTCTGAACCAACAACTGCCTTGAAAGCTGGGTCAAGAGATCAGGTGCATAAAGGGCAGTCATCAGGAGATTTTTGTTGTTTCTTTTTTCATTTCCTAGAAACTTCTGGGGTAATAACAAGTGGTATTGTTTGTTTTGAGATTTGGGGTTAGATTTGTTTTGGTTTGGTTTTGATAGAACAAGGGGTTAAAAGCATATTGAGATGATATTTTGATATAATCAGGTTTTTATTTTTAATTTTAGAATTACTGGGAATAGTAATTGCAAACTTTGGGAAATTAAACATTCAAGTTTTACACAATTGTCTTAACAAGGAACACCAAATAAAAGTTGAATGAGTGCTTTAGGATTTAGTAATTTTTATTTAGTCATTACAACAAAAAATTATAATTAGGAGACTCCAGCTAGTTCTTAAGTGCATGTTCTTAATGGGATGGATGTACTTACTCAATTTGGTACAGCAAGAGAGGCAACTAAACATGATCTCTGAGAAGGTAGTTGACAAAATTGCTTCCTTGATCTTTGGAATTTAATGTGAAATTCCAATAGGATTTGTTTAATAACTAAGATTTTCTGTAACAGTTTTGGCTTGGTGCAGTAAAAATTTATTTAGACATTTTTTCAAAGGTGAAGCAAAAAAAAATTCCCATTTAGATGTTGTGTCCAGAATGAATTGTAAAGGACGCAACTTACATCCACAAACCAATTTAGGTACAATTCTGATTTTGTTTTCAGTGAGCATATAATTTATTCCCTGAACTGAAGCTAGTGAATATATGACCATTTTAATTTTCTGATTTCCACTGTTAAAAAAATGGATGGGGGAAGTTAGTGTCTATATAAATAAGAGACAAAATACTTCCAGCTTGGCTTGAGTAGATGTGTTTTGCAAGCTTTTCACATGTCTCTAATAAGGCAATTAAGTTTCTGTCGCTGGAAAACCTTCTGTTAGTCTTTGGTTTTTTTAAGCAAAGATTGTGAATTGCAGCAAACTGGCAAGTGGATTTGTTAACTGGACAGTTGTGAACAATAAAAGCCATGGGGGGCTTTTTCGCAACTTTCATTTTCTGAAGTGTTCAAGGTGTTCCTTTAATTAATTATCTTTTTTTTTTTTTTTGTAAGCTCTTGTGCAGAAAGATTTCTTTTTAACTTTGTTTAAATGGGTTCTTTGAATATCTTTACAAGGTTTTTTGTTAACAATCTTAGTAGTAATATAGGATTAGTTGAAAATAAATTAGAAAGAACATAAGAGAGAAGGTGAGACTTGGGGAATGGAAAATAGTTTATTTCAAGAAATCCCAAGCACTGTTGTACCCTGAATTCAGATACATTGGAAGTTAGGTTTGGATTTATTAGCATACTCCTGGAAGAGATATCTCTTTGCAAGTAAGTTTATTTTACCAGTTGGATCCTGGCTATGATTTATATTATCTGCTTGTCTATAAACACGCCTGTGGTTTAAATAAGTGCTGATTTTGTAAGATTTGTGGTAAAGGTGTAGTGGAGTAAATCTGTAAAATATTACAAGTAATTTGCCACTGAATGTATCCCATCCATTTTTTTGAAATGGGATTTTATTGCTGAAGTGTCATTCCTAGACATAGCAAGAAAATGTTGGCTGTTGATTTTGAGGAGATTAAGGTGGTCTAAAATTACTGAATCTGATTTAAAGTGCATAGACTGAGCATCTATGAGTCTAAAGTGAGATTTCTTTTAATTCAAAAGGGCTCCTGAGGTTATTATTTTACTACAATATGAAAATGAATTGTGACAATACAGACCTGATTACAAGCTTCCCAGGCTGTCCCACTGTGACAATTAGCTCCCAGTTGTTAAACCATTTGTTTATTAGAACATTAAGAGCTGGTGCTCTCTTGACTTGCAACTGGAAATGGATTACTACCAAGGTTAGTTATGAACACAAAGGACTCTGAATAAAGTGTTGTATTGGAAAAGAATAACCACACATTTCAAGCTAATTTAATTGAGTCACCTCTAGTATACTCTGAGAGAGTTATTAAAAAGACATCTGTAACAAGTGGTTCACTTAGTCTAATAGAAATTTGGTTTGAATGTTTATAAAACTTCAAGCAATTCTCTAGACACCATGAAGTAGTAGGCAACATAATAAAATGATCCAGGAATTAAAAAGATGTTTGCTATCTCTCTATGGCTTTTAGAACGTGCTCAGTTAAATCACACTCTATGCCACTGAGAAAGTAATACAGGCATTCTGTGCATAGGTGTCCACATCCATATCTGCTTGGTTAAGCTGTAGCTATAGCTTGTGGGATAATTTTAGTATAAAGTATCCCTGGGATAATTGATCACATAGACACTTCTTATGAATACAATGAAAACATGCTAGCTTCTACAAGACAGTATTTTGCTGGGAAACAATTATTAATCTTGGGGTGGAAATTCTGTTCAGAAAAAGGCAATGCCCCCTTTTTATATACCTGTGATTTCACAACTTTAAGAGAGAGTGGTATACAGAACCACTCCACTTTGTTGATGAACTGCTGATAACTGAGAAGGTTTCCAAGACATGGTAACAAGCATTTAAAAAGATACTTTATTGTTTTGATAATTTTTTTAAACAATTATATGTTACTAAATTAGAGATCAAGGAATAAAATGCAAAAATAAGTTTATAACATACTTTAGCATGATCTACATCCTTTAGGGAAGTAGCCTTTGTTATGAGAAGGGATGGTGGGTAAAAAGAACAAGATCATATTTGCTGTTAAAAGCAACATTAGTATGGTTATAAAGAGATAGATCTGAAACTTCATGAAGCTAAAAATACTTGTGTATGTTTGTCATTGCCATCTTTGCTGCTTGGTGATGAATGCATCAAAAGACTAGGTATAAATAATATTTCAGGAAATATTAGATAAAAGCTTACTTTGTGTCCACTGTTTTTTTACTTAAACAAAATAACCAAGCGAACAATAAAGTAAGCATGCAATGGAAATGTTCCTAGATACGTTTTTTTCTAGGAGCATTCAAAACCCCATGTGAAAGCTGCAGCGTATTTTATTACTTACACATTCTTCGTTTTCTTCTTCTTGAAGTCTGTGAGAAAGTAGCAATCATTAAAATTGTTTTTTCTGTTCATGGTATGCATACAGACAGCGTGCTAGGCACTGTATATAAAAAATTAAAGAAAAGTACACTCTCTCTTTGAAGGAACTGAATTCATACTCCCTTAAATGAAGAATTAATAGCTTACAGTACCTGAGATATAAGGTTTTCTGGTTGATTCTAAGCTGGTGTATTGTGAATTTATTTCGTAACTTAGGCCCTGGAAAATACAACAACACAATGCATCACTGATACAAGAGTGATAGATTTAGAAAATGTTTAGTGTGAGTATTCCGCCTAGACCAGTAGGAACACCTGCTTCTATTATTCAATCACTGATAAAATGGTAAATAGCTTATGTCAGTCATGCAGCTTGCATAAAGTTACATACTTGCCTGTAGGTTTGGCCTTTTTTTTCTTTTTTTTTTTTTTTTACTTCTGGATGTTTTGAATTCAATTTATTTCTTTGTTAACTGACACCTTAGAACTATAGGATCATAAATGGACAATGACATTATTTTTATCTTTATTCATATTATCTGGTCTTGCAAATGCAGCTCTGCATGTCATACCTGGAAAGAAAAAAACATGGTAAAGCTATAAACTGTTGCTTTTTAAATCCCTATGGTCTATTTGGTCCCACTTTTTTTTTAACCAGTAAGCTGCTGTGCTCCCCCTCAAATCTGTGAGAATGGAAACTTCAGTGTTTGCATCTTCCCACATACTTCTTGCTCCCAGTTTCACTAGACGTTATACAAATAGGAGAAATAATGACACTGTAACATGCTTCTTATTCTGTGATGCAATGATAATCATTATTGTTTTAGTGTACTACCCAAAATAATATTCACCGGGAAAAAGATGACTTCATTTGCACTTGGAGAATAAACTTTTTTCAGAGATAGATTTTAGACAAGACAGTTGTAAAGACTTGAGCTTCTAAAAAATTTGGGAATTTTTCACAAAACAATTTCTTTCTAGGTTTTGTTGGTCTTTTCTGGGCCCATTGTAATACTGCTCTCTCAGAATCACAAGGATATTTCATTTCAGCTGAGTGGTATTAAATAATTAAATGATCCCTAGGTGATATTAGATAATTCCCGTGATGGCTGGCTGCCATCGTGTGTGTGCCATGGCTGGCTATACCATGTCATCCTGAATTTTTTGAAGGAAGCAGTGGGAGCAGTGCTTCTAAGACAGACCCTGACTCGAGTGCTTTCAATAGCTGCTTGTAATACCTGGATAGTAAATACCTGCCACTGCCCATACTTAGAAGGCCTAAAAATTCTTGTTATAGGACTTGCTTCAGTACGTCTGTTGTTTGAAAGACAGAGTGAGCATTCTTTAGCAGAGCTTAAACCGCATGGCTGAAGAAATCTTTCCCCCGCCACTCCCGCTGCTGAATTTCCATTCTCTTTGTCCAAAATATACTTTTTTGTAGGAAAAAATGGTACATTACCTTGTTACCTGTGCTGATGAAAATTATGTGGTAGGCTGTTGAAATACTGATTGAACAGATCTACAAATTCTGAGTAGAAGTGGCCGAGAGCAGTACCCAAATTTCATCAAGTATTTGTCACTGTTCTGTTCCAGAACAATTCAAATATTTATCAGTGCTCATTCTAATAAAAGACTAAGACTGTAACACCATTAAATCAACAGCATCAACTGAATATGCTACACTGGGAACCCTGGCAACAGACAGCTCATCTGGGTAAAGGACAAATGAAGTGCAAGTAGAAGTAGACCATAGCCAACAGCTTTCGATCTGCTCTTCGCTAGAGCAGCAACTATCTCCTCTTGTCAGCAATGTAGTTAATCCTTCAGCTCAAGACATTCTCCCAAGTTCAAGTGCTGGGATTTCAACCCTTTTGGTATGCAAGCTTAACTTGCATGTTATTGCATGCAATTGAATTTGCTTTACTTTTTTCCTGCTAAAAAAAAGGCCAGCAACCTTAAAAACTACTATTGAAAGAATAGTAACTGAGTTAGAAAGTCAATTACCAGCGGCTGAAGCAATATTGGATTTATGGTTTTCTGCACAACCTTAATTTGTTCCCCTTACAGCTATGTTTTATGATAAGGTCTTCAGCCACATGACCACACACTTTTGTACTCGAGTTCTTGACATTATTCAATATGCACAAAAGACAAGGTCCTGAAAAGGAGTTGTGGCTGTGTAGAAAGTAATACATTTAGGGGATTTTTTTTAATTTTTTTTTTTCATTATTAGTAATGGAATTACATAGAGGAAAAAAAAAAGATGGAGTTTCAGTAAGAAAAAGATTGGTCTTATGAATGACAAAAGTTCACATGGCACCAGAGACCCAAGCGATCCACATTTCTGCCAAATTTTTGTACAATGCTGATTTATTTAAACTGAAATCTTGGCAGGAGGCCACTAATTGTGCATTCCTCAATTCCTTGACATCAGTTCAAGGTTGCAGAGGCAGGTATGGAAGAGATCAGAGTATACACAGCTGCACTGTATGAGAGTTCATCTTAGGGAGTGCTGGTTAGGAGGACACTGCACTCAACTCTAGACCTAACACTTAGAAGTAATGCAGTTCTGTGTTCCAGCGCTGGCTGTGCTACCTATTAACTTTTTGACCTCTGGGAAGTCTCTTTGTCTTGATTTCCCCACCTGTAAAATGAAGATAATAACACTCTCATCTCATAGTGGAGGTGAATTTATTAATGTTTACGAGGCATGAAGATTCTGTGGTGATGAGCACTCTAGAAACACCATGAGGAAATAAACAATTCTGCATTCACTGCAGGCATTTGATGGTGTGCAGTAAATAAAGCAGGGACCAGTAATAGCATGTTAAGGATAGAAATATTGAAGAGCTGTCTCTTTCTCTGAGCAGTATTTATCTTGGGCTTCAAGCAAGGCAGGGGGCTGCTGTGGAAAAATTATTATATGGTCCTTTAATTAAAATTTGTGTCATTATGATTATGTATGGGGGGAGGGGAAAGGTCAACTTTTCCCAAGCGACGTTAATTCTGGCATTTTGTATCTTTTGGAGAATTGAATTTCTCACTTAAATAGTATTTTTTGATTCTTTTGTTGAGTCTAATGTCTCTCAATGCATACAGGAGAGAAGGAAACAGACTAGCTCTATCCCGTACAAATGTTAATATGGTCCATGCTTGATAAGGAAGAACAACCAGATCTGAAGGTGGCTGTAGCTGGAGATCAGTTATACCATAGAGGTAGACACAAGGAAGCACAGTGGCTACACAGTTTTGTGATTATATTTTTTAAACAAACAAACAAAACCCCAATTTATGACTCTGGTTTCTTATAGTGCCTATGATAGTCAGCATACAACCAGCACCCTCAACTTTTTTGTCCCAGCTTTTTCTTGCAGTTGCATTCCATCCTTCTCTCTTTAAATCAATAACACACTATATTTCATTCTCTCAAACCGTAGCTCCTTCCTGCATTTGCTGTAGTCTAGTCTTCAGAGGTTGATTGGAAATCAGCTCAATCTGAAATCAGGAAGGGTTGAGTCATAGTTCACTTGGTTCCAGCTACAAATGTCACTCGGTGATCACTTTTCCCGTCTCAGTGGTAGAAAATGAAATATGTAGAAACTCACCTCACTTCCATGTGCTTGTAGAGATGACATAGGAAAAAAATTGCTGTGAGTGTTTTCTGCCTGCCCCTGGCAGAGATTTACAGCTCAAAATGTAATCGCAATCAATTACGCCTTTAGTTTTTCTAAAAAATTTAATTCAGGGAGTTTGGGTCGGAGAAATGTTTGCATTATATTATGGTTCTGCAGTGATTTTCAGCATACAAAAAGAGACATCCAGTAGCGCTGGTACTGAACATTTACGTGTCTTCTGCTTATTAAGCATTTAGTTGATGAGGAAGAGTTGCCTAGTCTTCATTCAGTGGTGGCTGCCAGAATCTCAAATGAGTAAATCCCAAACTAGAGGAGGAAACACATAATCTGTGAAGAAACTCTTTCCAGGTCCTTTCTATGAAAAAGGTATTTGGTATATATTGATCTAAACCCCATGTTTGTAACTGTCCAAAACAGGGCAAGTTACTGTATTTTGTCATACTCTTATTCATCTCTGTCAGTGTTTCATGATTTTGGTAATCATACTTGAACTGAATCAGCTGGAACGAATAGGAGTTTTAATTGTAGTTTAGAATAGTTGTAGCAACAGAACTGTAGTCCTGTCTGAAGTTCTGCAAATAAGTATCATTCTGATGATGCTTTTACTTGCTAATGGCTGTCATGTTATGAGGGAGCAGGGATGACTTGCTAAATCATCTCCTGGAAGAGTAGTTACAAAAGTCCCGCTAGAACTTAACTACTGTTGTCATGGCCATCCTTTTGTTAGCCTAGTAGAAGTCGCACACAGCGTGGATAAGGGTATGAGAATACTACTCTGCTCTTTCTTATTACTATAGAGGCTATCAGCAGAAATGTGGCTGAAGGTAGTTGCTAGGGAATATGATGTTTTAGGTTTCAAACATATACAAGTGCATATTAAAATTTTTTTAAATTATTTTTAGTCAAGCTTTCTAATAAAGACATAGCTCTTGTATTACCTACCATATTTGGGGTAACCTGACTCTGTCTAACTTAATTTTTCAATCACTTTTTCTGAAGTGTGTTTTCAACTCTTAACACAATCTAGACCTTAGATTAGATACTTATGCTGGTAGTCTATCAGTGGAACCCTACCCCCTGCAGCTTCCCTGCTGGAGCTAACTGCAAAGACTAAAGCAGCTTCTGAAAATAATCATGGAAATGAAATATGTAAAGACTAGCCACTTTTTGCAGGTTCAACCATTTGTATTGCTAGCCCCAAGTATCTTAAATTGGTTTTAATAACTGATGATCCCATATTGTTGGCAGCATTGGTTACTGTCTTTAGAAGCCAAAATACTGAAGCCAGAATGCTAAAAGTGAGTGCAAACATCAACCACTTGATTACAAATCCTAGGCATGTGCTTAGCCATGAAAGATATATTGAGGATCAAACCCCTTAGGACAAAAACTCTTTATAATTTAATCACTGTTCCTGATCCTGCTGTCTTCCTATTAATTGCTGCACAGCTTTTATATTGTCTGACCAAAAGGCCACCCTGTGCTCCTTTAACAGTCTCACCTTATAGAACAAAATCAGGACGATTAAGCACTCTTCTAAAAGTATACCTCATTTCATGATATATGAAAGACATGCTTATATTCTCTGGCAAACCATAAGCAATGAAAGTAGTCTCCAAAATGTATCCTCCTTGATAAGAACATCATGTGCTGTACAATTTCATGAGCTGTGCCTTACCTTTGGCCTGTGGAATGCGTGTGAAATGCTCCAGAAAGAATATCCAAACTGATGTATCTGTTCCTTTTAACGGTTTGTAACTGTTATGAAATGACACAATCCCATAAGCTAGCTGCAGAAGCCTCTAAATTGCAAGCAAATAGAATCCACTGAAAAATGTCCTAAACCAGAACTTGAACAGCTTGACACTAACTGCATCTGTGGTTCCTTGTACTCTCTTATTTCTGTCAACTCCTTTCTGATATTTAGAAGTCTATTTGAAATCAGATGGGACTTCATTCTCAAAGTCCAGATCATCAGTTAAAGAGCACATTTGAATCCTCTGTTTTATCCTCTGCCAAGATCATTTCAATTTCCCTGAGGCATGCATCAAATGCGGTTATCTAAGTAATAGGAGATGAGATCATGTCATTCCTGATCTCAGGTTTCTAGACAACACCCACACTCTGGGACAGCAAAAGCTCACTATAGTGAAACCTTCAACCAAATATTTACACAGAATGTTTACATACGCATGGGAGCTTTGACGCTGCACGGGTATTCTCCTATCCAGGGAATCACCTTGTTTTTATAAGCTGACACTATTTACATGACTCTCAAGTCAGCTCAAATTCCTGATACTTCAGTGTTTGCTTGAAACATTTCACAGAAGGTTGTGATTCTCCCCATCTTTACATTACTTCACTTACTGCTCCGTGACACTATGCACAGAGAGAGTTTACACACAGAGAAATCATTACCTTTGCTTCTGTAAATTTCTTGGATCAGGCTGTCTATTCGTCAGATGCTACAGTGACAGTTGTCTCTGAATTATCGATCACCTGATGTTCTCAGATGAGTGTAAGGAGGGCATCCCCTCTGTGTACTCTGCTGAGTTTAGATGAGCACACTATTACACATATGCTTTATGTAAATAAAATGAAAATGTTAGGTCTCAAAACCAGAGCTGAATAATAATCCTATACTGTTAGAAATGAGTCTAGGGGATTTATTTGGCAATGGCTCTTAACAAATCCATTTAAGCTGAGGTACAAGTGTACTTGCCATTGTTGGTACTGTATTTAATCTTTAATCTGTTTTCTAGTTCAAAGTCACCTCTGTGTTTGTTTGGTCTAAAGCAGCCCCCCCACGTCAGTAGCTGAATCTCATATATTTCTTCATGAAATCTTTATTTTAGATTTGCACTTTGGAAGACTGTTTTCAATGCATGCCAAAAATAAGAACCTTCAAGACAAGATGTTTTGTAGTTCTTACGCAGGACTGAGGGTGGGTTTTGTGTTTGCTGTTGCCTGTAGATTTTGTGATTGATGATATTTCAGCTCAATATATACTTGTTTCTTTTACATGTCAATTTTGGATATAAACTTGTTCTAAGAAGTGAAAAAGATGGAGGGAAAGGTTTATGTGCCTGTTTGGTCATCTTCATTTAGTGTTTGGAAGGTTTAATCACATCAGAATGAGACTTCCCATGTCCTCAGCCCTGTGCTATTCACAAAACTCAATTGCCCATAGCTTTGCTCGTTATGCTTTGTGGCAAGGCAGGTAATTCACCACAGGTCTTTCTGAATTTATGCTTAGTATTTTTTTGAGCTCTGACTTGATTGACTGTCTCTGCTTAGGTAGACTTTCTTTTAATCAGAAAATAAGTTGACATTTCTGCAACTGAAAAATAGCTTGTGGTAATTTCTGTAGCAAGTTTTCCAGCCTTTGTAAGTCTTTTTCATTTGCCACATTGCTGGCACATATGGGATTTTGTTGTTTGCATTCACACCCCTGTAAAATGGTCAGCCAATGCCAGCTCCAAGGCATTGGGTGCTGTATTCTCCCCACCTGCAGCTGCTTGCCTGAGTCCTAGGAGCCTTCCCGCATAGAGCTGCTCTTCTGGGGGCTCTCAGCTGAGCACACATCCACTGACTAAGGCTCATTCTTGAAATGATGGTTTGTCACTTGGAGTTGATATAGCTCTCTGAATCTTCCCTGTACTTTCAATGTTGCCTTACTACCTCCTGTGGCTCTGGATGAAAGGTGAGTGTTAAAAAATTTTTCTGGCTGATCCTGACATTTTGCAGTTTCAAATACTGGGGTGTCTTTTCTACCTTTAATGCTCAGCAGTTTCTCTGATAAAGGACTTACCCCTGAATTTTTATCTTTTCTCCTCCAACATATCTTAAGAGTGGCTTCTACCCAGCACCGTGATGTGGTGATGATGTAATGACAGCATGATATAATGTTTGGTTCAGATGCCATTGGAGGCTCTTTGCCTTGGATTTTCTGATCCCAGCAAGACCTCTTGGCTTTCAGAAATGCTTAGCCAATACAAAATATTAGAAGCAGGTGGGCCAATCTGAGTGTGGTTCTGTATGCTCAACCTAACCATAAAATCCAAAGATCTGGGTAATTTTTGTTTTAAATTGTGAAGAAAAGTGAACACACAATGTTGAAAGTGTGAAAATAGAAGTGAATTTCTGTAGGTATTTAAAAATTGTGCAGATTATAATGAAAAGTATTTTGTACTGAATCCATATGAAACTAGTATAAACTACAGAAGAAATATATTTAGTTACTCCAACAGAAGCTGATCTGTACATTCTTGAAAGGGTATAGAAAATAAAAAAAAAAAAGCCAAACAAAACCCACAAAAAAACCCAGATCAAAATCTGAACAAGAATGAAAAAGTAGACAGAAGGACAGGAGACTGATGAGAAAGAACTTAAGAATATCTGTGAATTGGTAATTAACGTAAAAGTGATTTAAATTTTTCAATGCTCATTGCCCTTCTCAGTGAGTAAAATAAATCATGCAGATGAAAAAAATCCAGAGACTCTTACAGAGTTACATTATTGAAATTTCTTTACAGCTCTTCAGAAGAAGAGTATAAGATTTCTAATACGCAATACTTAACTGATTGAGGAGTTTGAGAAGTATTGTACTCTGTCAGACAGTAAGTGCAACCTCTCCTGTCGTACGGAAGAATGAAATATTAGAGCTGCTCTCGGCTTAGCTTGAAATGCTGAGTACTCCCTTCAGAAAAGAGCATGTTTGATGGTGATACAAGAGCCCATTGCAAGGCGTCATGGAAATGTGGGGTGCAGGGGATTTAAGAATGGAACCTCTTGTAGTGCACTGAAAGATGAAGCCGCATGCTTCTGCACTCTAGATCTGAGATGCAATGCAAAACCCACCACTGCTGAAAAAAAACTACAACAGAACAAAACAACTTAGATAACATCAAATAGTTTAAAGTGCTTTGTTATCTGGTTCATATGTTAATTGACTGGAGAATAGATCAAGTTGTGAGGTGCAAGTTCCTCTTCCTGCTACTGTTGCAGACAAACATCAATACAGGCATACAAGTTTTTAAAAAAGGGAATAACATGCTCATGCATATTCATGAACTTATTAACCCCTTACTGCTTCCATTTGTTTCAGAAGACTTTGCAAGTCTAAGCAATTAAAATAATGGTAATAAGGCATATATTCCTGTGAACTTTTTTTTTTTTAATTATACCACATGTGACCAAACTCATGTAGATTTCCCATCTGTACTTGCTATGGAGTATTGTGATGCAGCCCTAAATGCTGCAGAAACAGCTTTCTTTTTATACTGTGATATTACATTGCTTGTCTGCACATGGATATGTTTCATACTAATTACTCCTGATTGTCTCCATGTGTGAACACTTTTATTCTGGAACATGACTGGGTCAAAACCCAATTTTTAAACCTTAGAGGAATGAAATCCCCTTGATGAAAAATAACAATGCCCAAGCATACAATTTATTGGGAACAGCTACTGAACTGTAGAAGGATGAACTAAGTCTGAAAAGCCTATAAGCTCACATTAAAATTGTACAGAAGGACACAGCTGTTTATGTCCTGGAGAATAAAGGCACAGGCCATTTAGTTAACAGAAGTTATGCAACATGTGACCCAGGAAAGGGTAAACCCATTCGATTCATCCAAACATATTCGAGAAGGAGCTGAAGCAAGGGATTGCCTGACAGGAGAAACCCTAAATGAGATTAGTTTGCCTCTGTCCTTTCCAGTGCTTTGAGTCTTTATATCTTATGCTGCATGGCCAACATCATGAAAACAGCGTTCTTAGACTATTCTTAGTTTCACTTTAATTTTAATTGAGTTCTATACATGATTCTAATACAGAGAGTTCTTAATCATTAGGTGAAGATCAGTTTAATTTTTACTTCTTTCTACCTCCTCAGCTTTTCTGTCAGTTTAAATATAGCTTTTCCATTTAACTATCCTTGCCCAAAAGTGAAAGCTACTTTCTTTGTTTCTAGTTCTGTTTTAGTCTTTCTCTTGAAGAGTTCAGTAGCGGTTTGTGTGATACTGGGAAGGAAAAAACAAAGAATGCAAGGGCATTTCTGTAACTAGGAAATATGAAAGTGATTGTTCCTGTCTCCTGTACATGGCAGAAAGAGGCTGCTTCTGTTAAGGATTGGATGTAGTTTTGTGGCTCTGTGTAGTATAATCTTGTGCAATTACCTCAGTGTGGTTCAGAAAATAACTCTAACTATGGCCATGTAGGGTTCCATGGCTGTTTCTCATTTATTTTGTTGAAACTTTTTTCCTTCTTAAGTTAAATAAAAGTTTTTCAACCCAGCTAAAACACAGAATATGTGGGTCAAGGTGTTATCGGTCTCAGTTCTGTATCAACAGGAACCATATATTTTACTTCTGAAACTAATGTCAGTATTCTGCTGAAAACAAGCCAGAGTGATACCCAGCCCAACCCAGATTTTCCTCCTTATCCTTTTCTCTTGCCCCAACTTTGGGATCTGCAGTGCTAGTAGGAAAAAAACTGTGACAGGGTGCTCACAGTTTCTGATTCATAAAGTTAAGCTTATGCCTCAGCATGTGCGATGTCCCTCCAACTCATGGATCAGGATTCAGGAATTTGGATTGTTCTTTTTTGGCTTTGTATCAGAATTCTTGTGTTTCCTGAGCAAATCATTCAGCTTCTGGCTGCATCAGTTTTCAAGTGTATTTCCATTTAGTGTATGTACTTTGTGAAGGTGAAGAGCTTTTGTAACATGCAAATGAAGGGCAGTGAGATCCTATCACTTTGAACTTTGTATAAAATCCGACCAAGATTAGAAAATCCAGTGATTGAACCACTGACAGTAAAACTGTAAGGTAGAGCTCCACTTACAACTTACACCTCTGGATCTGCTAAAGTGTAAAATTTTAAAGAAGAAAAATAGTAGAAGGCTTCTAAATGAAAATAGCTGAATGTGAAGATTCATTGTGGATATTGGAACTTGGTAGTTATCCATGGACCTAGAACAGAAACAGACAAACAGGAGCAGCAGTGGGTGCTAACCATCTTTTCCTAACTAATAAGAACAGTGATCTGCCACTAGATCTTTTAGTTGCTGGCAAAATTCCTGGTAGCTGTGTGTGTCATTGAAGACTGCTCATGGGAAACTGTTGTCAGTACTATCTGCTGCCCATTATTTCATTTTGATTCCTGATATAACTTGTTTGCTAGCTTTCTTTCAATAGAAAAAGTTCCATTAAAGTAAATGGAAATTTTGCCTTTGACATTTCACAATTGATTTGGTTTTGTTTTTTGCCCCCCCCCCCCCCCCTTTTTTTTTTCTGGAGGGGAATGGTTTGTTTTTTTTATTGCTGAGGACAAAATGTTTTTCATAATGGGACTTATTTGATTATTAATCTTTAAGTGAAGTAAGTTTGGCTAAATAAGTTATTATGAAATAATGTAATTCTAAGTTTCATGGGATATCTGTTTATTATGGAACTCCACGGATCAATTTTATATTGGCTGTCTTATAAAAATAACAGTCTGCAAACCTTTCTGTGTATGTATTTTCAAAATATATCTACTCTTAGAGGAACAATTTATCACTTTAAAGCTGAGACTATCATAAACTTATATCTGCTTTTAAACAGCCTGTACATATCTCAGATTGAAAGACTATGGTTTCTCCTTACAGTGTGAATTTCTGTGCTATGTATGTTACAGCAGAATCCTTACTGTATGTTAAACAGAAAAATTTTTGATAAAGAAATGTCATTAGGAGCACCCCAGAGTCATTTAAAGCATTGAGCTTTGAAATTGCTGAATACATTTCAGTGTGAACTTCTGTATGATAAGGAACTCATCTTTAAAATGTTCATATTTATCAACGTTACCAGAAAAACATGGCTGGATGTGAATATTCCAACATATTTGTTTTCTTGCTATTAAACTAAACTGACATTCTGAAAGGACATTCTCAAAGCAACTTCTTCAGATGCTGCTAGGTTGTATTTATAATTAGTTCCTAATTTAGCTATGCAGGCAGAAGGGAGGAGGGGATCTTATGCTTTGCCAGATACATATTTTTTTTCCCTTTTAAATGTAATTATAGGAGGGTTTTTGCATTTAGACCATCTTAACAGACATCCTCTCCTCAGCTACCAGTGTGTAGTTACTGCATTTATGCATTTGACTTCTTAGTCAAGTGATGCTATTTTTTTTTATGCTGCTGCCTGACAGCCACTAATAATAACACATGAGGACAGTCAGACAAAATGAAGACAAATGCTGCTTGTCGCAGCAGAATCATAATGTCTCCAGACTCAGTAAAGACAGTCTAACTGTATGAGGATGCTCCTTATAGCTTATTTAGGCCTGTGGTTTTTCCCTGTGGTGTTTTTTGTTTTTTTTTTTTTTCTTTTTCTCCTATTTTTTTTTCTTTCCCAAAAGCACAAACATTGTGCAGAAATACATTAAGGCAACATATGGGCCTGTAAGTTAGCCAAAACAATGTGGAGCCATGGAGAATAGAGATTGCAATGTGCAGATGGATATTGTAAAAAATTAATGAGTGGCATAACAGATCTAAAAGGTAAATTTTAGTCATAATTCAAGTAGAAAGCATAGAAAATGGTTAAGAATAGGGATTTACAAGATTTTTAAATCACTTGATATACGATATTGAGAATATTGTACAGATGTATTTATTCTATTATCTGATAATCATGTTTCATCACAGCAATAATTATGTCTATATAGACATATGTCATCAGAAGTAGACTGCTGATAAACAGTAGCACTTTTCTTCTACTTGATGTAAACCCAACAGTATTAAATATCCATATTATTTCCAGTTCAATATTAGAAAATGTCAGTCATTGTGACAAGCCTGGCAAGAGCAGTGCATTGAACAGCCCTCTGTCTAGTGAAGTGCTGCTTTAAATAATCATACTTCCACGTTACGTTACTTTGTTGGTAAAATCAGACTCTGTATAGAAAATGAGCAAATAGTGCTTCTCTCCTCTAAATTCACTTCTTCATAACAAAACTGAACAGCTCACTGGAAAAAAAGGAATCACTTTTGCAATGGGCAACATGAACTGCTTACCTGCAACTAAAATCTGATCTGATTTTTCTTGGATGTAATTGAGGGCAGAGTTTGGTATTTAAAATAACATTTATATTATTTCTGGACCTTGTGGATGTTTCTAGCTTTTATTGTGTTCTTTATTAAAGGATTAAATGATATGGAAATTCTTTTAATAATGCCTTTTTTTTTTCTTTTGTTCCATTCTCTTATTATCCTATGTTTTATACTTTTCCTAAAGATAAGAGTCCATTTTCTTCTGTATTAAAAAAAAAAAAAAAAAAACCCAAAAAAACTTACAAATTTGACATGGGTCCTTTCTTAAATACACTAAATGGCTATGTGTTGATACTGATATGTCCTTGACCTTCATTCCTACACTAGCCAATCTCACTGTAAAATTATAGCAGTTGCTAGTTTTAATAGGGGCAAAAATGGGAGAGAGAGTCCAGAAAAACAGGGAGACTATGAGCATTGCGTTGGATCTGTTGTAGGTGACAGTAGTCATCAAGAACTGGGGAAAGGGACAAGAATATGTCAAAGGTAAATGCCCCCTTATTTCTGTGCTTGTTTAATTAGAAGCTTTGCTGTTTGCGTGTAACTAAAAGTAATGAAGAGACTACTAGAACAAAAAAGACAACTGATTCAAAGATGCTTTTCTAGAAATTTTGTTTAGTAGTTTTATGCTGTCAGTTCAGCCTCGGCTAGAGAAGTGAAATGTGCAGACCATGTTAGTCAAATGTTGCTTAAATCAAAGGTGTAGCTCTTTTATGTGGATACAAGGCTTGAAATCATAGATAGTTCACAATTTTTCTTTCCATGGAACTACACCAGAGAGAGAAAAAAAAAAAAAAAAAAAAAAGGAGGTGAGAGGAAAAGGAATTGCACATTTGTGTATCTTTTGTCCACACAAAATTTGTATGGAGATAAGAAATGTGCTGCTTGGAACCATATACCAATAGCCAACTATTTCAGCAGTGGTCCATAACTTTAACAGGACTATTCCTTAATATTTCTTGAGAAGGCCATCTGCTCTCAATGATCTTAAGCAGAAATGTTTATTGCAGAAGTGACTTCTCTTCAGAGGTTAGTAGAACATTCAACTGTTCCACGTCTTGTGGATTTTATTATAACTTCATTAGCAGAGGATACTTTCAAAGACATATTTGAAGTAAAGATGGAAGATGGTTTTGTGGGTG
Organism: Ara ararauna; assembly: GCA_028858755.1. Classification (NCBI taxonomy): domain Eukaryota; kingdom Metazoa; phylum Chordata; class Aves; order Psittaciformes; family Psittacidae; genus Ara; species Ara ararauna. Next base: position 52,434,958 of record CM054380.1, read on the forward strand.
TTTGGAGGAGGTGTTTTGCATGAAGTGCAGTAAAATTGTACAGAGTTTTACCTGGATAATTTTCATTAATCAAAAGTGGTATGATTTGTGGGACAGGAGCAGAAGATGAATATTCCTATATGAAGTAAGAGAGCAAATATGCAAGATAATACCTAGAAAAGTACCTTATACCCAATTTAGTAAGAGAGAGATAACGAAGAGAAAGCGACAGTAATCATGACGTTAGAGGGTACTGATGCAGGTAATGTATAATTTAAATACCATTTTTGAGTAAATAGACAAGGTAGATGCTGTCTGTGGGACAGTAAAAGAAGGGGTGACAGAAGTTGAGACACATGGCAATGGAAGCTTTGACAAAGTTCTGCTTGAGTAGATGAGGACAAAAGGAAAGATAGCAGGAATGTTATGCAGGGAGACTTGGCAATGTTATGCCCAGGTTAGAAGTGAGGAAGTGATCCAGATATTTCTATTAGAACCGTTTGTGTGTCTGCTTCTCATGGAGAAATAATTTTGAAGCTGTTAGCCAATTGTTTACATCAAGAAGAGATATCTGTCTCTTCCTAAAGCACCGTTTGAATTTCAAGGTACTTTTCCCAAATCAAATGTCAGAAATGTTCTATGCTGCCAGAAAAGAACAGAAAAATCAAAGAACATTTGCACATTCAGGTGAATATTTAAGAGGAAAAAAGGCTTTTCAAAATAGGAACACTAATGTTTAATTTGAAATATTAAGAAAATTATATTCATCCAAATAAAAAAGCTAAGCATGCTTCAACTACAGATGTCAAACATAATCTTGCCAAAATTGAGAGCCATAAAAAATGGGTACCTGAAAAATTTACCAAAATTGAGAACCATACAAAATGGGGTACCTGAAAAATTAAAAAGTATGTCTTTATTTTAAAGCCCATGCCTTTATTTATATTACTGTACATAGTAATGGACAACTTTTGCTATGACAGTAAAATACAGAACTAATGATTTGCCAATACTCTGATGTCTACAGTGGCATAACTTTGGAGGTGGGACTAAAACCACTAATAGATGAGACAGTTCAGGAGGTGTTAGCAATTCACCTCCTAGCTCTATGTCAAGATTCTCCCTGTAAATTAAATTATTAATTGGCATGTATGTCTGTTTATTTAATGAGGAGCGTGACAGCCTTTACTGGCGCATATGTGAGAACAAAAACATCACAGTAGGAGCTTCTAAACTGCCCGGCAAGCCAAGGGGTTAAGCAGTTTGATATGCTGTATTAAAAGTAGCTGTTATTAGCAAATGTTGTCTGGGTAGTTGCAACATAAATACCAGAATGTGATATTCATATGGAAGAAAATATAGCATGTTTATGCGATTTTTAAGTCTGTAGTAAAGATAAAAGTTACTTTCCACATTCTTTCATTTCCACTTATTTGTGTGAAGCCCACATTGCACTGTTATTTTTTAGGTTTTACAAAATCATATCCCATTCAAAGACCATCTCCAGCTTTGGTTATGGCTGTGTGAGGCAGGGCTGGCAAAGGGCAGAGATGATAGCAGATGGATTCTGTATTGCAGGAATGTGCATGGGTCAGAATCCTGCAGGACAGAATATGTAGAGATCAGCAGGGTGGCCAAATTCCCCCCTCTCCAACTGTTTTTCGAGAGCCAAGTAGCAACCCCCTTAGTTGTATTAGCCATTCAAAGTCAGCAATATGAATAAGAAAGTTTTCCATTTCTGGATTCTGTGACTCCAGAAAATAATGGATCTGCACAGTAGTCACACATATTCCATCTGCTTCATGCATTAAACTCTGTAAAAGATTGCTCGTGGTCCTTATTGAGAATATTATATAAGGTAAGAAACACAAGATGGCAATTATGTAATGTAATAAACAGAAAATGGCAGTATTTTTATTGAAATTAGACCTTCTTTAACACTTTCTTATTCTGGTTACCTGATGGGACTTTGGAAGCACATCTGACTTCAGATTCATTTCTTTCCCTTTGTATTTTTTTTCATGTATCACTACCAAGTTTAGAAAAAAAATGTGGACATCCAGAAACTGGGAAAAAACAGGTTGTGTAAATCTGTTGGAGACATTTCAACCACTGATATACTGATACTTTGATCTTCTGTTCATATAAAAGATCAGATTAACTTAATCTTTCCAGTAGCCTTTTGTGCATTCTTTATGACTAAAAATGTTGTTGTATTTCTTTGGAATGCTCAAGGAATATGTTAAAGTGAGCAGAAATGAAAAAATAGAAATAGCAAAAAAATATACAGATCACTCAATGTCACAGTACCATTTTATAGTTCTGGAAGGCAAATTGAAAGATTTTTGCAGACTGAAACTATCATTTAATTATCACAGAATGGAAGCTGGTTATGAGTGTATTGTGAAATATGGCTGTGTAAGGCAGAAGTAAATATGATGGTCGGTGCTGCCTTCCATTTCTCTTTTTCTATATTTTTCATGAAATAAAACAAGAAAAAAATAGCTAAATGCTATTTCTATTAGGTTTTAGTATCTTGTAACTGTTTGATCAATAATTAGCATATCTTAAAATTCTATATGTTGCTTTATACGGTTTTTTACTAAAAATAAAAATACAGTTAGACCAATTATTCTGAAGAGGCACACAATGCCTTAACGAATGAAAATATGAAAATTAGGGTGGTTTTCAGAGAGAATTCCATTTTCCCCATAATTTTACCTAACAGGTTTTTTAAAGCACTTAATTCCTTAAGAAGGACTTATAATTATTGCATCAATGCACCGTTTGTTTGTTGGTAATTTGCTAAAATAATTGGTGGGCCTGAGCATATATACAGCTTGTGTAATCTCTGCATTGTCTATACCTTGAAAGAGTTTGCCTGCTTTTTCACATTCTGCTTCAAAGGAGCCCTCTGCTGGACATCCTGGCTTGATGTATAGTACTTGTGCCTATGTGCACACATGCACAAATGAACCTATATATAAATATATAGAATAGATTTCCTATTACTCAGAAGTTTGTTGTCCTTTAAAAAAGCATAAGCCACTTGGACTACAAAAATACAAAGGATGCTTTGTTTTCTTATGCTTACAGTTTAAGTCGTTTAAAGTAAAACACCCTTTGAAGTCCTGAAGAACGTGAGCATATTGTGAAACACATATTTTTGCTAAATTAGTATTATAGATAATTTAAGTAATTTCCAAGAATAAGTAATCTATTTATAAAATAATATGCGAGTTATGCATAAAATAATGTGGATATTCTGTGCCATTCTTACTTTTCTATATTACATGCACTGTCTAAAATGGTTTAAATCTGTATTATTTCTTCTCTGCAATTTAACTTCAGCTTTAATATGCTCTCTTTGCCACGTGGTGATATTAGTAGTAGGGCTGTAAATTTCAATATAAGCAATGTGAAAATGCTGCACATATAATTACATCTAATAATACAATTAAAGAAAACTGGCATTTACCTAAGTGATGCGTTAGTAGATTCACCAAGTCATTCCTTATTAGTTTAGAAAGTAGATTCCTAGTTTTCTCTTTGTTTTCTTCATAAAATGCTAAGTAAATGCTTTGAATTTTGGCAAGACTTGCTGATATATGCTCTTGTGAGACCTCACTTGGAGTGTTGTGGCAGTTCTGGTGTCCTCAACATAAAAAGGACATGGAACTGTTGGAACAAGTCCAAAGGAGGGCCACAAGGATGATCAGGGGACTGGAGCACCTCCCTTGTGAAGACAGGCTGAGGAAGTTGGGGCTGTTCAGCCAGGAGAAGAGAAGGCTGCATGGAGACCTCATAGCAGCCTTCCAGTATCTGAAGGGGGCCTATAAGGATGCTGGGGAAGGACTCTTCATTAGGGACTGTAGTGATAGGACAAGGGGTAATGGGTTCAAACTTAAGCAGGGGAAGTTTAGATTGGATATGAGGAAGAAATTCTTTACTGTAAGGGTGGTGAGGCACTGGAATGGGTTGCCCAGGGAAGTTGTGAATGCTCCATCTGTGGCGGTGTTCAAGGCTGGGTTGGACAGAGCCTTGGGTGGCATGGTTTAGTGTGAGGTGTCCCTGCCCATGGCAGGGGGGTTGGATCTGGATGATCTTAAGGTCGTTTCCAACCTGAACTATTCTATGATTTTATGATTCTATTTATCTAAAGGTGCAGTACTTCCAGGAGTGTTATACTGCATGGTTTAAAACTTATTTTTCTTCTGACCTAGCACATAGTGCTGTCTTTGTTACACATTGGCAGAGTAGCACTGAAAAGTACTTGAGCTGTTTCTAACATCAGTGATAACTTGAGCATGTAAAAAGGGAGGAAGTTTTGAGTAGTGCCGCAATAGGCTTGTAAGCATAAACTGAACACCAAAATGTATTGTGTGTAGGCCCCAACTTTTCATTAGGAACATAAAATTTTCTCTCTCATTAGGAATGTAATATTTCTCTCTCTCCTTTTCTTTCCAGAAAATATCAGTGTGGCTCAACTGAAGCCAGAGATAGATAATCAGTGATAGTTAAGGTCCAGAAACTACAAGGTTCGGAAAAGTTCAGTGTCTAGTGTGGCATTTTTTCAGAGAAGTTGAAATAATCATCTTCTGCATGTCCACCAGAAACAAGTTCCAAGTATATTCCTTACTTGACAAATTTAACAAATGATCATACTTTCAAGTTTTATTTTACATATGACTACATTAAAAATAACAGAAGTTCACAAAGCTGCAAATTGGAATCTGGTTTCTAAAATTTTCTATTGTGGTAATCTAATTAAATTTCTATCCTGGTAATCTAAGCTCCCACAAAACCCAGTATGCTGCTGTTTGGAATAACCACTTCCAGTGACAAGAGAATACTAGCCATGTTGTTGGATTTAATGATCTGTTTGTCTGCTACAAAGCTGGCTGAGATCACGAACTAAATTCTCTGAAGTCACTGCAGCCAGCTTGCAAAAGGTAATGGCAGCTCTAAAGTATCTTAAATTAGAAACAAAGATGTAAAAACGTGTGTTAAAGCAGGCACACTGCATAGATTGCTTCTGATTGTGGTTTGGGTTTTTTTTCACAAATTGATGCCTTTGTGTATTTCAAACATTTGTATTTAAAATTGAAGGAGAATCATCTTTGCCAGGTTGGTTGGTTAACTGCCAAATGAGTCAAATAATATACAAATACACCATTCTTCTTTCATGATTTTTGGTAGAAAATGCTTTCACTAAGTCTGGTTCTGCTTTTGGTTAACAGTTATAAACATGTACATGTACTACTGTCACTGCTGCTGTCTTTTACCTGCCAACAATATTATAAGCATTACAGTAATTTTTCTTCAGTTAAGAAATTAGGGTAAATTTTATTACGAATTTGCCAGTGTGGCTCCTAAAGTGGTCAGAGAGTTGATGTTGAGTGACATGACAAGCACTTACTTCACAAGGCTTAAGGGTCTGATCCAAACCTATTGAAATTAATGAAAATACTCCCATTGACCTCAGCTGGCTTTGGATTAAAGGCTGTGATTGTACTACAGCTTCTTGGGACTTCTTGTCCAGTGAACCAGGGACAGAATCTAGAAGTAATATCCATGTTTCCTACTTTCTAATGCAGAGCACAGGATCTCACACTGACTTCCTTTTCTTTTTCTTCTTTTTTTTTTTCTTTTTTCTTTTTTTCTTTTTAGTTTTCTTTTTCTTTTGTATAAATAAAGAAGCTTAAATGAGCAATAAGGTACACCATGCAGGATATTTCCTTTGATACTTAAATTAACTTTGGGAAATTATGACATAAATTTCCCCTAGAGGGTTAACAAGTGCTCTGATTATTATCAGTTTCTGATATGTGTGACTGGCATGTAAAACCTTTTGTATCCAGACCCAGACAGAGCTACTGAGTGTCCAAATTCGTGACCAGGCAGATGAGTGCCCCTGCTTCCTACTGGGTACAATGAAAGATTTACCTACCCTCATGTTGCATCTCTGGCTGTAGCCACTAGGAAATACATGGGAAAATATATTAGTCAGGCAAGCATGTAGTAGCATTTTCCTCCTGGCTTTGTCTGACTGCACTTTAATGATTTTCTGAGCTGAACAAAGTACCTGTATTTACTGGGGTGTGTGTGTGTGTGTGTGTGTGTGTGGTGGTGTTAAATTCTTTTTGTTGAGTTCAAGTATTTATTTCCAAATTGGCAAGGATTTTGGCCTCTGCATCTTGCATGGCAACAAGACCACTTGTGACTTTGTATGGTTCTACCTTGCTCCCACTTAATATTTTTTTTCAAAGTTCAAGAGATTGGCTATATTCAGTCTTATCTCACATATAAGCTACTCCATTATTTTGAACCTTGTGATTGCGATTTTTAATAACACACATATTCAGGATTAGTTGATTGTTGAATTGGTATATGCATGAAAGCATTTTAAAGGGAAAGTAAATATTAGATTGCAGTAAGAAGTCTGTAGTCTGGCAAGGCCTAGGAGAAAGGACTCCCATTCATTTAGACTTAATTGTACTTTTAATGCCTCACTGATTACTTCTTTTTTTTTCCCCAAGTCCTGCTTCAAGCACTAGCTTATCGTAGTTTGTCTTGTAGAAATCACAGTCCATGTGATTCTGCTCATGGATCCTTCATCAGGTAAACACCATTGCCAGCCTATCTCTACAAAGGAAGAAGTCTGTTCGGAATAAGGCGAGTACTAAGAAAGTACGAAGGTCAGCAATTAAAATAAATAAGTAAATAAATCAGTGCCATGACTGCTGTGCTCTACCTTCCTGAGCTTCTGCTCTCACAGGAAGAGCAAGTGTGATCCATGTTATCCTAGAAGTTCTCACTTGTTTATTGGCAGCAGAGACATTCCAACAGAAAGACAATAAATGAGAGAACTAATCTGGATAGCAACCCCACATTACACCAGTCAGGGTGTGTGAGCAAGGAAGCTAGCAGTCCATCTTATTCACAGAGAGAAGGACAGGGAGTTAAAGTTTATTGATTTTTGTTGTTATTCTGTATCCTCCATCCAGAACAGAAGCAAGAAGATTAGAGAATTTTTATTTTTTTTAAATATAGTCAAATTCATCGGGCATGTGACTGTTGGTGTAAAGGAGCTGAAAAAACTGTGTTTTAACCATTCCAGCATTGTCCCTGCACCAGCTAATTGAGAATAAATGGATTTCCAGTGCTATTTTTTTACATTTTAGCCATTCCTTAATGATGATGATGGCTCTTTTCAAAGAGCACAGAAACCATCTCTGACTCAGGAAAAGCCTGAATCACAGATTGCAGGGAGAGTATTCAAAGAATGTGTAGCAATACAGTCTTCCCTGTGTGTCTGCTTTTCCCCAGTGACGTGGAAACAGTAAGGGATTAGATGGGCCTATGGCCTTACTCAAGGGTTGTTCTTACATTAGAGTACATTTCCAATCAGCATAACAGCTTTAGGAGAATGAAGTAACTTTTTGTAAAATCTCTGTTTCCATTTAATTGCTGAAGTAGGTGGATGGATTTTCAGTATAGGTCAGTATGAGCTCTTAAAAATAATTCTTACTAAACTGAGAGGAACTGCAGGCAGAGACGGGGTATTCTTCCTGTAATCTGAAGATATTTTCATAGGGTTTGTATATACATCATCATGTGGTGTATGTACATTAGCACATTGTGTGCTTCCTTCCCTTCTTGCAACTTAAATCTTGGAAATCTGCTTTAAAAGAGGACAGATTATCTTCTTAAGGGTCCTGCTGATTTTAGGCAACAGTCCCTTCCTTTCTTGTGCCCTTTTAAAGTTTCTGAGACTAAATCAGATGTTTGCACGTATAGATGATGAATATCTCTGTAACTGCTGTAAAAGTACTCTTAGCAATATCTCTGTAAGTCGGGTCATTTGATATGGTTGCCTGTCCATCAGAACAGCAGAGATTGCTCAGGAGTTCCCTTGACACTTTTGTTTTACTCTCCCAGGAGAGCCAGTCCTGTCATTGCAAACTTCTCTTTCTTCCTAACATGAAAACAGTGGACTTTCAAAAGGGAGATGGTCAAGGAATCACGACTTTGAATCTGAGCTTCGTACATACAGATTATGACAGAAACTAATTTAATCCAAAACCATAATGATGACAATGATTCTTCATGTGGTTATTAGATACATACTACAGTGTGTTTCACAGCATGTTTCCAAAGTGTTACGGATTTCTATGATCTCTATGCTATTCATAAGGAGAAAGAAATCTAGAAAATCCATGCCGGAGGTTTCAAGTATGCACAAAGATGCTATTTGTGAAGTAGCAATTTTTCAACTTGACTATCACAGACAGCGTACTAAGAAGTCATGAAACGACTTAAATTACAAGTGTGTGAAATTTAATAGAGAAAAAGACTCAAACCTGTTGTTTCAATTTTGATCTGGCTTCTTACCACAGACCCCCCAGCATCACCCCCATGAAGGAAAGGTCCTACCGTGATTCTCTTTGGAAGGGAAGATGGCTAGAACTTTCTAGACAAAAGAGAAGGTGAAGGGGGAAAAAAAAATCAGAAGGAAATCAGCTCCAAAGTACATCTCTACTTGAAGTAAACGGTTTTCTTCTTCATACAAAAGTAGTTCTGCTTAGATCTCTGTCCTTTGAGCAGTTCATGAGAATGTGGAGCTTGCAATGTGCAGTCTGTCCCTTCTCTATCACGTTCTAACAATCTAGATGCTGGATGCCTAAGCACTCCTGGGGTAGTCAAGAGGCCTAGCTAACCTCCATGCCTAGGTTCATACAAAGATTTTCTTGACCCATTTCTATGTCAAAGACATTAGAGTAACATGTTTTATTTAGCTGTTCAGTAAAATGAGCAATAAGCCTAATTTCTTTCCCCATGTCTTTTTCTGTTTTGTAGCAAAATGCCTAAAAATTACCGTGGGTTATATGACATCAGACTGGTGTGGAGCCACTTGTTAGGTAATGATTAGTGAAAATATTGTTATCTATGTAGAAGAGAAGATTTAATATTTCCCTGACACAAGGGAAGCTTTTAGAACAGTTTGCCACCTCTGTGTGTTACCATAACTGTACACTTTGCTTTTTCTTACATTTTTGTAAACTGCTGTAGAGTGCAGTATATTTGACCCGGTGATTATGACTGAGATGCTTGGCGTTAAAAATGATTTTGTTGCGAGCAGGCTGACATGCTGATAAAAATGAACTACATTCCAGACCAGATTTCAGTATAGTACATATTTCAAGGCCACTTCATGCTTTGATATCACAAAAGCAAAGGTCTTTTGTGAGTGCAAGCTTAGTGTCTATAGTTTCTGGATTTTTTTTTTTTTTTTCAGGAATTACTGTTCCAAAGGCAGAGTTTTATCTAAAAATCTGCTAGTCTGATCTTAATAATAGTGTTGTCCTTTTACCCCCTCTATTTGGCTTAAGGTGTAGCAAAGATCTATATTAGTTTAATGTCTTTTTGTTCAATTAAAACTGTTCAATAGTTGTTCCATACAGTGCATTCAGCAGCATATCTAAGAAAATGCTCCTTTGGATGGTACAAATGTGTAATATTGAGCTGTACAGTTTAATATATTCTTCTGAAGGAGGATCTCTGCTTTTTAGGACACAACCACTAGCTTTTATTTTAACTGCTGAGGCAAACTGAGTTCATTAGTGAGCATAATAGGATTAGACATGAAAAAAATGGACCCAAACTTTCTAATCTCATTTGAAAGGAGCCTCTTCAAAAGCAGACAAATGCTTTCTTTTTGCTGCCTTTTTTGAAGCACCATTTTGCTGAAGCTTACTCAGATTGATAGAATAAGTAAAAAAGACGAGTCACATTCTGCAGAGTGACATTATGTCTGACTAAGGCAGTAAGAAGCACTTGGCCTTCAATAAAAGGAAGTCTATTCCATTTCCTATTAAGTTTCCCCTCTGCTTCTTATTAAGTTCAGGTAGGCATAGTTCCTTGACGTAAAAATACGTATCCAAGATTGACTTTCTCCTTTGGTTGAGGACACTAACTAAACGAAATGATCTTCAGCATTGGTGGTTGCATATTATCTTTCAAATATGTAAGTACACGTTGTGGTTTAAGCTCAATCAGCCATGCAGCCTCTCTCTCACTCCCCCTCTTTTCTCTCCCCCTGCTACTGGAGGGACAGGGAGAAGAGTCAAAGAGTATAACTCCCACGGGTTGAGATAAGAGCAGTCCAGTAATTGAGGTATAACACAAACCACTACTGCTACCACCAATAATAATAATAATAATAATTATAAGGGAAATAACGAGGAAAGAGAATACAACTGCTCACCACCCGCTGACCGATACCCAGCCCGACCCGAGCAGTGATCTAACCCTTCCGGGTCCCTGCCCCCAGTTTGTACAGTGGGCATGACGTGCTGTGGTATGGAATGCCTCTTTGGTCAGTTTGGGTCAGATGCCCTGTCTCTGCTTCCTCCTGGCTTCCTCTCCTCCCTGGCAGAGCATGAGACTCAGAAAGTCCTTGGTCAGACTAAACATTACTGAGCAGCAACTAAAAACATCGGTGTTGTCAGCGCTGTTCCCAGGCTGAAAGTCAAAAACACAGCACTGCATCAGCTGCTAAGAAGGCGAAAAATGACTGCAGCTGCTGAACCCAGGACAGTATCCAGCCCTTATTCCATACCATTCACGTCATACTCAGATCCCACATTTTCAATATACCATCACTCTTATCTCATATATATACATATATATACATCCATACAGAGAGAGAGATCATTCCTTAGTGCATGGATCAATCCCTATAAAGCTGCGGAGTCCATCTGGTCCATGATGTTGGGCTCTATCTCTTGTAATAATCTTTCAGAGCAGAAGAGGCTGTGTGCAGTGTTGGATCATTGCCTGCTGATGCTGATCATTCCTTTATCGGTCTGGTTTCATCAAAGTTCATTCTTTGTTGGGATGATGGTCGGAGGGAAGTCATGGCCAGTCACTGGTGACCTGAAGACGTCTAGTTGGTGGGCTATAAAAGTGCTACATAGCAGGCAACAGCATACAATTGAATTCATTGGCTGTTTTCCCCTAAAATCAAATCCCTTTGAGGTATACATCGGACTTCCCCATCTTCCCGCATTGCCCACCAAGTATATCTGGGTCCCTGAGCAAAAGCAATCCCACAAGTGGGTTTGCCTTTACCTGAAGCAGGAATAACCCAGACTGTCTTCCACAGCAAATCCTTTATGTGCACCACAGGAACTTTGTCCCCTTCTACAGTGTGTAAAAGTTCTGACTGGGCTGGGCCAGCCCTGTTGGCAGATCCTCGGATGTTGACCAACCAGGCCAGGTGGCGTTTGGTAAATGTGTATCCCAATGTTTGAAAGTCCCACCACCCATTGCTCTCAGTTTAGTTTTTACCATCCCATTGTACTGTTTGATTTTCCCAGAGGCTGGTGCATGGTAGGGGATGTGATATACCCATTCACTGCCACACTCTTTGGCCAAAGTGTCTATAAGACTGTTCCAGAAATGACCCCATTGTCTGACTCAGTTCTGAGGTGCCATGTCGCCACAAAATGTGTTTCTCAAGGCCCAGGATAGTGTTCCGGGCAGTGGTGTGGGGCACAGAGCATGTTTCCAGCCATCCGGTGGTTGCTTCCACCATGGTAAGTACATGGCGCTTGCCTTGGCGGGTTGGTAGGAGTGTCATATAATCAATCTGCCAGGCCTCCCCATATTTGTACTTCAGCCATTGTCCTCCATACCAAAGAGGCTTTAACCGTTTAGCTTGCTTAATTGCAGCACATGTTTCACACTCATGAATAACCTGGGCAATAGTGTCCATTGTTAAGTCCACCCCTCGATCACGAGCCCATCTGTATGTTGCATCTCTGCCCTGATGACCTGAAGTGTCATGGGCCACCGGACCAAAAAATAATTCACCCTTATGTTGCCAATCTAAGTCCATCTGAGCCACTTCAGTCGTAGCAGCTTTATCCACTTGTTGGTTGCTCTGGTGTTCCTTAGTGGCCTGACTCTTGGGTACACGAGCATCTACATGGCATACCTTCACCACCACGTTCTGCACCTGGGCAGTGATATCTTGCCACAGTGCAGTAGCCCAGATGGGTTTACCTCTGCGTTGCCAGTTACTCTGCTTCCATTGCTGCAACCACCCCCACAGGGCATTTGCCACCATCCATGAGTCAGTATAGACATAAAGTACTGGCCACTTTTCTCGTTCAGCAATGTCCAAGGCCAGCTGGATGGCTTTCACCTCAGCAAACTGACTCGATTCACCCTCTCCTTCAGCAGTTTCTGCAACTTGTCATCGAGGACTCCATACAGCTGCCTTCCATCTCCAGTGCTTTCCCAGAATGCGACAGGACCCATCAGTAAACAAGGCATACTGCTTTTCACTTTCTGACAGTTCATTATATGGTGGGGCCTCTTCAGCGTGCATCACCTCCTCCTCCTCTGGTGACATTCCAAAATCTTTGCTCTCCGGCCAGAGACTTCTAGAATTCCTGGATGACTGGGATTTCCTATTCGAGCTCGTTGTGCAAATTAGTGCAGCCCACTTACTCCATGTAGCATCGGTTGCATGATGTGTAGAGGAGACCCTTCCTTTGAACATCCAGCCCAGCACTGGCAACCAGGGTGGCAGGAGGAGCTGTGCTTCAGTGCCAGTCGCTTCCGAAGCAGCTCGAACCCCTTCATAGGCTGCCAGAATCACTTTTTCAGTTAGGGTATAGCTGGCCCCATATCCTCTATATCCCCGACTCCAAAAGCCAAGGGGTCTGCCTTAGGCCTCCCCTGGAGCTTTCTGCCAGAGGCTCCAGGTAGGACCATTCTGCCCAGCTGCAGTGTAGAGTACATCTTTTACATCTGGCCCGGTCCAGACTGGTCCAAGGGCTACTGCAAGAACTATCTCGTTTAATTTGCTCAAAGGCTTGTTGCTCAGGGCCCCATTTAAAATCATTTTTCTTCCTGGTCACATGATAGAGAGGGCTTTCAATCAAACTGTAATTCGGGATGTGCATTCTCCAGAATCCCACAACACCCAAGAAAGCTTGTGTTTCTTTCTTATTAGTTGGTGGAGACATTGCTGTTATCTTGTTGATCACATCTGTGGGGATCTGGTGACATCCATCTAGCCATTTTATTCCCAAAAATTGAATCTCCTGTGCAGGTCCCTTGACCTTACTCCGTTTTATGGCAAAACTGGCTTTCATCTAGGTTTGGATTATTTTCCTCCCTTTCTCAAAGACTTCTTCCGCTGTATCGCCTCACACGATAATGTCATCAATGTATTGCAGGTGTTCTGGAGCTTGCCCCTGTTCCAGTGCAGTCTGGATCAGTCCATGGCAGATGGTAGGGCTGTGTTTCCACCCCTAGGGCAGTCAGTTGCAAGTGTACTGGACACCCCTCCAAGTAAAAGCGAACTGTGGCCTGCACTCTGCTGCCAAAGGAATTGAGAAAAATGCATTGGCAATATCAATCGTGGCATACCTCTTGGCTGCCTTTGACTCCAGTTCATACTGAAGTTCTAGCATGTCCGGTACAGCAGCACTCAAGGGTGGTGTGACTTCCTTCAGGCAATGATAGTCTGCTGTTAGTCTTCACTTTCCGTTAGACTTCTGAACTGGCCATATGGGGCTGTGAAAGGGTGAGTGAGTCCTACTGATCACTCCTTGACTCTCCAGTCCATGGATCAGCTTGTGGATGGGAATCAGGGAGTCTCGGTTGGTGCAATATTGCCGCCGGTGCACTGTTGTGATTGCAATTGGCACTTGTTGTTCTTTGACCTGCAGCAATCCCACAACAGAAGGATCCTCTGAGAGATCAGGCAAAGTGGACAGCTGCTCAATTTCCTCCTCTGTCTTCAAAGCAGCAATACCAAAAGCCCATCAGTACCCTTTTGTGTCTTTGAAGTACCCTCTCCTGAGGTAATCTATGCTGAGGATGCACGGAGCCTCTGGACCAGTCACAAGGGGGTGCTTTTGCCATTCCCTCCCAGTCAGGCTGATTTCAGCCTCCAGTACAGTCAACTCTTGGCATCCTCCTGTCACTCCAGAAACATAAATGGGTTCCACCCCTTGACAGCTTGATGGCATCAGGGTACACTGTGCACCGATATCTACTAGAGCCTTATACTTCTGTGGGACTGATGTGCCAGGCTACCTGATCCACGCAGTCCAATAAATCCGATTGTCCCCTATCTCCACCTGGCTGGAGGCGGGGCCCCTCTAATAGTCATCACAATGTTGGACACTCAAGTCTTGTAGAAAGGAATTATTCTTTTTTATCACAGGAGCTAGAATAAACTCAACTCTTCCACTCCGTCTGGGATCCTGCACACCAGAGACTGAAGCCACAGCTTTCATAGGATGATCATCATGACCTTTGTTCTCCTCTTCAATTCATGCACCCTTTCCTCCAAAACTGAGGTAGGTTTTCCATCCCACGTTGTCATGTCTTCTCCATGATCCCGCAGGTGAAACTATAGGGTGGCCTGTGGCGTATGACTTCTGAATCTTCTCTCTCGAGCAATAGGACACCTTTTGTTAATAGCCGAGATGTGGGTTGGTACACGTGAGGAGCTGGATAGATCAGATAGATCGTCTCTCAATTGTTTGAGGTCCTGCAACAGTTTTTCCACAGCTGAGATGAGGGAAAGGGTGAGATTGTCTTCGAACTCTCAGAGTTTATGAATCATTTCATCCACTGTTAGCAGTACTATGTCATTCCAGCTTACTGTTGCCAATGAATGGGCATATGATGACTGTGCATTCCATTTAAATTTCCACCACATGGGTCATGTACATTTGACTTCATCTGGATCTATGGGTACATCTGCAGCATTCAGCTTGTTGTGATAGATCATCTCTACAGTGGCTCATATAATCCCTCAGAGACTGGATGCCTTTCTCTAGAATAGTCCACTTGGCCGAACGACTCATAACATCGTTCTTGTATGGGAACCTTTCTTTGACAGCTGCCAAGAGCTGCTTCCAACAGCTGAGGGACTTTTTCCCTCTTGCAATTGCTTTGTCAATTTCCCCTTCCCTAGCAAGTGATCCCAGCTTCTTGGCTTCCCTACCTTCCAGTTTGTGACCGTGTGCCCCATTGTCCCAGCATTGGAGCAACCAGGTGATGATGTGCTCCCCTGGTTGACGGGTAAAATCTTTTTGCATATTCTGTAGCTCAGTTGAGGTCTGGGGTCAAGAGGTCACCTCTTCTTCCTCTGATTCACATACTAATAACTCCTGGTCAGATGATGTCACGGGTGGTGAGTACGTTGTTTCTTCATCTTGCTTCATCTTTCTTACCTCTTTTTTGCTTTTCCCCTTGCATACAGGGGCAACTGATATTGGCTTGAATTGGTCCTGTGGCGTAGCTGCTGTACTTGGAGTTGGATTAGCTGTGCTGTCTGTTGTGATTGAAGTTTGAGTAGCTACTATACTTGTTGCTGGGGCTGGTGTAGCTGCTATGCTTGGAGCTGGAGTAGCTGCACTGTCTGTTGTAGTTGAAGTTGGAATAGCTGTGCTGTCTGTTGTGATCAAAGTTTGAGTAGCTGGTGTACTTGTCGCTGGGGCTGGTGTAGCTGCTGTGCTTGGAGCTGGAGTAGGTGCGTTGTCTGTTGCTTTGCCATCAGATCCAGAGACATTTTTTTCCCCTTTGAAGGTGCTGGATAGTGTTTAACAGGGCTCTGTAAGCCTAGGCCAAGCCCCAGCACATAGCCATGATTTGTCCCTCTCTGGTATGACCAGAATGACAACACACCTTATCTAAGTGTTTTACTAATTTTTCTGGATTTTGCACCTTTCAAAGCACTGGAGGGGCCCACTGGCCTAGATACTTGCCCATACTATTCCACACCCCCTGCCACTGATGGCTGTCCAGCCTTGGGGAAAATCTCTTGGTTCTCCTATATCACCGTCTAACCCTAGGCAAGGCCCAAACCCAACCCTGCTTAGCTCTCGAGATCAGATGAAATGGTCATGGGTAAAACACACTCTGTATGCGTGCTAACATGATGATCCCCATCACAATCAGCAGGCAGGTCTCAGGGGTACCTAAAGGCCATTCAAAACCTTCCGAACTCTCAAATGATGCTGTAAACGGTCTGGTGGGGGGAGGGCTGGGAACGTAAGGGAATGTCTCCTTCGCAGCTTGACCACCTGAGGAGGGGAAAAAAGATATGTAATTGCTAAAAGCTTGTGTTACATACCTCCCAAAGTATAGAGGTGGTGACCACATTGGGAACGCAAGCCAGATCAGTTTCACGGTCAATGATTCTATTATATTACTAGTCATTACCATAAAGTACAATGAAACAAGAACCTTAGCCCAAGGCCCCCAGCTGATGAACACTAACACAGCAAATACCAGCTGTAAGTAAGGTATGATATGCTGAAACTGTGAGATCAAGAGCAACAGCTTTGAGAGCCAATAAATCAGCATTGTGATGAGTGACTATTAATCCAAAACAATGAATGCTTATCACAAATACAATTAGGCACACACTGGTCAGATCTGTCATTATCTCAACCCTTTGTGCCCCATGTTGGGTGCCAAAAAGAACTGTTGTGGTTTAAGCTCAGTCAGCCACACAGACTCTCTCTCACTCCCCTTCTTTTCTCCACCCCCCACCCCCCTCCCCCCAGCTCCTGGAGGGATGGGGAGGAGAACTGAAAGAATGTAACTCCCATGGATTGAGATAAGAACAGTCCAGTAACTAAGGCATAACACAAACCACTGCTGCTACCACCAATAATAATAATAATAAGGGAAATAACAAGGGAAGAGAATACAACCGCTCACCACCCGCTGACAGATACCCAGCCTGACCCAAGCAGTGTCTAACCCTTCTGGGTAACTGCTCCCAGTTCATATAGTAGGCACGATGTGCTGTGGTATGGAATGCCTCTTTGGTCAGTTTGGGTCAGGTGTCCTGTCTCTGTTTCCTCCTGGCTTCCTCTCCTCCCTGGCAGAGCATGAGACTCAGAAAGTCCTTGGTCAGACTAAATATTACTGAGCAGCAACTAAAAACATCGGTGTTATCAGTGCTATTCCCAGGCTGAAAGTCAAAAACACAGCCCTGCACCAGCTACTAAGAAAGAGAAAAATTACTGCTACCGCTGAACCCAGTACAGTATAGTATATATAAAAAGGTTCCTTTTGAATGAAGTGGTATGGTTTCACTGCACAGCTAACCTTGCCCAGGTGTCTGCCTGCATACAAAACTCCTGCTGCTTTTCCAGTTGAAGTGTGCTTGATCTCTTCTCTGTCTCCACAGTTAGGGGTCTATTGTTACACTCTCATCTGAAAGCTTGCAAATGACATTTGGTGTGATCGACTTCTAATGGAAGATTACAACCCTGTGGATCAAAGTGAACCATACATCGGAAAGGGGCTTTTAAGAATTTTAAAGGTTTAACATAAAGAAGATAATTACACAGTCTGATTTAGAATTGTTTCTGTACACATCCCTCATACTTTTACAAGCTAAGCCTGTACTGCGACTGCATATGCTAGGAGTGCTTTTGTATAAGAAATGTAATTGTAGCTTGCCCAAAATTTTTCCAAGATTTCACTTTTACAGAAGTTTAGTACATAGGAAGAAGATCTTTGCTACCTAAAGATTTTTCTGCATCCGTTTTGTTCAAAACTTCTAACAATTTCCTTGGGTTTTCACATAATGGATGTTCACTGATACTGTTGTGAGATTTAGAGTCCTTTTGTTTTGTACTTTGATTAATAAATTGTTTTCTTCAGACCAAGGACTGAAGCAATATAGGGTAGTCTGCCATTTGAACACTGCCAATAGTGAAGCGCAGATAACTGGCTACAACTCCATTTTATTCTGTGTGATTCACAGGTGAGATTAAAATACCACTTTACATTTGGAATTTGTATCTGAGAAAGTACCTTACAAGAAAATCTAAGGGTTCTAAAATAATTTTGCGTTCTTCTGTTAGTAAGGGGATTTGTAATGGGCTCTAAATACTAGGAAGTAGCTGCAGCTTTGTCTATCACTGACCTTACCACTTCACATGACTGATTTTGTAAGGATCTACATATAGGTGTTTAGATGTTTCACTGCTTCTGTCTGACATAAACTAATGATGTAGACTGGCTAAACATGGTGACATGATTAAACAGTGATATTAATTAGTGGCTTCTATGAGAGACTTGATCCCTCTTTTTAGCAGCATTTGTTATGCTTGTACAGAAGTTAAAGGGACAGCAATGTATGTTTTCTTTATAGCATTTGTTAATCACAGTAAAAGTTCAGGAAAAACATTTAAACTATCTGGTAAATTGCATCAGGTACATCTTCATGCCCCATGGTTGTTCAAAAACAATATCTTTGTGTGAAGGGAAATGGCAATTTTGTGCAGGCAGTAATCATCTGTACTATTAGTTAGATGTCATGTATTGATGATCCTGTTTCAATCAAACATATCTCATTCAGAGAGCTTTTGATGGGAGGAATTTTTGGAAGGGTTTAGGAAGGTTAAATCTGTGAGACATGGCTTCCATCTGGAATGCATTAGCTACAAAGATTTATTAGCCAGAGTGCCTCTGCATAATGTTCCATGGAAAGCAAAGCCCTGCATCTAATTTCCAGCATGATGTCTATATGAGGAGTGATCTTTGAAATATCATAGGTGACAATCAAGTTTGTTATAAAAATAGTAAATGCACAGGGTTTTCATGGCAGCTATTTTAAATCCCTCATGAGGGCTGCTAAACAGATAGTTGATTTGTTGACAAATGATAAAACTGTAGGAATAGCAACATGCATGACATTTTTAAACAGGATAGACTCTTTAAGCGGTAAAAGTCACATCAGGAAAATTATCAACATTTAGTGGTTGCTTAACTCTGTGAAGGATGGCATTAGGAAATAATAGAGGCAATATTTAACTTTCTGTTTCAGTGTTTTTTGATTAAATCTGTTTCAAGAAGTGCTGCTTCATGATCAGCAAGCAGGAGGGAAAGAGCTTTAGAGATTCTAATGCATTAACAAAACTGATTCCCTGAAACTCTAAACTATCATACGTCTGATGGTGATTAAAAATTACTATCATAAGGACAGTACTGATCTCAATTTCACAATGAGCCAAGGGGGGGGGGGGGGGGGAAGTGTTTAGGTTTTTTTAGGTCTGTAACTACAGAAAAGAATTCAGTGATATGCCTGCTAGAGAACATTTTTTGCACAGAACTGACACAGTAGAGTGATTGGATTTCAATCAATGAGAAAAAGTTGCATAAATCTGAAAATCAGAATAATTTAAGCAGGACAGTGCATTACTAAATATTAACTGGTTCTTTGATGAGAATACTGTTTCTGAAAGACTGGGAGACAACAACTTCTTTTCTGTAAACTCAGTTGCAATATATAAAGCGTCAAGTTGCCAGTACTCTCCAAAATTCCCAATAAAAATAATTTCAAATAAATAATTCATGCATCATGATCTACTCCATTCGTGTCTCCTCCTTGGCCTTTGAGTCAGCTGGTTCTGTGCTTGCAGAATGGATAATGATAGAAAAAGTATTACATATACATACATTTTTAATGTGTATGGAGCATAAAGGAAAAATAAACCCCGACACTTTTCAATGGAGTACAAATATAGAATTAGAACTGTGAGCAGCAAGCCTGGATATCTGAGTTGTAGTCTCAGCTCTACTTCAGAGAGAAAATTTCTGTGAACCTGGGTGAATCTTTAAGGTATATGTGTTTTGCTCTTTCCATTTATGAATTTGAGTGGATGATGTTAGCTACCTCTTCGCATAGGAATCCTGCTTCAATTCTGTCATGATTATTAAACCATTCGTAATAAAAGAAAAAGAAGCAACAGGTAGATTGCTTTCCGATTAGTAGGAAAATCCATTGCTGAAATATACCTAATATTCCCTCCAAAAGACCATTTTGTTTCTCGTTCAAGTTTTGTCCCGTGTGTATGTGATTGTGTGTACGTGTTTGTGTGTACATATTACTGTACAAATGTGTATATCAAAATATTAGAAAATATGCTGGGTTTAATCTTTTCTTTATAGAATCTATTAAGTGAAAAATATGGCTTATCTAATAAGGATATTTTATAAAAATCCGTAATATCATGTCTTCAGAATTCTGAAACAGTATGTAATACCTGGAACATGCTAGTGAAGAAAGCCCCCAGGAATCTGCTAGTCATATCCAATAGCACCACTTGTTGACTCATTAGTAAGTGTTAAGAACACAAAAATGGCAAAATATGAAGGACAACAATAACTATCCAGCTTTGCCATATGTGTGTTTTGGGGCTAAATCAAGGTTTAAAGGTTTGGGTTTAAAAAAAAAATAAAAAACAATAGTACTTTAATCTTCTTAGGGAGTTTGGTGGGTTAAGAAAAGGGTGTTCAATCCCTTTATTCCTGTCCAGAATGAGGAAGATATGTCTCTGAGGACTTCCACTGCATCAAGAGCATTGAAAGAATGATGCACAGCAGAGAAGAGCATTTTCTCTGCCTCTTTCCCACATTCGCATTCAGGTGGGATGTGAGGTCCAGAAAACTGTTTATTAGGACTCTTCTCTCTCTTCCAAGTCTTGCTGTGCAGCAGGATTGGAGAGTTATCAGGATCTTACTACTTCTAACTGATGCTACAAGTAAGATGATAGTGAGTTGCATTTCCAGTTTGGTATCTTTGACTGTAACACTTTGTTGTTTAAGTGTTAGCTATAAGTTTATTTCTAAGTTACTTTTCAATGCTTGAGCTCATTACTTCTTGCAGTCCTCGAGAGCAAATAGCAAAGCAGAACACATATGGGGGATCATGGTCATTACAAAGGCTCAGGGTTTTTAAATGGACCCATTCATGACAGAGGTGCATGTTTAAACAAGAGGTAAGGCTGCATTATGTCGTAAGGAATTAGTGTTTCATCAGAAAAAATTATTCATACCTACTGTGGATGTGAAAGTTCAAAGTCAAACCTGAGAGGCTGGGCTGTTTGTTTGTGAGTTACCCTGCCAGAAAGGTAAGTTTCACCACTTGCATCAGAAATATACCATATTTTCCTGAGTGGATGAGGGGAAATGACAGGGAAAAAACAGGCTGAGTTCATTGAGTTAAAATGAAGAATTCTTAATTATACAGTTTGAGTTTCTATTGCAGCCAGTAAAATGCTTGAAGGCAGTGTTAGGTAGTCACTGACCATTAGGCAATTCTTTTAAAGGTATTCCTTGTGCATGTTTCATTCACCTGTTTACAGAAGAAAATTCATGGGAATGGATATCTTTGGAACAAGTGACTGATGTATAGTTAATAAAGTATGTTCAGTTATGTATCCTATTCTCAGTTCTTTCTTTTTAAAATTTTTTTTTGTTCAAACAAGTGCTAGAAGAACACAGCTTCATTGTGTTAATGTGGTTATTCTCCTGGGAAAGGCAACTGTAGGAGGCAACTGGCAAGAAAGAGAAACATGATCTTTCTAAAACATTTATGGGGCATTTTCAGCTGTAGATATTGCATGGCCATTCAGTCTGGGTTTCAGTGTGGGTATGCCCCCACAGTAGAAAACAATAGAAATTACTCAACGTGTCAGCATGTTTCAACTATTGAGCTTTTAGGTAGTCTCTGTCGCAAATGTGGCTACTTCTTTTACTTTCAGAATCCCCAAAAGAAGGCAGCAATGCATCTCAAAATTATTGATTTCTTCTTATGATCAAAGATCAAATTCAAATGCAGGTCCTCAGTATAGAGAAAGTCCATAGCAGAAACCTGCACTAAGTTAGTCAACATCAGCCTTGTTATAAATGGAAGCTGCTGTAGAAGACAGAGTTCATGTACTTTATATCATTAGGACATGCACCTTGAATACTGTGTTCAGTTATGGGTCACTCATTACAAGAGAGACATCGAGGTGCTGGAGTGGGTCCAGAGAAAGGCAACAAAGCTGGTGAAGGGCCTGGAGCACAGGTCTTACAAGGAACAGCTGAGGGAACTGGGGTTGTTTAGTCTGGGGAAGAGAAGGCTCAGTGTGTGCTCTCCACAGCTACCTGAAAGGAGGATAAAGAGAGGAAGGGGTCAGTCTCTTCTTCCAACTGAGAGGTGATAGGACAAGAGGTAGCAGCCTCAAGCTCCACCAGGGGAGGTTTAGACTGGCTAATAGGAAAAATTTCTTCACAGAGAAGGTGCTCACGCATTGGAACAGGCTGCCTAGGGAAGTGGTGGAATCTCCATTCCTGGAAGTGTTAAAAAAATGTGTAGATAAGGCCTTTAGTGACATGGTTAATGGTGGACTTGGTGGTCCTGGGATAAAGGTTGGACTTAAATGATCTTAAAGGCCTTTTCCAACCTATTGATTCTGTGATTTGTGTATGGTATATGGCAAGTTTCTTCTACAACAAGTAATTTTAAATGTCAAAATGAGTACTGATATTTCTAGACATTCCATGTGCTACGGACTAGCTTTCACTGGTTATATACCATCAACTGCATTTAGAATTTGTTTCAACTGTTTACTAAGCATGTTCTTATTTGTAATTCACCCTAATGGGAGTGTTATATGCTGCTAGATGGTTGTCTTGCCTTAAAAATATAAAGGTTTTGGAGCATCTGGGTTTTATATATTGGAAAATCTGTCAATTACAAAAGTTATTGTTAATTCCTGAAATACCAACATCTACAATTTAGCTTATGGTGGCATATGGTGTGCAGCTAAGTGAGATATTTGTCCCTTTTTGTTTGTTTACTCATATAAAGTATTGAATAGTACATATACTGGAGCACAGAAAATGTCCTTTTTAAGTTAGAATAGCGATTGTGTTAATATAAGCAAACCTAAAGCATGTGTTGAATGCTTATCAGGCATTATAATCAATAAGTAGTCTTTAGATTTAAAATTAATGATTTTCTGTGTTCTCCAAAAGTCAAAATCTCTCAAAGTTGTCTTTGTTGCTTCTGGTTTCTCCCAAGAGAGCAAGGAGGGTGTGATAAATCATCATACCCACAAAATAAACAAAGTGCCTGACAAAAAGACTTGAATTAGATTTAAAAGATGAAACCCCTGCCTTAAACATCTTCAATATCTTGAAACTGTAGTTGTGGAAATGTAAGATTAAAAGAAGATCTGGTACAGCTCCAACCTAACACTATTGCAGAGATATTAGAAAGAGCTTTAACACTATCTTGACATGGGAATGATGTCATGTTGTTGGATTAAGTCATCTATGTCGCTGCTATTTCTTTGACAAGTCTTTTATGGGTTTACTTGATAATGCCAAGTGATGTAGAAAATTTAAATACATAAAACACATCAGCAGAATAGCTGACTAAAAGCAAAGAGCCATTACACAATATTTTATGAAAAATTCCAGAATACATTTTATTTATGAGAGGCTTAAAAATTTAATTAATAAATAAACTCATGAACATATGTCTATACATAAAGGAAACACAAGAGAAAAACCTTGTATACAAAAATGAAACATAGAGGTCATTATTGTGAAGAGCAAGCTGACTAAATGAGTTTCAATTTATGTAAGAACTGTTTAAGCGCACATAGAAAAATACATTTTGAAATGTGAGAGTTGAGATACAAACTCATAAAAGACTGAAGCTCTTGTTATAAACTAGCAAAAGCAGTATTGTAAACTAGCAGCAGCAGTATTCTTTTCCTCAAACACCTTTTGTTCTGGTAGCAATGTACGTGAAAGTGAGGCCATCTCTGGATAATGCTGTAAGCTTAAGGTGGAAGGAAAAATTATTCCTGATAAAATGTTTGCAACATTCTACAGCATGCAGTGCAGTCTTAGCTACTTTTTTTATGTAGCAATTCATCCATGTTCATGTTGCAGTAGAATTTCTGGTTTTTTCTCTTGCAGATTTGTAATAAATTTGGAGATTTCTGTCCCATGACTTTCTTTTTGAGCATGTCAGACTCTGAGAGATGTTATCCTATGTTTGTGTAAAACCTGTCACTAACAAGAAATATGCAATACACTGAAACATTATTTGCAAATAGAATACAATGTAGCCTTTCAGAAAATTTACCCAGGAAAGCCTCTGTGAAACAAAACAAATGTCTGCCAGTAACTAGTGAAATTTTGAAGCTATGACCTGTACCTACTAAGAATAACTGAATAGTGAATTAGTTGTGAAATGTGTGCATTATTGTCTTTTTCCATTAAGAGAAATATGAATCTGAAATATATCATGAAGAATCAGTAGAGACAGAGGAGAAAATCCTCACCGTGAGGTGCACTGTGAGTTTAGAAGACTCTGTCCCTTACCAATCCAAAATAAACATGTCGAGCTCTCAGAGGGCAAACTGCTACAGGATTCATAAAGAATGTTTCGACTAAAAGAGCATTTCTTTCCAAAAGTTAAATTCTGTTGAATAATCTGACAGAACATGCTTTTTTGTGAGGCAGTAGTAGACCTTTTAAGCCATGGAGCAGAAGGTGTTATGCTAAATAAAGCCCTTGGAATGTTCAGATGAACTTCTTGCCTTCTCTTAAAGAAAATTTGACATGTTGACACTCCTTCTAAAATTTTGATCTATGATAATCCACGTAAATCCCACCCAGTCAGTTAGCTGGTGTGTGATTTTTCTCTCAAATGTAGTACCTGATCACCCTTTCTTTTCAAGAGCTGGTGACCTCTGAGCAGGTCAGTTTGCACCTTGCTAGTCTCATTTTGGCATACCTCCAAAAGACAAATAGGTCAGACTCCTGTTAGTGAGCCAAAAGGAAAGTTCAGTCTGAATGCATAAGAAGAGAATAGAGCATACTGCATTAAATGTTATTCTGATGTGTAGTGGAAAGTACCAGAACTTAGTTTGGGAACTTCCTTGAGCACAGATAGTAAATTTTATTCAAGCTGATCACACTCACCAGTAGTTAATGTGATGTCTTTACCAACACCTGTGAGCTCTGAGCCAGTTTTTCAGCTCGACACAGAGGTTTGCAAGGTTCTGTTCTGCAGTGGTAACTTGCAGATAATTCTGATGGACATTAATGGGAGCTCCTAGTGTATGCTATTCAACTTATAAGATTAATGTCATAAACACATATGCATATCATTACAGGGCCTGAGAGTGATTTGGTCTCTACTTCTTACTTTTATCTAAATCTCAACTTTTAGTTCTGTGTTGAGAATCTATGTTACTCTTTTGGAATATGTGATAAGAACACAAACTCTGACCAAGTTCATTAAGAGCTTCCTTTTGAGTTCACACCAGAACAGCACTAGCAATGATAGTGTACTGCAGGATTTTGCTTATAGAGACCAAATAGTTTTATTTATTTATTATAACGATAACTTGCAGATTTGTCACAATTGATGTATTTATTTATTTATTTATTACATTGATAACAGCAAGAATTGAAACATTAATTAGAAAAGAATTTCTCAATGGTACGAATAGCTTTTTTAATCCAGCAAAGCCAGAATGCTACTGGATTATTCAAAGGGGATTTTTGAAGAGACCTATTAATCTGTGTCATATTCAAAAGCAGTTCTATGTTCTCTTCACAGATAGAATGTAAAATGCTATATTTTTCATCTTCATGCATTTCTTAGTGTCTGCTATCATGCGCCTTGAAAATTAGGAGATGCGTGAAGGAACATTCACAAGATTAGCTAAATCTGGAGCTTCACAACTTAGTCTTTGAAATAGAAGATTTTGCTTGTCAGCAAAATATATTTCTAAGACAATTACATATAGAAATCATTTACTGATAAGCTGCTACTGTGGAAAAAAGTGTTAAGAAACATTAACAACAATGTTAAGAAAAAGGAGCAATGAAATTAATGAAACCTAATGTGGCCTACTCCCAAGTACTGTTTGGAGACTGTAGTGTCCAAAAGCATGGTTGAGCTTTCTTTACTTTGTGAGCTTTTCCTTCAGAATTTAGATCATTCTCCTGTACTCAGGCATTTATTTCATGAAACTCATTGGAGCTTAATATCTCTGAGACATCTAACCTTTTCTCAGATTCAGCTTAAATAGGTCAGCAAGTACAAGCATTACAGTGAAACTGCTATAGAGGCAAACAGAACAATGCCACAGGGGTTGTTTTCATACGAGAAACAAAAAATGTATTTTCTGAAAGGAGAGGACGTCAAAGTAACTTTGAATGAGATCTGAATATGTTACTATGCTTTCTTTATATTCTCTGTGAGTTACATGCTCATCAAAACTTCTTTTTTCTCTAACTGTTGTGTAGCTGGATGTTCATGATAGAGGAGCAGAAAATCATAGAACCATAGAATAGTTAGGGCTGGAAAGAACCTTAAGATCATCTAGTTCCAACCCCCCTGCCACGGGCAGGGACACCTCACACTAAACCATGCCACCCAAGGCTATGTCCAATCCAGCCTTGAACACTGCCAGCAATGGAGCATTCACAACTTCCCTGGGCAACCCATTCCAGTGCCTCACCACCCTTACAGTAAAGAATTTCTTCCTCATATCCAATCTAAACTTCCCCTGTTTAAGTTTGAACCCATTACTCCTTGTCCTCTCGCTACAGTTCCTCATGAAGAGTACCTCCCCCGCCTCCCTATAGATATTGGAAGGCTGCTATGAAGTCTCCACGCAGCCTTCTCTTCTCCAGGCTGAACAGCCCCAACTTTTGCAGCCTATCTTCATATGGGAGGTGCTCCAGTCCCCTGATCATCCTCATGGCCCTCCTCTGGACTTGTTCCAACAGTTCCATGTCCTTTTTATGTTGAGGACACCAGAACTGCACACAATACTCCAAGTGAGGTCTCACAAGAGCAGAGTAGAGGGGCAGGATCACCTCCCTTGACCTGCTGGTCACACTCCTTTTGATGCAGCCCAGGATATGGTTGGCTTTCTGGGCTGCAAGCGCACACTGCCGGCTCATATTCATTTTCTCATCGACCAACACCCCCAAGTCCTTCTCTGCAGGACTGCTCTGAACCTCTTCTCTGCCCAACCTGGAGCTGTGCCTGGCATTGCTCCCACCCAGGTGTAGAACCATGCACTTGGCATGGTTAAACTTCATCAGGTTGGCATCAGCCCACCTCACAAACATGTCAAAGTCCCTCTGGATGGCATTCCTTCCCTCCAACGTATCAACCGAACCACACAGCTTGGTGTCATCGGCAAACTTGCTGAGGGTGCACTCAATCCCACTGTCCATGTCACTGACAAAGATGTTGCACAAGACCGGTCCCGGCACTGATCCCGGAGGGACACCACTCGTTACTGGTCTCCAGCTGGACATTGAGCCACTGAGCACTACTCTTTGCGTGTGGCTATCTAGCCAGTTCTTTATTCACCGAGTGGTCCACCTATCAGACTCATGTCTCTCCAACTTAGAGACATGTCATGTGAGACAGTGTCAAACGCTTTGCACAAGTCCAGGTAGATGACATCAACTGCTCTACCCCTGTCCATCAGTTCCGTAGCCCCATCATAGAAGGCCACCAGACTGGTCAGGCCAGATTTCCCCTTAGTGAAGCCATGCTGGCTGTCACCAAACACCTTGTTGTTTTTCATGTGCCTCAGCAGGCCTTCCAGGAGAATCCGCTCCAAGATTTTGCCAGGCACGGAGATGAAGCTGACTGGTCTGTAGTTCCCCAGCTCATCCATTTTGGCCTTCTTGATAATGGGGGTTATATTTCCCTTTTTCCAGTCGTCAAGATCTTCACCTGACTGCCATGATTTTTCCAATATGATGGACAGTGGCTTAGCAACTTCATTTGCCAGCTCCTTCAGGACCCGCGGATGGATTTCATCAGGTCCCATGGTCTTGTATACGTTCAGGTTCTTAAGATGGTCTTGAACCAGATCCTCTCCTACAGTGGTCCCAGGGTCTTCATTCTCACAGTCCCTGTGTCTGCCTTCCAAGACTTGGGTGGTGTGGTCAGAGCATTTTCCGGTGAAGACTGAGGCAAAGAAGTCATTAAGGACCTCAGCCTTCTCCAAATCCAGGGTAGCCAGTTCTCCCGATAGCTTCTGGAGAGGGCCCACGTTGTCCCTAGTCTGTCTTTTATTTGCAATGTACCTATAGAATCCCTTCCTGTTATCCTTAGCATCCCTAGCCAAGTTTAATTCTAAGGGGGCCTTAGCTTTCCTAACCTGGTCCCTAGCTTCCCAGACAACATCCCTGTATTCTTCCCAGGCCGCCTGTCCTTGCTTCCACCTTTTATAAGCCTCTTTTTTCCTTCGAATTTTCCTCAGCAGGTCCTTATCCATCCAAGGAGGTCTCCTGGCCCTCCTGCAGCACTTCCTTCTAGTTGGGATGCAACACTCCTGAGCTTGCAGCAGGTGATCCTTGAATATCAACCCACAGTCTTGGGCCCCCCTGCCCTCTAGGGCTATATCCCATGGAATCTTACTGAGCAGGTTCCTGAAGAGGCCAGAGTCTGCTCTCTTGAAGTCCAGGGCAGTGAGCTTGCTGCACGCTCTTCTCCCTGTCCTGAGGGTCTCGAATTTGACCATCTCATGATCACTGCAACCAAGGCTGCCCTGGAGCCTCACATTTCCAACCAGCCCTTCCCTGTTGGTGAGGACGAGGTCAAGCATGGCACCTCTCCTTGTTGGCTCCTCTATTACTTGCAGAAGGAAGCTGTCTTCCACACAATCGAGGAACTTCCTGGATTGCTTGTGCTGGGCCGTACCATCCCTCCAGCAGATATCAGGGTGGTTGAAGTCCCCCATGAGAACAAGGGCCTATGAGCGTGAGGCTGTTCCTATCTGTCTATAGAGTGCTTCATCCACAGAGTCTTCTTGGTCAGGCGGTCTGTAAGAGATCCCCGCAATGGTGTCTCCCATCGCTGTTCTCCCTTTAACCCGGACCCACAAATTCTCTGTCGACTGCTCACCTGTCCCCAGACAGAGTTCCATACTCTCCAGCCTATCCCTAACATAAATAGCAACTCCACCTCCCCACCTACGGGGCCTGTCTTTCCTAAAGAGCCTGTAACCTTCCATTCCAACACACCAGTCATAGGAGCCATTTTCTCTAAAGGTGTATGCTTAAAATGGATTTCGACCAGAAAATAAGGGAACAGGAGTAGAGTTGTGTTACTAGTATTGACCATGAAACATGAAGTTTGCATGTTACATAAAATTATTTTTAACACATTAAAAAACATTCAATCTATCCTCATTCTAATTCACTTTTTGGTGAATGGCTTAATAGCAGAATATATATCATTTATACTGCTATCCTTCATGATTTTAAACTGTAATATCCTTTCCTCAATGACTGCTTGTCAATTTCTCTGATCTAGAGTTGATTTCATAGATTAACTAGGCCAATTAAGTAAAGAGTTATGATTAGAAGAAGAGAAAGCAAATAAATATTAATCTGCCATCCTGAACTTCTTTCAAAAATCCTGGCTCCCAGTACACTTCAGAGTTGCATATGATGTCTTATGTTGATTCGTCCTCATTATTGACTGTAGATTATTTAATCAGTGTGGGTTTATGGCACAAATGGAGGTATTTTTGTGTGATGTCATTTCTGTGAACATTGCCACATAAGCACTGCAGCCCAAACCCTGTGTGCACTTTGATATTGCCCAGTTATCTCTCTTCTCCTTTCTTTTAATTCCTTTGTAGCTGCAAAATCATAAAGTGTTATTTCACCTCTTTGGTAATCAGAACTGGTTTTGGTTCCTTTCTGTTGCTACTCCTTGGCATTTGTTCATTTGGATGACAGAGCAAATTTAGGGCAGTCTCTTCTCAGGACTGTGTATATAGACTATTCATTAGGACAGCCTTAATTAAATTTGTGCTTAGAAATTAGACTGTCTGTAATGTTAGGGTTTTTTATATTTTTTCTATGATCTTAGACCAGTACATGATATGTTTGGTTTGAAAGTTGCATCATATTGTTGTTTCTTTATTGATACATTTCCAGAAGACTTTTTGTTTAGATGACTTTTTTTTCTCTCAGCCCTTTCTTAGTACTTTTATGGCTCACAGCAGCACAGGCCAATAAACGATATTCACTATAGACACAAGGTTATTGCAAGAGAGCCTGGATATTGATCTCACATAAGTTAGAAATGGTTGAAGGAATGAACTTATTTGTTGGCAGGTGTCCATATCATGAAGCAATCACCATAAATATCTTCAGCCTGGCCTTTTCTTGACTCATATTACAAATATTAGAAGTTGAAAATCAGAATGAAGCAATATTGCATGCAGAGTTGGAACACATTAGGTCTCCATCATGTGAGGAAAAACATGCTACCTCTGTATAAAACATGAGGATTTTAGCCTTTAGGGCTGTCAGTTTGGTCCTTTGCAAAAGAAAGACCTTAAGTAACACTCTTCTTTAAAAGAAGAAGACATGTCATTGGTAGTGTAGTTATCTTTCTTATGGTTTCACAATCAAAAATTAAAGTATTTGCTTGTAAAGATTATGAGTGTCACCAACATATGACAGTCTTTCTATTTTGTATATTTTCTGTCATAAAAAGGGTGAAAACATCTGATTTTGCCAAGGGTTGTCTATTTTTTGTATTGATTTTTCTGGTCTCAAAAAAATATTCAGAATTGAGTCCAAATGCTACACTACCTAAAGCTTGATGTTACTTTGAGACTAGTTTTAATGAGCAATTGCAACTGAGCCAATCTCAGTTGCTCAGTTGCAGCTTGGGCAAATAGAAAAACCCTGATGATTGATCTGTGTGGGTGAGTTGGCATCAGTTTGCAAGCCCTCTGGGTAGAGACAGAGCATCCAGCAGGAAGTATTAAAAAGGAAAAAGGAGACGAAACATTTATCACCCATTTACTAACATTTTATGGCAGTGTTATGGTAAACTGAGAGATGAATGCCTACATTCATGTATTTTGCACTATTCTAAGGCACTAATAACATTAAATCAGACTTAATACTTCACACCAAATGTTCAGTAAAATAGGGAACGATGTGAATATTTGTTGATGCTATACACTACAGGTACAGCATCAAAAGTAGTGCTTGAAAGGCATAAAATGCTGCAAAATAGAGGTCAGAATTATGCTAATATCATAATAATATAAAAATATTAAGTCACCAAATGACAGGATTACAACCCAACTATCTTCAGTCCCTGGGAAGCTTTCAGCTAAGCCCATGGTAAATAAAACAGCCGGTCCTACACGGGAGTCTTGATTACAAATTTACACATTTGTATTATTAGAACTGCACAAAGCATTCACCTCTGGAGACTGGGGTTAAAATCTGATTTAGGTTACTGGAGAATATTAGTATAGTTGTCCCAGCCCAGTAGACAATTCATTATATAATCTCCTCTCAATACTGAAGCTAGTAGATATGATTAACATGTTCTTTTCAGAAAAGACTAGGGTTGACATAGCCAGAGCGTTATGGAGCAGGGTTAAAGTAAATCGACAGACTTTTATGTAAGAACATGCTCATTACGTTAATTATATATATATATATATATATATTTGTCAGTTTCTCTACCAAATTGGATATATAGTGTACTAGTGATTTGAATGGGTGAAGTGCAGGTGAGCGTTCGAAGGAAAGGGCATGACTGAAGTATATTCCAAAGTCAAAGCATGGATTAGAGATGTTAGTTCACAATATTCAGCACTCTCATATTATTAGAATTTGCTATTCTTTTTTACTTCCTAGCTATCCAGCAGAAGTCAGTATTTGGTGTATTTTTTGGTTTTGTGCAGGTACAGACATTATGGGGTTTATTACATTACTGGAGCCAGGAGAGAAAAGCTCTTTTTCAGTAACTGCTTTACTTCTGTTATTGATCCTTTTTTACTATTCATTTTGTTTTCTATAACTGCATAAAATAGTGTATATTGCAAGAATTTAATGACATTCTATATCTATCCAAATACTACGGAGATAATAAAGTCTTTGCTTGTCAATATTATAATTTTTTTTCTTGTTATATTCCCTTTCCTCTGATTAGATTTTTAGGCAGGCATTTTAAATTCCTGAAGACATAAACTCCATAGAACCAAGCCACTGTAAAGGCCTAACACATCAGTAAATGTCACTAAAGTGTCAACTCTGTGCATCATAACTGCAGTTCATTTCTCAACATTGACAGTGATGCTTATACTGGATAAGGATTAGAATGGGCATATTTCTGGATCTTAATTACATCAGGCGTAGGGATGAGGAACAGTTTTTTTCCTCATGGGGAAGGGAGAGCGGAGCTAAAGTTGGCCATCTAGAGCTCTATGCATCCCTGTTTATCTGGAGATAATAGGATTAAGTTAAGCTATGGGACTTCCTTAGCTAGGACTGCCTTGCTGCCTTCAGCAGGGGTCTAATAAGGATAGATATAATTGGGTAAATGGTGAATAAGAATAAAAAAAGGACACAGTATAAGCAGAATGCTTGTGAATAAATGATTACAAATTGGATTCTATCCAATCCCTGCAGAGCTGGTTAAAATACAGCAACACACATGGAATAACAGGGTGAAATGTATATCTTTTTTTGTTGTCTAATGTTTGCCACCTTATCTCTAATCTCATGCATAAAGTATCTTTTAAAGTTTAAGGAGAAGATGGGGAAGAGCATTTTTTGGTGTAAGCAAAAGCTTTTAATGCTGCTCATATAAGGTGAAAGATGCACAAAATGTATGTGGCTACAAATATATGCTGCATAAATGAGACTTTGGTTTTCTGACCCATATCCACTTATTGAATTTAGTCTGTTAACAGTTTAGCATTTATTTTCACTTTCTTTTTCATCTCTCAAAGAGCGAAACAAACACGGATAATGTAGCCCAATGGAATAATTAATTAGATCATTCACTGTAATTTATTTAAATACAGTTATTCTATTTTTATTTATTTTTCTGGTCTGGGGGAGTTTTTAAATACAGTTAGAATGACTTATGAAAAAATCACAGTAGGGAAATAATTTCTGTCTATTAAAATACATGAGCAGCCTTTGTCTGGTGTAAAAGACAGTCACTTAATGATAATTAATTTTCATGCTTGTGTCCTGTGTGTGCAATTGTGAATATGAAATAACCTGTATCGGTGGAGTTCCCCTGCTGTGGTTGTAGATGCAGATCATATCCATGAAATTTCAAAGTCAGTTCCACAATGTTCAAAATCCTGTTGTAGACTAAATGGTGTGATCTGCCTTCATTTGTTCCATTTTGTGGAGGAATCAAGCCAGTCTGATGCTAGCATATGTTGGGAGTGACTTTGTAAATGTTTAGGATGCTGTGGTAGGTAGAGCTAGTTTTAGAACAGGCTTGTCCCTGCAGTTTGCTTCCCTTTCCTTTGTTTCTTGGAGATGGTCCTGATTTTAAACTACAGGAGCTAATGGTTAAACTGTCAGACTACTCCATCCATATGCATGTTATCACTTACCTGCCAGAAGGTTTGCATGTGCTAAGTCACCTCTTATAAATCAGAGCCTGTGTTAAAAAGTTGCAGCGCCTCTATCTTACCATAAAGCAGAGCGCAACATTAGTATGTTTTGCAATAAAGGTCACAAGTTTATTATTAACTGTGCAGAAAGAATGACAAAAACTTCAAAAAATCACCAGAAGACACAGAAGCTAATCTAGCTAAGTAGGCAATAACAACACAGAGATTACTA
This sequence comes from Ara ararauna, assembly GCA_028858755.1. NCBI lineage: Eukaryota > Metazoa > Chordata > Aves > Psittaciformes > Psittacidae > Ara > Ara ararauna. The sequence continues at coordinate 52,468,456 of CM054380.1, forward strand.
TGAGCAATAAACCGAAGATATCTAAAAAATGTAAACAGTCTGTTTAGGAGAGGACTGGGAGATCTATGAGCCTAAGCAGGAGAAAGTTAAAAGGATAATTAGAAGAGCTAAAATAAATACTGAACATTGCATTGTGAATGGTATCAGCAAACAATAAAATATTCTTCCAATTTCTTTGTGAAAGACAGAAAATAGAAGGGAAAATTAATTCCCCAGAAATGAGTGTTGGGTATTGGAGACAAGGTGATACAGAAATAGTTTGGTTTTGCTTTTTTAAAACAGGCTCTTTTCAGAGGTTTTAGAATATGAGTTCTATACCATACATGGATGCATAAGGGCATAAATGCTGAATTTGCAACATGGGTAAAGTACCAAATATACATCCATGTTAATACTATTAGATATTTAGTGGAAATTATCTGATGAAGTTCACACAGCTAGTTTTATCAAGCAGAAATAAAGGTTCAGAGATAGAAGACTGCCATAAATAACTGGCTTCTAAAATATATTTATGTCTCTGCACCTATATTCTTTGAGAAACAGAATACACCTATAACAACATGACCATTTAAAAGGAATCATGTAAACAGTACCTACCAGCTAAGGGATTCAAATCAGTTAGTTGTCATTTAGCTTCATTTCAGGTTTGGGGTTACAGTCCTACACAGGCAGTATTTCTGTGTGTACATGTTTAAATTTGAGGACTGTGCCTACTGAAATTCTCCAGCCTTTAGAGATTTTACTGTCAGAGCATATGGGAGCTGGCATGATTGTTACGTATTGTACCTGGATTTGGAGGTAATTCAGTGTTTAACAGCTTTAAGGAAAGCGTCAGGGAAGAGAAAGAATTTGTCATGTGCATTAGCTGTTTCTTTAAGGGTAGAAACATTTGGAAGTGTTATGGGTGGTTTGCTTAGAAATGTTTACAAAGTACTAATATGCATAGGAATGAAAATATAACAAATTAGTAAAGCTTATCACCTTGAAAGCCTTCACCCTTTGGGATTAAATTCTGTTCCCCTTGAAATCAGTAGGAGTTCTGCTACTGACTAGACTGGAGCCACAAGCACATCCATAGTTGCTTGCTTTCTTTTTTTTTTTTTTTCTTTTTAATATTAGTAAAAACATTTTCTCATCTTCTTAAATCTGAATCTTAAAATGAAAATCTAGTATTTTTAGACAGAATTGTCTCGGAAAATTTAACAAGTGAAATGTTAGGAAATCCCCTAATATCTTTATTCTAGATAGGGCAACTATAATTTCAGGGTAGTAATGTAAGAAGCTCATTTGATTAATGATAGCATAGCAACTGCCAGAACAAGAAACATAATAAATGCAGTTGAATTCAGTGAGTTTATTGTACTAGAATCCTTGTCAAATGATTTGAACCCGCATTCATCAGATCTGAAATCATCCCAGACTCTTATCAGATCTGTCCCTAAACAACTTAACAAATCACAGTGACAAGAAATCCTGTATCTTTGTTACGAATCCCTGCATAACTGAATCACATTCACTCTTACACCAGCTTTTCCTAATCTCCTTGGATTAGCTTCAGACTCAAAATTAGCAAAAAGACATTTCACTGGGATCAGTGGAGTTCCTGAGTTATAAACCTTGTGAAGGATGTCTGTGTCACTGGGGAAATTCTTGTATTTCATTGAGCTATAGTTGAAATATCATTTACCCAATTTAAAGTGATTTAACTTTATGCTAGCATCAGGGATTGCATTTGAAATTGACTCAACAGTTCCATTCACAGTGCTTCACTGGAACTTTTCTGTGGTTTTTTCATCTCTTAAATTTCCACTCAAGTTCTAGAGTAATTAAAAAATTTGAAACTTAAAGGTCACTTCATCCAACTCCACTCCATCCCAGTCTCCTTCACCAAAAAGGGCAGACAGCTCTTGAGCAGCAAACTCAAATTTCAAATGTATATATGTAATGAAAATTAAAACTAAATTTTTCTAATTTTACCTAATTCTGATATTTCTGAAAGCTTTTTCACAACTCTTTCAACTCACAGGAAAGACCTTCTCTTCAAGAGTAAAGTTCAAAAAATGTAACATTCAATAATAGCATCAGAAACTAAGACAAGACCTGAATATTCCCGTCACCTTTGTTATACTCAGAAAAAAGCTGGAATTTGTATTCAAAATTGTGTGGTTGGATTACATACAGTTTATATCTGCTATTACTGTCGGTATTATTACAATTGGGGCATTGAAAGTCATAATCGTGAATATAGGGCTAGGTGCTGGATGAGTATGGAGTAGCAAATGGCTCTGCTGTAGACATTGCACAAAAAACAGCTGGCTCCACTGTGCCTTGCGTGATGTCCTTTTTATTGAATTTCTTGCTGTGTCAGGGGTCTGAGGAGGCTCTTGAATTTTTAGTAAAGCCTTACCCACATTCATTTCTGGAACCAACTTTATGTCGGTTTCAATACTACATCTTTGGCCATTGTTCCCACTTTGTCCTGGAATCTCAGGAAACCAACAAATCAATGTACCAATAAGCTAATAAGCACTCCTGTCATCCAAGCTATCAACATTATTGTGATGAACTGGGAAGTAGTTTTGCAGCTTTACCTTAGGTCACTACTGGTACTTGGTGCCTATTACCTACAGGCTTCAGTATATACACACAAAGAGAGTAACTGTCTGAAAGGTTTAATGATACTTGTGAAGCAGTCAACCATTATTTCCCTCTGTCAGATTCTACTACCTGAAAGACTCAGGTTAATATAATGATTGAGTGCTTCCACTTTATGCCATATGCAGTAGTGGTATTGCTCTGTATATCACATGTAATATTGTCTAGCAGTTGTAAAGTGTTTTGCATGCGCACTCTGCTTTATGACCATTAACTAATTAATCCTTGCAATGGCTCAATGAGGTAAACAACAAGATGTTATCACCCGTTATTATCACATGGTTATGCTGTCATGCTTAGTTTATGAATTTATTTACTTTGTAATGCCATATCTGAAGGTTCAATAAAAACAGTTGAAAATAATGAAAGAGAAGGGAAACTCTGGCTTTTAGAAGCACATATGGCATATTTTTATACAGGCAGTCAGCTAATACAATTAGAGTGTACAATGAACTCTAAAAGGAAGACTATAAAATTGACTTCACCAATTCTACTTAATAGATGAGATTTTCTAAGAGACAGAGACTAATTGTTGTTTGGGAAAAAATAAAAAAGCTAAGTACAACTGCATCACAAATAGGGTCAAACCTCATTTTGAAAACTTACAAGTTTTGTTTTCAGGAAACCATGCTAGATTGAGAATCTTAAAACAAATATAGCATACACAAATGGTTTCTTCTAAATGTGAATATTTAAATACTGTTTAAAATTACATGAGATAATAGGTCAAACCTAGGAGAATTTTTTTTCTGCTGGTGAGGAGTTTTCGGAAAAATTTCAGTGTTCACAGAGGTACCCATATCTATGGTGTTGCCAGATAGTGAATCTACATCACTGTTTTTATTCAGATCAGGGGTGCAATTCTGAAGTGATGTTCATCATCCCCACATACCATGTTTAGCTTCACATCATGGAGGAGTCCTGGAGCACGTGAACTAGATTCCTTTTGGGTGAAACTAAAGCACACAAGTTCCTGGAGTGCCACCTAGTACACTCCAGCTGCTAATGGCTATGATTCAGTCCACAGGACCAGGCTGCATCTGATGCAGAGTAAAGCTGTCTGAAATGCTGATAGCCTAAATACAAGGTCCTGAGCACCACCTGTTTCATTCTACAGACCTCTTCTATTGGGCTGCAATATTGGGAAATACATAAACAAAACACTGCTAAGAGCTTCAAGATGTGACTGTAATTAGCATTTAGTCTGTGTTTCTTCCATTACAGTTTTCAGAGGACATTGAGGAAATTTAATGATGAATTGCCATTGTTTAATAAAATCTAGATTTTTTAACTTTGCCTGCCTTCATCTTATACATTCAGCATACTAGCACTGAAAATAGAACTTTGATTTTCAGCTTGATCTTCATTGAAATAAACACCTAATTTAATGCAACTTGCTTAATTTTACCTATACATATAATATTGTCCATTTATTTGCAACTGCCATATACCAGCTTTGTAGATTCAGCTTTGATACAGGTTACATTTAACGTTAAGAAAATCTTAATTGGATTTGTTTGGCTTTTTCTCATGGTTGTTTTGATCTCTTTAAAATAGGTAGGCTGGAATTAATGTATTTTTTCCTCCTGGTTGCAAATAATCTATTCAATATTTCCAGAAGTTTTTTGGTTCCACATTATTCCAGTGCTATTGTTCCACAATATTAAAGCTAGCAACTCCTTAAACAATAGTCTATGGAGTAGGAAGAGGCTTGCTGATAGAACCATACTAGCTCATAGCGAAGGCTCTGGGACTTGCCAGTTTAAAACTGTGCTTTTGAAGCAACTTTACAGGGGACAAGATGTGGCAAACAGAGAAACCATCCCAAATTTTGAATGTTAATAGTGTTTACACTGCTGCACTTGCAAAAACGCTATATTTCATGAGGTATTCCATTGGGGAGTATTGTAGTTTGTATTAATATCATTGTTGTATTGTATTTCTCTGAGATAACAATGTTTGCAGTTGAATATAAGTCATGATTTTTCACTTTACAATTTGGCAGTGGTTGAGTTAAAATAGTATTTTGCGTTTTGGGATCTGGCAAACAAGAAAATGCTACAATTTCAAGCTTAGAAAAGTAACCTCAGGAAGGTATTCTAAGTTGGCTAGGTTCAGCATAGGGGTGGATGATTAGATTCCAGGGTTTCCTGCTAAGTGGTACATGCTTGTTTTGCAATGCAATTTTGAGTCAGAGATTTAAACAGAACGTTCAAATCCTGTTCAGTCTCTCAGCATTGTTGATCTGGTTTTTATTGATTTTTCATCTGTGCAAATCCAGTGCTCTCCATACATTTTAGAAACCTTATAGTAGAGTGTTGCAGAATATGAGTTTTAATTAGAATTACATTCAGTTCATCAAAAGACTTCACTGTTTTGGAGGATGCAGCATTGTCCTGGTTTTACTGTATCATGTACTCCCATTTTGAAAGCAAAAAGTTCTCTTTCCATAAAACAGAGTAATGAGATATTATAGATTTTGTGTCCACCCTTTGCCAAAGACAGTGACTTACCCCATGTACATTTGTTCCACATACAGGTAAACACTATTCCATTAAATGTGTAGAGGGTTTTATCAAGTTTTTGTAGTTTCTGTATTTTATACTATTAAATAACAATTGGATTTGGGCATTTTATTCTTGAGGAAATGTGTGAAGTATGTTTATAGGCTTGAAATGGATTTTAGAAAGAAAAAACCTGGTTTGACTTTTTTTCTGTTAGCTTTCTCTCTTAGTTTTTCTCCTAGGTCTGCTGAGTAGCATGCAGTGACATTGTAAGTGGAATGTATTTCCTCACATCAGTGCCTTGTTAATACTATTCATTAATCCAGAACCATGAGCTTGTTCAGAGGTGCTTAGATATTCCATATTTCCATAGGGTTTGAGGTTCGGGTGACAGCTTACTTACAGCATCAGAAACCAGATCTCATTGCGTTGTCATGTCATTTTTAATACTGATAAAATAGCAGAGGCTGCATGTGAACTCACAGCCTGTAAATGGTATGTCAGCAAAATCCAAAATAAGTCATTCCATCAACTTCTCGCACACTGAACCGTAGATTGTTTTAAATAGGATTACTAGTGAATTACTACATGAAAAACATTTCAATATTGTTATACAGCAGGTCATGTTAACTTTCTAAGAGCTTTTTGTCTTACTCTGCTAATTTTTATATTCACTTTTTAAGTACTGCTTTATAATTTCTGTGTTAGTAGTGCCTTGAGGTCCCTATGAAGATCAGTATCCCATAGTGCCCATATAATGCTCTGATCCATTATTCAGGCAGCTAACATGTGCTAATGTGTCCATCTTCAAGTCTATACCAGGGTTTAGTATTAAACTTAATTTGCTTTAAGATCCCTGCATACTGTTAAAGAGAACTGATCATCATAGATTATTTTTTCTGCTGTATTAGAATTTGAAGGTAATTTTTAATATTTAAAAATGCTACTGACATTATTTCACTCACAATTTATAAAGAATTTTTTAAGATACATTTTTTCAGTATATAAAGCAAAAGAATTTTGTTTACTGTTGGAAATTCAAATACAGATATCCTGTTCTTGTAAAAAAAAATTTTAATTCCTTGAATGTCATTAGCTCTTCTACCTCAGCCAAGTTGATAACACTGACAGATAGTTGTCATTCTGTTTTCTGGCAGACCTAGGCATAACTTTTTATGATTGACTGGGATTACTGCACTTTAAAACTATCAGTGAGAGCTGCTGTGACTGGGCAGACCAGCGCTCAGAGCTCCCACAGGCCATACATGAACCTTGTCAAGTTTTTAAATGTTAAAGGAACTACTAAAATTGTAGATATAAATGCCAGTACTCATTAAATTGCAGATCAGATAAAAGGTAAAATAATAATAATAATAAAAATACTCCAGTGCTTAAAAAGTGTCATTATCAACCATTCTGTCACAGATTGTAAAGGCAATACTTGGCTAGGTCTTCCAGGAAAGTGTATCAACAGAAGGCCACTGCATTAGGTGGCACCGCACTTATTCATTCCTCCTGTAGTCCAGGCTGTTAGTCCATTAACAAAAACTTTGCACCTTCTACAAATAAATATGTGGTCTGAGATGTTTCTATGCTTTTTTGTACTTTTTAAGGGGAGGATATTAACTGCATTTTAAACAATAGATTATGGAATATTAAGCATCTAAGATATGAGCGATTTCTTTTAAAAGGAGCGCAATTTAAATTGTACGGAAACTAGCTCATATTCAAATGAGTTAGAACTTTTTTATAGTGTCATATGCATCTATAATAAAAGCAATGTGAAAATAGTGTTCAGAGAATTTCACAGTAGGGGTTATAATTGTGCTTGCTTAGAGGCCTGTTCTGCTATTGATACATGTGCATAGCTCCCATTAACAGTAATAGGAGTAACGCAAGCTTTTTGATGGCAGAATGGATTCTTACTCTGAGTGCTACCATATTACCATTCCTACTGTGATAATAGCAATATCATATTGCCAAGATAATAGATGCATCGCTGGAGCTAAATTAAGATTATCAGAACCAGAACTATCTGAGGAGAAGTGGGAACAACACCTGAATGGTAGTGATTGAAAGCAGTGTGCCTGTAGAGGACAAGAAGAGGTTTAATGACTTGGGATAAGTGGGCAGAAGCCTTGCAAGCTAATGGTACATTCTGAGCATTTTTGAAGCTTGAGGGCTAGGTAGTAGTGGTGAACCCAGCTCTGGTTCACTGTGCGAAGATCACTGTGCTTGCCTTTCTCAGAAGCATGGATGGCACTGAAAGGAATGAGGAATCCTGATCAACAAGATGTTTGCCTCCTGTGCAACTGTTGCTGCTAACATGGACAGAGGCTTTGTCACATTCCACGTCCTGACTCTGGCCCATCCAAGGGCAGAATTAGGTGTACCTTTGACCTTTCTTGTATCTCAGTGGAGCACACCCGGCAGGGTTCAAGTTGCTGCGCTGTTTTCACGCTGGAGAGGAGCCCTCTCACAGTGCAGGGCGCCAGGTGCACGCCCTGAGCTTTCTCCTGAGATTCCATGGCAGAGCTATGGAGATTTTTACAGCTCCAAGTGTGCATCTCCCTTTGGGAAATACCACTAGCAGGTGAGGGTCTTGAAACCATCCTAGTTTGTTTGTCCTTAGAAATACAGTGATTGAAGAAATTAAAAATGTTTAAAGTAACAAAGCAGCTTCTATGCGCTTAACCTACCCTGACACTTAACATTTTCACCCAAGTTCAGACAGTTCTTAGATAACCATATATCTAGGGATGGGGTTCAGTCGTTTTTCCTACAGATGATGCATGTCCCTTGAGCTCAAGAACTCAGATTTTTATCTACTAGGTTGGTTCTTTGTTTCAGTTTTGCCTACCTGAACCCCTCTTCCCCTGTGTAAAGGCATTGTCTGCTTTCCTGCGTACTTGCAGAGAGCTCTTGCAGGTTTTAACCCTTTTAACCACATAGGAGCAAGCATAATAACAATCAGATACACAAAGGGATATCTAATATGCATTAAAATGTTACTTGCAGCCAAAGCATTTTTCATACACCTGTTACACCCAATTCATAAAATCTTTAGTACAAGAATGCCTGTGACCTGTTTCACATTTTAACATACAGAGGTTGCCACACAGTCAAAATGGGGATTTATGTGTCTATGACTGCCACAGGTAAAATAGCATGCCTAATAAACTCTATACTAGTGTCAGATGTATAAAAATCCTGGAGTCTTTGAATATATCTGTTTAGAATAGGATTTCTTGGTGCTTCCTTTCTTTAGATTATTAGCATGCTCTTATTTACCAGGGCATGTGATGGAACTTGTTTTGGAAAGATATTTGAATGCCGTATACAGTCTGAAAGCATATTTAAAGCTGTTGCTTTCGATTTTTCTTTTAATTCCTTGATACCACTGCTAATGTAAAGGACATGGATTGAAGAGAGGATCTTCTTTTCCTAGGCAATGTGTTATTGATGAGCTGGCATTTGCCCTGTGGCTCTCCCTCAGGATTGCTTACATCTATTACTCACACACATCGATTGGTTAATTTGATAATTCTATCACCAATCAGCTTGTGTCTGACCTTTTGCCATGGCAATGATGGCAGAGTCTTCATTTTTACATTGCAGACCTGCTAGATTGACCTTTCTGAGGAGAATGTCAAGACATCCCTTGATCTTAACCTGTCACTAAATTTGTTAGAATTACACTGTCCCTTAACCTTGATCTATAGTATTTGTAACATTCAGGATATGCAGTTTGTATGGAAATATCCTTAAATAAGTTATGTCAGTCAAAGAATAACACTTTCATAATTAAAAATTAGCTTTCCGTTAAGAAACTGTATATTTTAGAAAGTTCTCATGTCTGTTTTCCTTCCCTACTTCCATGTGGTTCTCCCTGCGCTGTAATCTACCCCCTAACATGTACCTTCCCTTTCAGTGACAACTGAATTTAGAGGAAATTTTTGTCCTGGCCTCTTGGATACTGGTGAACTAAGCATGCTTTGTTCAACTGCCCTGTTAATTAAGGGCTGTGCTGTAGGGACTTCTGGGACAGACCAAGAAAATTTTGCAACCACATTGAAGGCAAGCTTTGATTGCTTTTGCTAGTCCCTAATAAAGTTCGTTCCATCTCCAAGGGTGCTTAAAAATACCTGGAGCGTCTGCAAATTTTCAGATTTTCTACAGATCAAGCAAATTACACTAGCTATTCATACCTGTAGTCTTAATACCACACAAATTAGAACACTGTGCTATTCTGTGAGCATACTGGATATATTCTGCAAGAGGAAAACATGGTCTTGTTTAGTATGTGTTATATGATAAAATTACCTTTTACATAGCCAAACTTTGAAGTGCACTTTTGGTAGTAATGATAGTCTCCTGCTCGTAGTAACGTTCAGCTCTGTCACTATGCTGAGATTTGTAGTACATTAACTTTATCACAGAGCGCAGAGGATAAAAATTGCAGTTTCTGTTTGTTAAGATGTTTGCAAAGCCTCTCTGCATTTGAACATCAAGTTCTCCCTTCCCCTTCTCCCAAAATTGTCCTGTGCTTTTCTTAGTGGAAAATTCAAAGGCAAGACTTTGTGATGGTGGATGTGTAAATTTAGTGTTCAGCTCAGCTGAGGGAAGATGCAAAGAAATCTGCCTTGGTTTTTCTCCCTATGTTTTCTGAAAATATATGCATGTAGGCAATTCAGTTATGTATGAGAGCATTAGTTTGGGCCATTCTATGTTAAAGGTTTCCCCTTATGTGAAAAGCAGTTGATAACAGGGCACGTAATCCCTATTTTTCAGGAGGGTGACTAACAGTGAGGAAATCTAATTTCAGTAAAATTCTGTAAAGTATATAGTATATTCAGAAGATGGGGACTTTTATACTAAACTTTAGCCTGAGTAAATTTGAATAGACAAGTTAGATGTTTTGTTGCTAGAAAGATAAATCTTCCATTCAGAAATTGACATTATCTGAGCATATAGTTTTTAACTGAGTTTGTTATCTTGTATTGTATTTATTTCAAGAAACAAATCTCAAATTATTTTAAAGAGTGAAAGCAATGATTTTGCCTGAGCAATAGCTGTTACATCATTATGTTGAGCCAATACTCTGTGTTGTAGTACAAGTGATCAGCATTCATACTGAACTACAGTTCAGCTTTTAGTAGTCACTGTGTCCCATACCAAATAGACTGTTTTGCTCCAGTTAGTGCATAGTAATCATGCTGCACAAAAACAAGTGAAGAGTTTATAAACCAAAGGCTTTATGACATATTGCACTGGTTTCCTTACAATGTGGGATTCCAGCTAACAAGGAAGTCATGCAAGCTAAAGCAGTTCCACTTTTAGATAGTGACTATATATCGATGTTTTACTTGTTGGCCTTTCAGTACACCTAAAAGATGACATGAGGCTCATACACAGGTTGACTGTGGGTGTTGTTGGAGTTTGGGGGTGGGGGTGCTTTAGGTTAGTGTAATAGTGCAAGAATTTTTTTTTTCTGGGAAGTATGGTATTCATGTGTCACATGCCATGCATCTGTTTACATTATCTTGTATCTCCCTTTCTGTTTGCAGTATAGTTCTTGAGGTAATTTGAATTTTGTCACTGATATAGTTGATTCATTACTGTTAATCATGATTCAACCAAGTACTAATCCTCAGCCAGCTTCTTTACAAAGCCCTGCAAATGCAACTCACTTCTAACCCCAGAACTCCTAACCCAGCAGTGGTTTTCCTCTAGGAGAAAGCTGTGATGTTTGAGAAATTAGTGCAGAGTGGTTTTTTAGTGAGAACAGGTTTTGCTAAAAGTGAAGATAGGACCAATAAAGTCATTTCACTTGTAATCTAAACCAAATTCCAGTCTAAGACTCCAGAAGTGAAAGGTTACTGCATTAGCCACCTTATACCCTTTGTGTTCACAGAAAATTAAACTAAATCTCAATTTCACATGGACCAGAACATGCCGCCTGCTAATTAGGAACAACGTGGGAAGACTGAAGCAAGAATAAGAAAATTTGTATTTAAAAACTGAAAGATTAAACAGTTATCTCTCTCTTTGGTTTATAGTAATGGAAACAATCTTCATTGGCTTCAGAGTTTAATCTTGGCTGAGCTTGTGAAAAAGACATTGGTTAAAAATAGTTTTTCAAATGTGCATAATGAAGGAGAGTGCAGACAGTAACATCTTTGAAATTTTAAATTATGAGATTGTGTATAGCTAGATAAGAAAGAAGAGAACATAGATGGAGCAAGAGAAGAGTTGCTGGCACACTGAACACAAACTGTAGTTGAGGTCATAGTGGAAAACTAGTGCCCTGTTGGTTGAAAAAGGGGATTTAATGCTCAAAGCCACAGGCTGAAACCATTATTCTCAACTGGTGCTCACTTTTTGATCCCAAAGAGTAATAGATTTCTCTATAAACTGATGACACTAGTTCATAGCATTCTTATTTTATACCCATTAGAAAATTGCCAGATTTTTTTTTTCTTCTCACTTCCCATAAACCTATGTGCTTCCCTGCCACTAGATCAGGTCACTGACTACTTCCCTTCTGCTTGGTTCCCTTCATCCCTCCTGCCCCCAGCACAGTAGTCAGGATTTCACTGTTTCCTCATCTTCTCTCTGAAGCAGGTTTTCATCAATCATGGTGGTAGTAGTCTGCTCTTGTAATCAAGGCTGAGATCCATCAAGTGTCATGGCTGCAGCAGTGTCTTTCAAGCTCAGGTTCCTGGGCCTTTTCTGAGGTTCAGTGCCCTTGTAGCAATGGCTCAGTGACTGAAAATATCTTCGGCTCCTTCTTACAAGGGGATTTGCAATTCCCATTGAAACATGGTCACGGCAGCCATTACATGAGAAATCACTCAGGCTCCATACAGTGCCATGATGTCTTATTGATCCATGAGCGCTATTGAAAAAAGGATGTAAAGAAGGCGGGAAAGAGGAGAAATTGTCAGCGACATATGTGCATATGAAAACAGCAAGGGAGGAAGGTAGAAACATGAAGATTTGCAGCACTCAGATTCTTACTGTGCTTTCAAGCTGTATTCAGAAGTGCAAACGAAATGCTGGTGGCTGCAGCAAACCCTGTATATTGGCACACACACATGCAGAAATGCATGCTTCGAGGGATATGAGGCTGCTTCTTGGACCATCATTTTAAAGGTTGCTTGAAAAACAGGTGTCCTTGTATAACCAACTCAAAATTATGTAAAATTAATAAACTCTTAGATTCTTATTACTTTTTTTTCTGCCTTTTTTCCCCTTCCCTTTCAAACTGCAAGGACATTTCTTTAGAAAACGCTGGAGGAAAGCCCACTGATAACTCAGAAGGTAAAATAACATATGAGTTATTAAAAGGTCTTTTCACAGAAGTGGAATTAATTTCCATATCCCTTAGGAATCCCTGCACATGCTGTTATCACACAAATAGCATTTTGGTGGGCGGGTTAAAAATTAGTTAATAAAATTAAATTTAAAAATGCTTGGACTGTAGTTCAGGAGAGCTAGCCAACACACTTTAAAAGAATGAAGTCCCTAACAAAGTCAAAGCAAAAGCTGCAGTCTGTTTTTCATCTGAAGATACTATTTAATATATTTTTGTACTGAACATTGATAGCTGAACACGCATCAAAATAAATTCTGATTCAGTCTTGACCTCCAGTAATGGTCTGCACCTGAATTGTTCCCATTTTCAAATAGACTAGGAGAAAGCACAGGGGAAAATTACATTTTCTGCAGAGAATATCTTGCTACAGTGAGGTTTTCATTCATTGTTAATTACAAAAGATGGGTGTGAAAGGCTACTGTAATTCTAACTGTATTCTGTCAATGACAGTATAGGACTTTGTTTAAATCCTTCTCTGTGTGTCTTTCGTGTAATTTAGGGACTGTTTGTTTGTAACTATATATGCACTCTATAGTACCTGGAATATGCTGTGTTAGTATAAACATCACCTTTCGTCCTCAGGTACTATTTTTATTTATGTAGTTTATTATTAATTCTCCTAAAAGCAAGAATTGTCACTAGCTCCTTGAAAAGAGGTTACTCATGCATCTTTCTGAAGCACTGGAGACTTTTAAGGGCTCCATTAGGCCCTATGTTATTTCTTGGGACACCTCTCTACTATAATAACAGAAGAATTTACTCAAAATTGTAGCATTGTGGTGCACAAGCCAGTATTTTCAAACATTGCATCGGTTGGGATGTGAGAGAGCATCAAGCCATTTGTTCTCTGTGATTTGTTTTCCCCCAGTGGCCCTAGTAAATAAATACTCGTGCAACAGCAAACAGAGAAAGATGTTGAGATTGCTATCTTTCATGAGGATTAAAATGACAGTGGGTTGAAGAGAAGGTAAATAAAGCTTGAGGATTTGGTGTCTGTTCTTTTGCAGCTGATGAGGTACACAAACTTCCTTAACATTTTCTGTCCGTTGGCGGTATAAAGTGTCTGTGGACCCTCCTATTTTCTCCTGTCATTGCATTGCAGTTCTGTTTCCTGTCAAGACAAGCCAGACATTTCTGTACATTTTTATGACATTCCAGGTGGTAACAAGGTCTTTCAAGCTTCCCTCTTTATCTGAGTTTCTATTTCAGTTCATGTCGTACCATACTATTTTTACCATGTTGGTGATGTGTTTGAACCATATTAAATATTGTTTCTTTTTCAATTTTACAAGCCTGCAATTGTGCGGTTCAGTTTTGCAAGCTCCTTCCCTACCAATGACCTTCTGTGTCCAGCAAATACAAATAACACCTCTTCTTCTAGACATTCTTGTCACCCATCCTGTTCTGTTTTATTAAACTGATAAAACCTTTCCCTCCTGAACACAAGCTCAGACACTAGAACTAGTAGCATATGAATCTGACAATAATACAGTATATAATTATGTTGCATCCCATTTGTTTATAATATTCACACCTGCAGACTTTCCCCTATTTCCAGTGCCCAAGCCGAACATATTTTCAGATGGATGACCCAGAAATATTAGTAAAGGTTGTGGTGGTTATCACAGGAGCATCTCTTTTACTACTGCCTCTTCTGGATCTTGTTATGGACAAACCAGCAGCAAGCAGAAATTTTGTGATTTTGGGATAGTTTCATATTAGGACTTCAATACTAGCTCTTGATACCTCTCACATATTCTAGCAGTCCCTAGATACCGCCTAACTGCTACTGAATGTGAGAACTCCCATTTATACCGGGGTTTTGAACCAAAATTTTTTTAGTTGGCTTCTCCCTTTCTCCGGCTCCTTCCATCTATGAGCAGCCTTCAGATACCCCATTTTTCTCACAGTTCAGGTGATCATCTTTTGCATGTCCATTTGATCCATTTCCCCTAAAGAGCAATCACCAGTTAGGCAGAGTTGCAAAACTGTATCTTAATTGTATTGTGACTGTATGCCAATCCTACCATTGAGTCAGTTTATGGTCATATACAAATTATTTGCAAATATATATATTGTTTAATATTCCAGTTTAGCATTAAATATCACATTGAATTTCTCAGCAGAAAGGTAGGTGTTCCTCACATTCCCAGCATTGCCATCACAGTGTCTGGGAGCCTCCCTGCTCTGGGCCTAGGTGCCTTCGCACTTTCTCCCTGTAGAGTGGCTCTTCTGTGTACTGGGGTTGAGGTGAAGCCACCAGATGATCAGCCTGGCAGCTGCAGGGTGTTTAGATCAACCTAAGGACAGACTGCACTTAGCCCTATAGTTTCCACTGATGAGAATGAAACCACGATGCCTTCTGCTTTAGGACTGGCATCACACTTCAGTCTCAGCAGGCTCATTCCTTATGTTTCTCGTGCAGTATTGTTCTAAGGGACTCTGTCCTTTCTCAGATGTCCTATAGAGCTTCTCTTGTGTCCTGAATGAGAGGATGACATGCCAACAAAATGAGTCAAAAGGAGGTTAAGAAAAATAAGTGTCTTTAAAAGATCAAAACCATCTACATTTGAGGGCCATGGTAACTTTAAAAAACATCTTCAGATTACACTGGAAGCAAGCAATCACTGTTTATGAAATAATAGAAAAAAATATTTAATTACACTAAGCATCCTGCTTTGTTTTCCCATATACCTTTTTCCTTTGATGAGTAAGTAACAATGGATGATTTTTTCCATTGAGCAGAAAAATGAGGCTGAACTGATTTTCTATTTCAGGTCTTGGTTTATTGTGGAAAGTTTTACTGAAGTTTCCATTAAGCCTTCTGGCCTATAATACAAACAGTATTGTTATTGGTTCTGCTGTAAAAGGGAGATTTTTATGCTCAGCTTTGCCATCTGTTTTAAACTGCATGGCAACACCAGGCAAGGAAATCCTGCCAAACTATGTTAGCATTTGCAAGAAGCTTGCTTCATTAAATAACCTAGTTGGACTTACTTGCTAAATAAAATAAGTTCTGTTGTTATGGTCATGAGATATTAGATGACTCTTGATGTATCTGGTTGTGAGAAAATACTAAAAGCCTAGGGCCTGAACTTCTTTGTTTGATAGCTGAGGGTGAAGTAGTGTCCAAGCACCCTCTTCCTGATCATGAGAGAGAAGGTGATGGAAAGGAGATAGAATGGGGTAGTGTAAAGTTTGATGATCTGAGAATATTTACTTTCTGAGTAAAATGAATCAAAAAAATTGTAAATCCCAAAATTTATACACAGGCTTTCTTGTTCTCCTGAAAAGTGAAAATAATCTTGTGGCAGGCTTACTGTTCCAAGAAGGTCAGGAAAAGAACAAGCGTATTAAATGGAAATTTTGGGGAAGATTTAATTCTGTTACTCTCAGAGGAGGTCACTGGATTGTGAGAGAGAAGCAGCATATCAGTATTTTAGGGGAAAAATGAAGAAAACTAACCTACCAACAATACAAATTTCATAGCACTCTTGAAGCCCCACGATAAAATATGAAGATATATGAAAGTCTAGAAAAATAAAGGAATAGCCTGAGGTTTCCTCAGAAGAGGCTCTATTTAGTGGTTTGATTACTGTTGTGTTCAAAAGTTGAAATTAAATGAACTTCCTATTCTAGGCATAGAATCCTAACAAAGTCATCAACAAAACTGTTGCTAAAGCCATTGAATCAGGGTCTCAATTCAGGTGTTTACCTGAATTTTCAAAGATATACACCTCAACCCACCTTCTCTATCCACCTACTCCCAGCGTGTTTGTTCGTCTTTTCTCTTATCCTAACAGGCCAGAGCTAGGACAGCTTGGACTTGGGACTAACCTCACAATGAATTTTCTTATGTTTAGTAGGTGAGTAGATACCTCTTCCTTCTAATAGTCAGGGTTAAGAAGGCAGGACTTGTCTTTCTGCAGGATTCATTTATTTATGGGTTTGGATTTTTTTGTTGTTGCTTGCTTTTTTGACTTTTGAATTAAATAAATATATCAGTAGCCTTTCAAAACTAAAAAGGAGGATTTTCTTTTGAAAATGCTCTGCATCCTTTTAAATTTCATGCACTCCATATTTTAAGCTGTTGGCCTGTAAGCGCTGTGAGTGTTGTGATTGTCTCTTCATTTTGAGTGTGGGATCTGACCAGGAGGTGCTTCATTCAATATGAAGGACTTCGTGATGTTGATGAAATCACCTAAGTGCATAAGAACTGGAGTAAAACCAAACTGTTGACCCTCTCAGCTTTTCCAAAGTATTTTTTTAAGCTGACAGCAGGGAATTTATATGACACTTCTGGCGACAGAAGATATAAGGATATTCAAACAGATGTGATAGATAAAGTAGTTATTTTCCTGGCATAGTAGTAGGCATATAAATAAAAATATTTATTTATGCTTATCAATAGGGACAGAGATATAACTCTTGTCTGTTCATGTTCCTGTACAGAAATGAGAAAAATACTCTTTTGACATCAGAATACTTCCTGTTCTGAATCTTTATTGTTAATCCAGACCTTTAGATTCGGTGTACTGCTTTCCACATAATTTAATCATTGGTTATTTCAGCCTACTGCTTTATTCAAGGAAAGCCCCAGGAACCAAATTATTTGTGTTGTAAATAACATAATATGCGCTCATTAGTTTGATCGCTTTTTCTTCTTTCAACAGATTTGATTGGATTCAGTCTCTGGCCATTTAAAAACTGCCATATAATCAATAGGGAAGCTGAAATACTGAATGAGATTGATGAGAAAAGATCCTTGGTAATAAAATATTGGTAATGTTCTCTTTTAAGCACTTTATATACAGCTGTGCTCTATGAACCCTACGATGTCTCCTGTTTGCCGTATATAGAACCTGTTTGTAGAGGTGTTCTTCAGTAATTGTCAACCTTGTGTAATTTGCCTGGCATAATGAACAGGAAATGAACATTGTAGATGAAGTTCTATATGCCAGTCACTCCTTCTGCTCAGTAGAGGCTGCCCAAGTGTGTGAAAATGCTGTCTTTACAATCATGTTTATAGAAAGCAGGTAATTTGGGCAGTTTACATTACAGAATGTCAAATACTGTTCTCTCTGCAATGTTGGACCTACAGAAGATTCCTACTGCCCTTGCCTTTATCATCATATGCTTTTTGAAATATATGCTGAGAAGCTTCTCTTATAAATAACTTTTTAAAGTTTTGTAATAAACTTTCATGCAAGCTAGACTAGCTCAGTTCATCAGAAAGAACTGTGATACTAGCAAGTACTTTGGAGAAAGGTGAAGCTTTCGGCTTCTGATTCATAATACATGGATGAGTGCACTGTGAATGGACTGCTAATTCTCTGTACCTTCTATTTTACTTGACTGAACTGGCTGAGACCTTTAGCTGGACATCAGTGAATTCTCGGCATTATTTTGTCAAAACACAAGTTGATGCCCATGACCTTGGCCTTGCTTTTTTCTTGATGATTACACGGCATTCTGTGACTCTGCACTGTGCTTAGAGCAGTGTTTTTCTACAGTGGTTTATTTACAAAAATCTAAATTTGTGATGGAATTTTTACATGTAATATAATATTATTAAACCTTACCCAGAGAGTACTGAGATCACATAGCAAAGATAAAGCTGGCAACTGTCATTGCCTTCCCTCAACTGACTGAGCCCTCAAAAGGGAGGCAGAAGGAATGGAAACTGGAAGCTAGTTCATAGAATCATAGAATCATAGAATAGTTAGGGATGGAAAGGACCTTAAGATCATCTAGTTCCAACCCCCCTGCCACGGGCAGGGACACCTCACACTAAACCATGCCACTCAAGGCTATGTCCAATCCAGCCTTGAACACCGCCAGCAATGGAGCATTCACAACTTCCCTGGCCAACCCATTCCAGTGCCTCACCACCCTTACAGTAAAGAATTTCTTCCTCATATCCAGTCTAAACTTCCCCTGTTTAAGTTTGAACCCGTTACCCCTTGTCCTCTCACTACAGTTCCTCATGAAGAGTCCCTCCCCCGCATCCCAGTAGGCCTCCTTCAGATATTGGAAGGCTGCTATGAAGTCTCCACGCAGCCTTCTCTTTTTCAGGCTGAACAGCCCCACCTTTCTCAGCCTATCTTCATACAGGAGGTGCTCCAGTCTCCTGATCATCCTCGCGGCCCTCCTTTGGACTTGTTCCAACAGTTCCATGTCCTTTTTATGTTGAGGACACCAGAACTGTACACAATACTCCAAGTGAGGTCTCACGAGAGCAGAGTAGAGGGGCAGGATCACCTCCCTCAACCTGCTGGTCACACTCCTTTTGATGCAGCCCAGGATACGGTTGGCTTTCTGGGCTGCAAGCGCACACTGGCAGCTCATATTCATTTTCTCATTGACCAAGAACCCCAAGTCCTTCTCTGCAGGGCTGCTCTGAATCTCTTCTCTGCCCAACCTGGAGCTGTGCCTGGCATTGCTCCCACCCAGGTGTAGAACCATGCACTTGGCATGGTTAAACTTCATCAGGTTGGCATCAGCCCACCTCACAAGCGTGTCAAGGTCCCTCTGCATGGCATTCCTTCCCTCCAACGTATCAACCGAACCACACAGCTTGATGTAATCGGCAAACCTGCTGAGGGTGCACTCAATCCCACTGTCCATGTCACCGACAAAGATATTGAGCAAGACCGGTCCTGGCACTGATCCCTGAGGGACACCACTCGTTACTGGTCTCCAGCTGGACATTGAGCCATTGAGCACTACTCTTTGCGTGTGGCTATCCAGCCAGTTCTTTATCCACCAAGTGGTCCACCTATCAAATTGATGTCTCTCCAACTTAGAGACAAGGATGTCATGTGAGACAGTGTCAAACGCTTTGGACAAGTCCAGGTAGATGACCTCAACTGCTCTACCCCTGTCCATCAGTTCCGTAGCCCCATCATAGAAGGCCACCAGACTGGTCAGGCCGGATTTCCCCTTAGTGAAGCCATGCTGACTGTCACCAACCACCTTGTTGTTTTTCATGTGCCTCAGCAGGCCTTCCAGGAGAATCCGCTCCAAGATTTTGCCAGGCACGGAGATGAGGCTGACTGGTCTGTAGTTCCCCAGCTCATCCATTTTCCCTTTCTTGAAAATGGGTTATATTCCCCTTTTTCCAGTCATCGGGAACTTCACCTGACTGCCATGTTTTTTCCAATATGATGGACAGTGGCTTAGCAACTTCATTTGCCAGGTCCTTCAGGACCCGCGGATGGATTTCATCAGGTCCCATGGTCTTGTATACGTTCAGGTTCTTAAGATGGTCTTTGAACCAGATCCTGTCATGGAAAGCTTTAAAATATGAAAGTGGTTTAGGTATAGTCAGCTAATATATAATTGCCTGAAGAAGCTGTTTCTAAAGTGACACTGAATTTTCCTACAGTTGTCAACACATGGAAGGCATATTTTGGACATTCAGGTGCCCTAATGTGAAAATGTATTTTTCTGTACTGATAGAACTAAATGTTTTTGTAAGAAGGCAAGGGAAAAGTCTAGGAAAAAAAAGTGCATGTCTGGAATTGATTGAATGCATACTTCAGGGAACAATCTGGATAAATTGTTTAAGAATGATTCATTTAAATAAAATAGTAATGATAAGAGACTGACTTCAAATCTGAATAGGTCACAAGTGAAATGAGTTTGGTGGTCTGAGGTAATCCCTTTGGATATTTATCCACATCACAGCTGCCTGTACAATTTGATACAAGTCAGAATTACTGTTTGACTCCAAACAGTAGAATCTTAGGAGTGGAATTACAGGTTGGTTCATCTCAGAGCCAACATGAAGAGACACACCGATTGTGAGAACATTTGCGTAGTGCCTTTCTCCTGTGTTGTTCCTATAACAAGACAGCGTTGCATAATGTTTTTCAAGCATCCTAAATTCCCCTTCATATAAAATTAATTATATTTCCAAGATTTGGGGTATTTTAAGTGGCCTTACATCTAAGTAGCAAGTTAGATCTGCTCAGGGAGTAGGGTATTTTGGGCATTATACTCTCCTGAAGTCTCTTTTTAATTTGTTTCTTTTAACATGAAGCTTTTTCTTTAGCCAGCTGTACCAGCCCTTTCCCCTTGTGTTTTGTCTGTGGCCTGTTTCTTTGTGCTCCCCAAAAGGCATGTAAATCCCATTACCCCTAGGAAGCTAAGAACAGAAATACCATGTCAACATGAACACATTTTTTTTTTATAATTTGCATCAGCGTTCATTTATGGAAGTTTAACTGGCTTTGAAACTCAAGTGGTGTGGGTTAGTCAAAACCTAAGACCTACAGAGGTGTATGTGGTGGACAAAAATCACTTGGCATCCTACTCTTGGAGCACTAGCTGCTGTTGCCATGGGACAGTGGTGAAGTGTTAAGTACATCTCTCAGCATGGACCCTGACCATGCAGTCTGAAACAGGCTGCAGTGGCAGGGAGGTGGCCTGTGATGAAAGGCACTGCTTCAGTGCCCCTCTGCTGGGTGCCACAGCAGTTCTCCATCTTCCTGGCTGGGCTGTCAAACAGGTAGAGGGCACTACACTGGCAGCCTCCCATGCTTCTGGGCGGGCATGCCAAGGGCTAATCACTCAAACAGAATCGACGTAACAGATGCATGTGACAATGTATTTCTAAGCTCTTAAGATCTGATGAAATTGATTTCTAGCAAAAAGCACAAATGCATTTTGGAGACCAGAAGTCAATTTTGTGTTTTCTCGATGCTTTATTTTGTATAATCTAAAAAAAGAGGTTGAAGGCTTATTTTTCATTTTCTTTATTCTGCTAGATTTTGTTGAGACAGGAAAGCCATGAATTTTTCTGTGATTTGCCTGGAGAAAAATATGAAAGGAAAAATATCTTTTCATGCTGTGCTGTGAAAGTTCTGTTGGCTCTCATGGCATTTATGAGGTAGGAAAAAAGAAAAAACAAAAACCACAACAAAAAGAAACTCCAACCTTTTTTGACTCACATGTTTAATTTCTGTTTGTGCTCTTGTCCTAAACTTCTCCCTCCAAAATATTGCAAGGGTAGTTGTGTAACAGCTGTAGAGTAAGTAAATGGTGGGTATTATTGCAAGCAGTAAGTGTAAGGAAAAAATAAAAATTAAAAAAAAAATAGAACACAAACAAAAACAAACAAACAAAAAAAACTGACCAGAGAGAATGTTGCCATACAGAATGTTTGTTATGGGGGTCTGTGTGTTAATCAATAAACAAATCCTGCATGCAGGCAGGTAATTATTTATCCTTGAAATACATTCATTGATAATGGAATGCTGATGTGGTGAAGTTTCCCATCATTCATTTAACCCTTGGTGGCAGCAGTTGTTTGTGGAAGGTTTTTGGACTTCGGTTCTGATTTAGTTTTGTTGAGATGACTAGTTTTGATACCCCGGATGTCAGTATTTAGTTGTTCCTGCTTTAGGATGTGTGTGGATTTTCAGGTTTACATTTTGTTACAGGTGTTCAGTGCCATTGTTCCTTTCTAGTGAAGTCAGGATAGTGTTTTTCAAGGTGCTTTTCCATTCTTGAGAAATCTGTGGGGCACTTAACCTATCTTAGACCTAAGGGGTCTGAAGGTTCTTTAACAAAGAATTTCCCCGTACTTCCCTTCAGGATGTGTCAAGGGCAATACAGACAAAAGACTGATGTCTGCTTTAACAGCTTGATAAGTATCTCAGGATATTCTGGTAGAATCGGTACTGTTTTTACTCTGTACTGTATTCCCATTCAGCATAATACTGCTCAATATGTGAACTATATGTGACAATGGTGAAGACTTATCTTTGCCCTGAAGGCTAAGTGCTGTAACACTTCTCCAGTGATAGGCTTGATAGAAGTGATGATTCAGAGGCAATGATCTGCTATAAAGCCACATTAAATATGTGTGAGAATTAAAAATATGGGTCTGTGTTTATCTGGGGTTTTATTTTACAAGTTTCAAAGCCCTATTTATTTTCAACATCAAAATCCCTTGTAAGGTAAACTAAATCATTCTTGTATTGACCATTTTTTCATGTCGTTCTAGTGAGACATCTTCCCAACTGAGTTCCTTATTGAATTGTATTTCTATGAGGGTATTGTAGGTTAC
The DNA here is from genome assembly GCA_028858755.1 of Ara ararauna. Lineage (NCBI taxonomy): Eukaryota > Metazoa > Chordata > Aves > Psittaciformes > Psittacidae > Ara > Ara ararauna. The sequence goes on from CM054380.1 coordinate 52,491,068, forward strand.
CAGCACATTTTTATGGTACACAAAAGAGGTGCCTTCTGAATTTCCAATGCCTTGCATATTGTTCCCTATAGAAGCAGCATCTCTGAAATACTGAATAAATCAAAACAGAAACAGTTGGCTCTTGACTTGCTGCTGTTTTTTTCTTTAAGTTTACATTTCCTAAAATAGTCTGTCCTGCCTAGCTTTCTTAGTAGGTTAATACATAGTAAGCGCATCCTTTCCAGAAACCTGAGACATTTTCAGCTATGTAACAAAGAAGGGTTTATCTCATAGAAGGAAAAAAAAAAAGAAATTAATGCTAAACCTGTACAAATGCACAAACAGTGCTCATAAACTCTGTGCCAAAAATCGAACATCCGATATCACATAGTCCTGTAATAAATCTATAAAGGGGTAGCATTCAATAGTTTCTAAAGAGATTTTCAACAAAAATTAGTATGGTGTACTATTAGTTGTTGTTCAGACGTTGATAAATGTTGTTGAAAATCTGTTAGACCCAGGATCAGTTTCCAGTAGTTTATTAATTTTCCTTGCAGAGTTCCTTATTTGAAATATTGCAGGTGAAGTTCATAGTCTGTTCTGTTGCAGTGAAATAGGAGCATCCCCATTAGTAAGAAATTCTTTCTGAATGACTGTAGGCCAATATTAAGGTAGTTACTTAGAACACACGACACATATTTAACTGAATTTTGTTATTCTGAAATGGGTTGGGATGAGAAGCTGTTTGCTTTTTAGGGAAGCCTGATAAGGGCTGCAGTCTTCACATACTGATTTTTTATCCAAAAATGTGACATGAACGGATACCCTTTGATGCAAACCGTTACCTCTGGTTTGAACTGTCCAAGATTCCCCGCACTAGTTCAATTACAGCATCATTAGAGCATAATAGGCCCCATCCTGCTCCTCACAAATGATGTAGGGTTCAGACCGTTAAATTAGTTTTACATATGACCTACTGTGCAAAAGGGTTTCCAGGTGCATTTCTTGGACTGAAGTATTAGTTTCCTTAGCATGCTATTAGATCTAGAATTTAAGAGTTATTTTTACTTCTCAGTTCAGAATTTAGGAAGCAGTTTGCTATTTAACAGTAAGACAGCCTTTGAAACTGTGGAAATAAACAGTTTACCACCAGTGAACTGGGAGAATGCAGGACATTATGGATCAAAGGTTATTAGGTGAGGAGAGATAGAAAAGATAAATACATAAGCAAAGAAATGAAAGTGTGAATTCTTGTTGTTTAGTAGGATTTTGTATGGGTTTGTATATTTGTATACGTGCATACATATAGTCACGTAAAAAAAATCTACACAGATCATAGCACTGACGGCCCTCTCCCTTCCTTCCCTGAGGCTAGACATATGAAATCTAAAATTTATTTCTTCACTCATGACCTTTCATACCTATCAGGTATAAATGATTTTCTTTCACTTATGCAGAGGCTACATTTGAAGGTCCTGTAGGTCTCCAGCAAGATTTTTCAGAAGATAAACTTGCGCTATCTCTGTCTTTTATATACAATAAAGGAAGAAAAATAATCTGTACCATATTTTTTTATGTGAAAAGCTTGTTCCTCTATTCAAACAACCTTTAGTTTGCACAGCCTTTGCCGATTTTGGTTTGGTTTGGTTTTTTTTTTTTCCAAATTAAAAGCATGAATTTCTTTTTAGAATTTTTATTTCCTTCTAAGTAAGGATCTGCTAATAGTATAGTATTATTACAGTAGCCCTTAGAATAGTCTTGTCAGTACATACACTCACTTTTCCCAAGCTGCAACTGTAAAATAATGAAGGAAACCATTGGTGAATTAAACAGCTTGTTAGTCATAGAGGATAGTTGGATTGAATTCTCCAGAGGTTTAAAGTACAGGGTAGTGGCAATGAGATCAAGAAAAGTCAAGTCACTGGGTACTGAATATATATTAAAGCATTCTACAAATGTAGTATAGGGAACACCTTCATTTTAATGCCTTGGTAATTCAGTAACTTTCATGTCTGGTTCCTGGTCAGAATTTCGTTTAAATGCATTAAGCAAATTGTTCTGGACAGTTTAGTTATAATGCATTCTATAACATTGCACCAAGAGCAAATAAGACCCTCAGATAGATAGTCCTGTGCTGCTCAGTACAGTTTCTTTTTATAAACTATATCCTATACCTTCCAACTCTAAAACAAAGATAACCTAATGAGCATTTGATTTTTGGCTCTTAGTCATATTTTCAGGGTTCTTGAATCGAAGGGAGTGGAGAGTGTAAAGCCCTGGGTAAGTTTTTGGTTCAAGGATGTAGTGCAAAATCACTTTCATTCAGAACTTTTATCAGGCTTTTAAAGTAATTTTATTTGTTCTACATCTTCCCCATACCATGCCTGCCTGCATCTTTTCCAGTTTTGACTCTTTCTGCTTTCTCATGACACCACAATTGGAAGATGAAACTCTTCCTGGTCCATCCCAGTCATTGAGAACTTCCCCTCATACCCATCTCAGCTTTCTCTTATCAGAACTCACTTTGTAGAGATATCCTCATTACCTCTCTGTGAGGTTTTCTTAATACGCATTGGAATTATTATGCATTAAGGAAGTTGCATAAAAATAATTCTGTGTATTCAGGATTTTTATCATGTTATGGTTAGTAGCTGACAAAAATTGTCTTCTTTACTAGTAATAGTATCTGCCCCAATATTGGAAAAGTAGTCATGTTGTGTATGGTGTATAAAGCACTTGGAAATTATTCAGTAAATGCTTAAAGGCTAACATATTTAGGCAGAGTTTTCTTTAGCAAAAAAACCCAAACAAACAAACAAACAAAAACCAAAAAAGCATGGAATTTCTATGTTAACCATATTTTAACTTTAAAGAATAAAAATCAAAATGTAACAAAATGAAATGCCATCTTTTAACATGAGAGAAGACAGGTTTAGATGTATGTAAGTGGAATAATTGTGACTGTTAACGATTACCACGTAGTCAGCCTTCACTCAGAAGCTTCATGACTAATCAGAGAACCAAAATATTCTTCTACATCAATATATAGGGTGGTAGGAAATCTCAAGGCTGATGTACCTTGCCTTCAATGGTATCAGAGACGTCTGATAGTATCTGAACTGAAAGCCTGATAGCCTAGTAGGAAACTGACAAATTTTCTGAAAAAAATTCTTTCTCGTGCTCATTTTTGTTTATTACTGAATCCATAGAAATTCTAGTTGAATCAACAGTGCTGCCACCTCAGAATGCAAGTGAAGTATCTGGAGCATATCCGTCTTTGGTAGGGCAGGTTTTCAAGCCCTACAAAACTCAGGCTCCTTATACAAAAGAGTTATTTCCACTGGTGCAAACTCGACTGCCCATATTTTGGAATATCATGGTATTGTGTTAAGAATGTAAGTACAGTTTTACATGATCCAACTTATCTCTCCCTTGTTTAACCTTTCAATGAGAGCTAAAATTGATTGCACGGGGAAGTGATGGGTCCTGAGTAATTATTTGTCTTGGAAGTGTCAAAATTGCAGCCCACACTAAACCTTACTGGTATGGAGGGGAGGGTGTAGTCCGTGGACAGGCTGTAAAAATTATCTTTGCATATCTGCAGATGAGGAAATGTTTCTTTCTTTTGTAGCATCTGTGTAATTCTCCTGGCCAAAGCCTTTTACTCTGGCTACAGGAGAACAGGATGTGGCTGATTGATACAAATAATTTGTTTGCATCGTTTACAAATCAAAAAGTGTGTCTAAAATAATGCTCTCTTCAGGTAAACCTGATCCAATACTGTGAGACCCTGTAGGTTCTGTATTTAGGTGATTGTTAAATACCAGTCTAATGTAGAAAAAGATGGTCCACACAGAGCATGTGGGATGGAATACAGAAATACCAGCCTCCTCCATCTGAGCTAGATAATATTGTCTGCCACTTTGTAATACTATTAAGACTAATATGCCACATAAACCAGAGCAATAATTAATTATGCAGATGTGCAAGTTTATACAGAAGAGGCAGTAGAATTGGTAGCTGAAAATGAAGTAAACATAATTTGTGCATCAAGCAAAAATGATAATTGTAATAACAGGATTGAAGCATTTACATAGATGAGAAACTAAAGAAACCCTCAGGACCTAAGCAACTTAAAACTTAAACCTAACTTAGATATTGTAGAAGCTTTATATTGTGCTGAGGCTGAAGTTTTCTGCAACTTCAACTTTTGCTGAAGATGACCATAAGGCAGAACTGCAATATCTGCAGGGAGTATTTGGATCCCTTACTGTTACAGCCCTGCTCAGTGTAGATGGTATAATGGAGACATATAGAAACGACTCATTAAATTGTGACAGCTTCTTGTATATTATAGTTAAGGAAATAGATGAGCTATCTGGAGACACCAAATGAAGAGATCATTTCATTATTTCAGTACCACTTCTCTCCAGCTGGAAAAAGTTCATGAAAAGCTTTGTCTGTTAAGGGTATGTTGAAAGACATGATGTTTCAGGTGATTTAGAAAGAAAAGAACAGACTTCAGCTGTGTAAGCCTCTTCTGAAACAAATATGCTGCCTTTTCTCCTTTAGCATGCGGGTACAGGCTGTGAGTTGCAGGGATGCGTTAACTGTTTTTGTGGATTTGTATCTCTGTGCTGTGGGCTGAAAGGTTTGTATGGCAACATCTGTATACAGACTTCAGTTGAAAACGTTGGGGTTTTTTTAATGTTCTTTTAAAGGGTGCTTTTTTTTAATTGTTTGCCAACTATTTCTGGACTCTTGGATGGATTTTTTTGTTTGTTTTTAATATTAGAAGCTGAAATGGGAAGAAAAATGAGTAAATCCTCTTTGAATACCAATTTTTAGAAGAGAAGTTTCTGTAACAAAAATATTTATAGAAAAATTAGACTTTTAAATGGCATGCCACTTCCTTCTAACTACGGGCCTGATCTTGCCAGTTTCAGTGTGCCACTGAGATGCCTGTTGCCACGTTCATTCACATTCTGATTTCAGCAGTCACTGCCACTTGTGGAAGTGAGAATTGGAGGAGGAGCTCAATGACTGCTGAATTTCAAGTGGGAAAAAAAGAGTTTTTCTTAAAACTGAAAACAATAAAATCCTACTTCTTTTAACACTAATGATTCCTTTTAGTCAAAAACAATCAATTCCTGTCCATTTTCTGGTCTTCTTTTTGTAAAGGTGTTTCCTTCTTCTATCACCAGAGAGCTATAAGCAGCATTCAGTAGCATTGGGTTGCTTCCCCTTCTTGCCAACCAAGCAATTAAAAATATCCCCAGGCTTTCAAGGAAAAACAGACAAACAAATAAACCAAACCAAAACAGAATTGATAATCTTCCACTTCTCATATTTTTAATTTTACTAGAGAAAACACTGACAAGTTTTCAAGGTATGGATGGTACTGATCAAGAGCTCATTAATTCCACAAACTAGCTGATACAGTTTATAAGGAAGGAAAAATCAAACAAAGACAGGCAAAGATGTTCTGTTCTGTACTGGCATAGTAGAAGGGTGAAGTGTTGAAGAAAAAGTAGCAAATTAAAACTTGCTTCCATCCCCAAAATCTTTGTACGTGGGTAAAGTCCTAATAGCAACTTGGACTCTTTTTCTGGTCTAAAAGTTGGATTAGAAACTTTGATATTTAATACTACATCTTCATAAGTGGTGGTTAGAAATTGCAAAGTACTGTTGAAAGAGTAACATATCTTCTTGAATAATGAATAGGTGCAAGGAGGAGTGGGGAAAGTAGATTCAGTTCATGCTTGGAAGCCTCAAAACAGAGAATCAGAAGCCATAAGCCACTGACCGACAGTTGAGGAAAAGGTTTTATGAACTTTATCTCATTATCTTCTTACTAATTTTTATGGTAGTTATATTTTTCATGCAGTATCATTTTCTCAGGTAGAAGTGGCTTTTGTGATGCTTTGTAAATTGTTAAAATTGCAAGCTTTATCATAGCAGAAATGTGTTATGATGTTGTGGTACTACTGAGTTTTATGTGCACTTCTTTGGAGGTTGAAATCCTTTGGCCTCCAGTTTTATACTTAGTGCACACCTAATCACAGTGTGCTGCTACAGTATAACCTAGCTAAGAGGCTTGCCAGACTAGTCTGCGTAGACTGATATTAAGTCTTCCATTAAGTGAGACAGACTGGATTACTGATTTTGGAATTGATGATGGATGAAGAAGCCATACAGAGATGACATTGCTCTAAATTTGTAATACTGAGATTAGGGAGTTTTCCTCTGTAATGTTATAGTAATGAGCATTTCTCAAAGACAGAGGGAAGAAAAGATTAGATTTGGTGCCCACGTGTTAAGGGGGGAAGAAAGGAAGAAATAACTACAACTGAAGTTCAAATTAAGGTTTCAGAAGGTGCTAAATACATTGGAACAAAAATAGAAAGCTTCTTAACCTCAAACTCATAACAAAGGGCAGAAGGATGGTTTTATAATTGAGTGTCAACTCTGCAGTACCTGTCACTTTATCTGTTTGCAATATGCCATATGCATTTATAATGATGTATAAGTAATAATAATAATTTTGTGCTTGAGGCAAAAGGTATGGATTTAGACAATCCTTTTTATACCCATCTTTGACACAAATTTCTTGTGTGTCCCATGGACAACTCAAGTTTCTGCACCACACGATCCTCTGCTGCAAAATGAGAATAACAATTCTTTTTGAGGGATGTTGAGAGACTATGTCTGTATTGTCAATTTGCTGTGAGAGTCTGAGACAACAGTACCCCAACTGAAAGCATTGTCTGTGCTCCCAGATCTTCCCAGGGACAGATTTCCACTTCTGAAACTGCAGTCGGATGCTGATTCTTACTTAGGGTCTGTGGTTAATCACCAAAGCCTCAGCCTTGTTCTGTTAACATATTTTACTCATATGAAAGTTATAACTGAAATTTCAAAAAGTAGGTGTTGTATAACAGATTACGGGGATGCAGAGGACATCTGTCCCATACAGTGAACAGGCCTTGGAACAGATGTCTCAAATTTCTTCAAATCCAGAACATGCTGTCCATTTTTTAGTGATAAACAGAATTTTTCCTCTTTGTCACTGAGCTCCAATGTATTATCTTTAATGCATAAAATATGTAAATTCTTAAAGCATCATTTTGCTCTTTAGTGAGTTTAGATATTACAAAACAGTTTAATTATAAAAACAGACAGACCTAGTCCTGGGACCTGTGCAGCTTGAAATAAATGTGCAATCAAAACTGCAATTACCTGCAGAATTTAGTGTAAACAGATCAGCAATCACATAACAAACACAGGCTAGTTTGCATTCTGATATGAATACAGTTAGATCCAAAGCAATTTTCCTTTATTTATCTTAGCTGCTCAGCATAAATAAAGCAAGGGCATTGAAGCAATTAGCATAATTAGAGTATCGTGGTCAGGCCCTGTGTGATTTCTAGAGACGTTTCACTTTAGAATTCTTTTTCCTGTACAAGAGTTTCCCTGAGCCACTAAAATATCGCTTTGGGCATTTTTGTATTTCAAATTTGCAAGTTGTCAGTTTGAAAAACCCTTGACACACGGATGTGAAAGCATCTCACAGACAACCGCAGAAGGTATACCCTCAGCTTTTCATTACTAAGAAGCTGGGGAATTTCCTTTTTCAGCTCTTTCTCCTTCCTGACGTTTTAACCCTAGAAATGTCAGATTTAATTATTTCAGGTGCCACCCAGCAGATCTAAGGGTTAAAAACAACCTGTTCCCCCAAAAGGTAAAACATTTATGCCACTCAGGGTTTATACTTATAAAGAGAATTTCCAGCTTTCCCATGACACCCTTCTCCAGTCTTTTATTTGATGTTTCTCTACTAGCAACAGTGGAAGAGCTTGTGTGGGCATAGGCGTTTTTATTTCCTCAGCATCTGGAACCAGCTTTTCACCAGTGATTCTACTGCTCTGATAGCATTCAGAGAGCTGAATTAATACTAGACTGTAGGAACATTACTGGGCATTTGTAGGGTGAGTGTAGGGTAGGGAAAATATGGGGAACTTGTATTTTTTTACTAGGAGACATGTACTGTATCCTCTATCAGAGTGGCAGTGAATGGGGATGGGAGAAGAGGACTATATCCTACCCTTTTTTCCCCTCCCAGTTTTCTTCTTCATTAAGGAACACTTCAATAAGGAAATAACAGAAGATGTAGAAATCATAGTGGTTTTCTTTCATCTTTATAAATTGAAAAAGCACCTACTATTTCCAGGAGGACATGATGGATTTCTGGGCCAAGTTGTGACAAAGTGGACTTCAAGAGCATAGGCTAGCTACAGGCAGCACATACACTGTGCAATTAATTTTTAACTGTCAAAGAGATTTGGATTATTAAATTATGTGTCCTATAATTTTTAAATTGTCTTTGTCAGTGTCTTGAAATCTCTGCCTTTGTGCAGGGGAACTTTTGACCTCATTTATCACATTCCTCTCCCTATTAGCACATGGTATCAGAAGTACAAAAAAGGGGAACCTAAAAGGCTGAATCGGAACATGAGCCATAGATAAAAGGACCAAGATATTTAGAGTAATCTGATCTATTATTAAAGAATGTTGTTAAGTGAAGAATTAAAAAAAAGATAATAATAGGACCAGGGTAAAACACAGTCTTGGAAGTGCTTTAATTATCTATGGACCTTTCAGGATGAAAGTGTCCTTCCTGTCTCTGTCCTTTCATGCCCCCTCCATTGCTTCAAATGTATCCTACACAGCTTTACACCCAGTCAGTTTTACATGTTTGTCATTCTTTCTCTTACAGGATCTAAAAAAAAAAAAAGAAAAACACCGATTAAGTTTATCCAGGCCAATACATTATTGCTCAGATGGTAATAATCCCAGTAAATTAATGCCAATAATGTAGGGCCTACAGAGAATTTGAATAGCAAACACTCCCATAGTTTTTTAAAAGAAAAAGCTTTAACTGCAGAAGTGTTCCATCCTTCTGACTGCATTTGTCTTGCTGATTAGTGGTAATGGAAAACCTAGCAACAGTTTACCACAGAATATTGGAAGCCCTTCAGGCAGGCAGTAGCAAAAGCAGTAACCCTCAAAATAACATAGGTATGTCTGGGTATGATACAAGGGGCAGTGTGGGGCCACTGAAAAAAGTTAGAGCTTCATAGTTAAAAACACTAAAAATAAGTCTCTTAATGATAGGGATAAAGCAGCATGACATCTTTAAACTGGGCTGCTAGATGAGTGTGCTTATTCTTTCTTCCTAGTAATTTGCACAATGTTAGGAATTCTTTGAATGCAGAAGCAGTACCTTAAATATTTTTTAAATCTGTCAAAGACAGTGAGTCTTTATGAGTGCGTGTAGTTTGATTTCTCTCTTTTTATTCCATATATCTGTATTGTGTGTCTGTATAAAAGCGAGGGAGCAGATGAAGGTTTACGAGTTAGGGAACAGTAAGTTTTCATCTATTCTTCAGCATCTGTCTTTTCTGTTGGAAACTATTGTAGTGAAAAGGCCAACCTTCTAAGGGTGAAAATCTCCCCTCTACAGCAAGCCAGCACAAGGTCTGTGCACTCTTAAAGTGCAAGTCCCTCGTTCTTGTCATGTCAGTGGATTCTGATTTTTGATGCCTTTTCCTTTGGTGCTCTGTAAGTCTTGTTTCTTGGGGGCTTTTATTGTGTATAGCATAGGTATTGCTATACTGAAGTCAGATTTTCAGTCCAGTCGGTCCAGTGTCTTGTCCACCAAATGAGTGCTTTGCAGAAAGTGCAGGAAACTTCAAATTATGTAGATTTGAGTCAATCTGTCACAGGCAAATTTTTTCACTAAGTTTGTATTCAAAGATTATCTTAAATCCTGGAGCACAAGGTTAACATTGCTTACAAAAATTGGCTGTCCTGCTTACTCCCAAAGGCATTCACTCCTTCATATTCACTGTGTGTGAATGTATATCTCCAAATAAAGAAGTTGTGGGAAAGTTGAATTGTGTGGGTAGCACCTCTGAATATCTTTATTCTGACAGTGTGCCACAAAGGAAAGTGAATGTTGGAAATAGCAAGAGCTTATTATTTAACTCACTTTTTAAAATTTGCCCAGCTCCTGCAAAAATATGCCCGTGTCCACTGGGCAGAACATGTTACCTGGGCTCCTAGGTAATGTGTTTCAGATTATATCAAATTTTTTTGTTGTCAGTGCTTACACTGTTCAATATTCTGCCTTTTGGTGTAACTATGGCCGGAAATGTAAAGACATGGCTGGAGTGTAGCAGTGGGGCTAGCTCAGGAAGGCTGAGCAAGCTCCTAGTGGCTGCCTGGAGACCCAGAGTTTAAATAGATAACAGGATGAAAAGTTGATCACCCCCTTCAATTTAGTAGTTCTCGTTCAGTGCATAACTACTGCAAGTTGTATTCTTATATACTGCCTTGTGTCTTAAAGTAATAACCCAAGCAGTCATGTTGTAATTCTTGCCTAGCTGAATATCCAGCATTGCTCCTCAGTTTCTAGCAGTTTTGTATTGTATTTAACAGCATGTTTTCTCTTGGGATTAAGTTAACATGGTCATATTATACCTGTGATCCATTATCTACATTTGATCCCTAAGAGTGGAAAATTGATTTTAACTTGGCCCTGCTGCTTTTAAATCCCTTAATAGTGTAGGCTCTGGCTGCATCTGAGACCTCCTGTTCGACCCTCATCCTTTTGGGGATTCAGACTGTGACACCATTTGCCTTGTAGGGAATCCATCATCACTCACACATTACTTTGGCAGGTGAATTGTGGTTTTACTCTTTATTCCTGAAGTTGAGTAACTTGCTTCTTCTTGATTCTGTCTGTAATCTTTATATGCAGGTGTTTTCTTCTTCCAGATGAACCTAAGTTGGTTTATCTGGAACATTTTCCACTCTTACAGTCAGGAACATCTGGCTCATTTTATGAAGACTGCTAACAGATTTTAATTAGTATTGTTTTCAGTATTTAATGTATAGTGGATTCCCCCCAGCATGCAAAATGAAGAGACTAAAGTTTTGTTAGTAAATTTTGTTAGTTCCCTAAAATATTAGCTATGTGTCTTCATGCTGTAAGGGGCCTGACTTGTATAGATGTTGAACATCTGCCTTTGGGGCTGAAATTCATGAGTACTGACCATTTATAGCATCTCTAGAACATCACCCGGTTGCTTAAAGGAATGGACTTAAGTTTCCCTATATAGCAGCAGTGATATAGAGCTTCATTTTTTTCTGGTGTTGCCCACACTGCTAGTAATGGGCATGGCTTATTTACCGAACATCAGGTCAGGAAGCTGAAATAAAATGTGGGTGTAAATTTACCCTTAATGCATTTAAGTTACTTTTACTATCACTGTGGGGCTTCTGGGCATCTAATAGTTCTGTTGTTACAGAACTTTAGTCTGCCCTTCAATGTTACATATATCCTGGTTTGTAATTTCTTTGGGTGTCCAATTATACCTGTAAAATTAGGATCCTTATCTAGTAAAGCTAATTGTTGTATTCAGTATTGATCAGTTAAGACAATGATGTGGGCACTGTTAGGGGCTGTGTCTTCTGTCTTACTCTACAACCTCACAAGGTTATTTTGGAAATTAATGGTTATGAAGCACTAAGATGCTGTAGTGATGAGCATCATGGAAAAACCCACAAGGAAGCTTATACTTCTGTCTTCAGAGCATGGTTTGCATAGAATGCAGTAAATAAGGCCTAGGGCCACACATTGAACATAGAGGAGAAAACAAAATATCAAATAGCTGTTCATTAAGGCAGCATTATCTATCACATGCAATAAATGAGGCAGGAATTCCAGTGGAATTTGTTTTTCATTCTTTGATATATAATTTCTTATGATCTACTAATGAAAATTAAATAGTCAGAAAGCCTTGTGTAAATCAGTGTAGCTTGTTGGAAGACATATAGGTTTAGGTTAATTACACATATTTTTGCCATTTTAACTAAGAGTAACTGAAAGAAATTATTACTTCCTGTATGTGCTCTAGCATGAGGGGGGGAGAGGGTAGGATTAGGAAAATGCTCTTCACTGACAGGGTGGTCAAGCACTGGAACAAGCTCCCCAGGGAAGTGGTCATGACCCCAAGCCTGTCAGTATTCAAGAATCATTTCAACAACTCTCTTAGATATATGGTTTAACTTTTATGTTGCCCTGTGTATTCAGGAGTTTGACTTGATCCTCATGTGTCCCTTCCAGCTCAGGATATTCTGTGATCCTAAATTTGCCAATGACCTTCCCAGTTTGCTGATAGCTGAAGAGTGGTGGGAATCAGAATTTGTATGAGCCATTCCAATCTTCAGAGGGAAATTTGCTAAAGTGAGAAAATCTCTCTTGGTTCTATTTCACAGTGTCTAAATAGTCTAGCCTGTCCCCTCTAGTCTTTTCTCCCGTTTCTAATACTTGTCTTCCCAGTGTCTTGCTCAGCCTGTCAGTATTTCCCACCAGCTCCATTTCCTATCTCTTTACTGGCCCTAATAGTCTATATACATACTAGCTACTTAACAGATCTATCTATCTCCATTTTCCTAACTCCTTCCTTGCCATGCTGATTCATGTAGATACAGACTCAGAGCCCTCTTAATTTGGACCAGGTGATTTAAGTGATTTTCTCAGATTATGAGATTAGCCCATACCTACTTGGCTTCTAGACTAATCAATCCTAGAGTCATCTCAATACCTATTCTTAATTCCAGTGTCATTTCTGCCTCAGTCCTTGGCAATTACTTGCTTCACTGTTTCACCTAGGCAAGGCCTGGTTTATGCTTACTTCATATTAAGACAAGCCAGCCTCCTCCTCCAGGCTACAGGACACATCACTGGAAGGCATGTGATAAGGCAAGTGCCAGTTACTAGTTCTGGTTATGACATACCACTGACCTAATGCAAATTAGAGGTACAAATAAAAGCTCTGGTCAGGTGCCAACAATCTCTAGCAGAATTTCTGCATGGTTTAAGTGAAATCAGTGAGAATTTGGTAGCTGTTCTCTAGTGAATTTCTATGAGGCATGTGTAAGTTGGAGCTTTATTCAAAGACTTGTAACTTGGTTAAATGAGAGCAGGTTTGAAAAGAACAGTCTAAAGAAAAGTTCATAAGAAGTTTTTCACACAGGCAATGTAAAATTGCCCCTACCATGCTCTTGAGAATAGCAACACCAATTTGACCAATTTGTACCCGAAATTCAGCCTGCAACTGATACCATAGAAGTAACAAATCTAAAATCTTGTTTGCAGAATTCCAGTTTCAATATTCTTGTAAGCCAGATGAGCAGGTTGAATCCATTTTATGGAAACATGTAGCCCTCAGCATATATTTTACTCAGAAAAGTGTTGGCTAACAAATTGTTCAGGAATGTCAGAAGGGGGTGGGACTTCTCAGTACTGATTCCTTTCTAAATTGCACCCATTTTTCCCTGCTTAACTAATTTCATTATATTGTTGTCACTCCTGACATCCACAGGAGTAAGTAAGAAATGTATTTGTTTCTATGGTATGTTTACATTTCTACATAACAGTCTGAAATAACGTTTATTACTAAAACAGATTTTATTAATGGTAAATTTCCACAGATAGCATGCAATAAGTTTCTGATCAAGATGGAGTGTAAAGCTTACTTTAAAAACAAATAATAATAATAATTACAGACTGAATGAGTGGTAGAAAAAAGGAAGTATATATATGCAGTCACTGGGACATTTATTTTACTGTGGGACAGGTCTGTGGATGGAAAGATCTAGATCCCACACAGAGCAGGATGTGGGTATAGGCAAATTTAGACACATGATTTTTTGGCTTTATAACTACAAGCAGATTTCTAGAAGAAAAAAAAAAGTATTCTGGTAGAAATTTTGAAAGTTCTAAATTAGACATGAGGTGTTTGGCTGATTGGTCAAATACAGAATTGAGTAACAGTGTACATTCAAGATGCATTGATATTTTTGCATCGTATTCCTTTTTGGATATTACATCCCTAAGGTTCGTGTAGACAGCTAGTACGGTAGCTGAATGTCTTCAGCTAATGTTGACACAACTGGTAATACATATGTGTTGTGTGCCAAATGTCTTCCACTGGTATCAGCATAAATGGGAAAGAACTTGTCTTACCCAAGACAACAATATTTTTTTCCTATCTTCTTTATTATTTCAAAGTGCCTTTTATTGAAGTATTTCTTTGTAAGGGGAAAGGGTTTGTTCTGTGACAGCAGATTTTCATACTGAATGACTTCATATTTTCTGCTAATGGCTGTCCATTGTTGACCACTGTCAGAGCAGAGTGTATTAAGACTTTTTTCTCTTGACTTGGCTACAAAAGTCTTTTTTAAGGCTGTGCTTTAGAGTGCTGGCTCTGGACAGATCCACACAGGTATAATATTTGGGTAGTATTTTTTTAAATACTGCAGGAAGTCCGAAGCAATTTTAAGTGGAAGAACAAAATGCTCTGCAGGAATATCCATGGGTATTCTTACAGGGAGATACTGTGGGAAAATGTATCATTTTGTGCAGTCTAGCATTTTCCAGAGGCAGTATCAGTCTTTTAAGCAAAGGACGAAAGTTATCCCTTGCAGGAATAGCTTGGTAACATAAAAAGTTGGGAAAAAGATTCTTTAGAGGAAGAAAAACCCTCCTTCATCTTTGCTTCAGTCCAGACATTGATGAACTGGTATTTATTCTTACTTGTGCCTTTCCCATCTAAGCTGCTTTGGAGAAGCTATTATTTGTTATTTTTCTGGCACTATTTGGAGCACCAAATAACTTCTGGATGGCATGCTTGTATATGCAATACTTGTCTGCAATAGTTTGACATCATTCTAAGCAATGGTTTACTACAAGTGCAGCTTAAGTGTTTTTCTCCTGCTTTTTCTTCAGCCTTCTCTTAAACTCATTCTATTTTCTCTTGCACATTTTTGGTCTTTCTGTTCTATTTTCAGTGCTTGTTGGTCTGTCTTTCTGCCTCCCCTTTTCTTGCTGTTCCTTATTTTATAGTCATATTTGCCCATTTTCCATCATGTTCTCAGTATCTTCAGGAGAGGTTTAGCTTGTTCTACCTACTGTGTTCTCCACCTTCTGTTTTTGTGGGTTTGTGGTTTTTTTTAGATTTTTTGTTCTTGTTCTTGTTTTTTGGTTTGTTTTGGGTTTTTTTTGTTAGACCTTCAAATTTCTCTTCTTTCCATCCCTCAAAGCCATCAAAGTAATCTCTTTCCAGCTTTACTCCTTTGGATTCATGAGATGTGCTCTGTATCATGAAGGTAGCAAAGAGGACCCAGAGATCTGAGCTTGAATTAGGATCTGGCACTGCAATACCTTCAAACAGGTGAATATTCTGAGTTAGTGGAGGAGATTCTGAGCCAACAGCTAGTTCAGGAAAACAACCTAATCTGAGTTTCACATGTTAAAATTCCATTACTTGCCAACAGTTAAAATCCCAGCTCTGTGACTGTGCAGAACTTCCATGGGACCTGAAAAGGGGAACCTTGGCCACTATATTATGCAAGACTTATTAGTGCCTCTTTTTTAATATATGTTTCTAATTGTGAATACAAACTGCTGAATATGAACTGAGTAAAAGTGCCTTTCCTGAATCTGCAGGCTACAGTGACAAGTGCCTCCTAACACCGGGGTTTCAGGTAGCATTCTTAAAACATCTGAGAGGCAATTTGTGCAAAATACAAGGACTTAAAAGAACACAAGCAGTTCAAAATAGTAATTCCAATTATATTCATTTTCATCATCACTTCTGCCATTTAGACAAAGTGAAAGTTTAAGTATCAGTCTTACTGATTGGATTTAAATAGTTTTAAAAAATGGTACTGGTGTCCTAAAATTTTTTATTATGTATTTAGTAGTCACTTGTCCAAATTTTATGGCAAACCAAGTTCATGCCCCTTTTTGTTCGCTGTGGAGCACAGAGTAAGTACTGGATTTTCAGCCTGGAAAAGATGGTCCACTATTGAACGATATGAAAGAGAGATCTTGGTGTCACGTGTCCCAGTCTTGATCTGAAGAGAAGGATAAGCATCATTACATTCTTCCCTAGTGTTTTGGTGGAGATAACCAATAAGGTTGCAGTTGTAACTGGGACAAGTGTTTTCTGGAATCACATTACTGAGGCCGGCCAGCAGTGACAGGCAAGTGACAAACCTTCACCCTCCTAGAGGGGAGAAATGAATGCCTGTATGTAGTTCATAAAGTATGTTTAACAGGCTTAGTGTTTTGTGGAGGAAAGTAACTGCAGGGAGATCAACTGTTAATACAGATCTTGCTTACAGGGCCTTGACCAGGCCCTGAAAAGCAGTGTTTATTTAAATACTGTAGCTGGAAAAGCATTAGAAATCATGATGAGCAACTTAGTGGAATTTGTTTTAAGATTTTTGTTCAAAATGTCATTTTTTTCAGAAACTGGTATTTCTCTATAAAGTCAAATACACTTGCCTGTTCTCACACTTTGCCACACACACACACACATTTCATGTTTTTTCTTGGGACACTGTGTGAGCCATTCATTATTGACTCGTTCCTCTCTTTGAAAGAATATCTGCCCACACAGTTAAAAAACAATTGTCTGTAGGCTTCATCCTCTTCATGCAGAAGTGTGGATGAGGAATATTTAACCCAGTTGTAAACTCAAAGAAGTAGTTATCAGTTCCCTCCATGCTGAAGACTGATTCAGGAAAAGATCAGAATTAAATGAAAATTAGTTTCCAGCTTCAGAGGGACAAAGGAATATGGTAAATTCCTAAGGCTGTTATGCTATTCCACCAATCTTCCATATTAAGCATGAGTCGTGTCCATTTGGCAGAGACTTTGGCCAATCAGGCTGCTTGCTAACAACTATTGTAGCTGGACTCGAGTGCTGTCTTGGAAGGCTAAGTGCTATTACTGGAAATGGGTACATAGCTTTCAGACCCCTTTGCATACATCAAACTCGCTGAGGACAGCTCATATATTCCTTTCAAACCTCATGTTGCAAATAATGTAAAGCAAATTGCTAGCAGCTTTGTGGTAAAGGAGAATGTTTGTTCCTCATAGTTTTTACTCTGATTCCTGTTGCTCTTTCTCACAAGTCTCTTTCTCTGCATATGAGGATGGCAGAAGATAGGCTTCCAGATAATTGAGCTTCCTGCTTGTTTCCTGAAGAGCTCCCACAAACATATTTTTAAATTGTCGAATTTGGGTCACTGGCCACAAACTTGCATATATTTGTCTAATATATATCACTTCTTTCCCTTTATACTTACCATTTTTTTTCCTCCAGAGTGAAATTCATCCAGTGTTTTGTGTTTGCTATAAATACACATCTCAGCTGTATTTCTATCCTTTGTGTCAACAGTAAAACTCCCTTGTTCTATGTTTAGCTTGAATAATTACCAAACCATTTGCAATTAGAACTCTAGGATATGACCTCACACTGATTTATTCCTTTGTTTCTTTCTGTATTTAATACATTTCAGATACTGAAAATACCAAATCTTTGTCATTTTATTTTGATGTTTATCAGTGATGGAAACATTCCAAAACAATCAGCCAAATACCTATGCTTTGTTCATTTATTGCCTTCTGTGAAGATAAATTGACTGTACTCAACTCTCTTCAGCATTTTCTTCACCTAGATATTATTGCCTTGTGCAGCCACCCCAAGGTGACTGTTATCACTTAATTAAATCCTTGCACGCTGGGAAGAAAAAACAACATTGTTCGTTCATAACCCCAAGGAGGTGTTTTTTTTTCTTTAAGCCACTAAGCTCTTTCCCTGTTTTATTAACTTATTCCTGGCTACAGCAAGAAATACTTTGTTGATGAGCAAGAGGTTGTATTAGCTTTTTATTTTCTGGGTAAACTTATCTTTTCTCTGGAAAAAAAAATGTGGGCATTACAACAAAGAAAAAAAATGGGATCTCTCCAAACCCTGAAATTCTAGTAAAGGTCTGTGTAAACATCAAGCTAGTAAAGAGAAACAGGGGAGTAGGAGGAAGGAAATGAGAAAATAAAATGCAAACATAAAATTGGAGCAAGACAAAAAAGTAAGATGACATGTATATACACAGAGAAACTACTGCAGTGCTAAGGGAAAACTGACATAAGGAATAGCATTTTTGAAGAGAAGAATATATCAGGGCTCTTTATGTTACTGTCTAGAGCAGCATCTTTTTATTAGCCTCTTGGTTAATGTCCTCTCTCTGTCTATTGATTTTAGACTACATAACACTGTGCTCTTGCTTTTACCTTTGCATTTTTTTTTCTAGAGTGCACAGTACTTTGGTAAGAGGAAATATTGCAGATGAGCCATTCACTGAATATGTGAGACCTTTGATTTGCTTTTATGTTGTTTTAAGCACAGTACTTCATGTGAGAAAGTTCACTTGAAACAGTGAGTTACCAGAATACGTACAATGGTTTAGCTGCCTTTTTCTTCATTTCTAGTCCATTAAACGTAGGACCAGAAAATGGGTTTCTCTAATCTAAAATTTGGGTTCAAGCAGCCATAGGTATTTGTTCATGATGCTAAATCATTTTGCTACCTGCTGTGTTCAACAAGCATTTACAAATAATAAATGCTATTTAAAGCTGTAATATTTGCAAGAGCAGTTTATGCTGTGATATCATTTGTACAAGAAGCGTAGCATTTTGGTGTGTAGTAAGAACTTTTAAGTAGTTGGATAATTGTGATTTTTAAAATATTACTACTTGTAATGTGTAGACTATAATTATTGTAGGTCAGAGACCGTAGTATAAGCTTGTACATGAGCCACAAAATATTGATAGATTTGGATGGATTTGTTCCAAATCCAGTGTGTTTGTAGTATGTATCATAGCTAGTTTCTGGAAATTCCCTGTTCATGATTAAGTTTCAGCCTAAATTTGGGTTGTTTTTTTTTTTTTTTTTTGTTCTGTGCTTTTAAATTCTTGCCTGCAGCTTTCTGAATCAAATCAGTAATTTTGCGGTGTTTATATGCCTTTAATTTTCTCTCTTAGCAATAACAAAAGTCTTTCAGTTTACCTTCACAGATTCTAAGAATGCTTTCCAATCTGTGTGCAGTGGATCTGCCATCCACAGTGATTTTAAACTATACTCTGTGTTTTTATCTAATCTATTTTAACTTAGATGCCTGGAGACTATCTATAGATTTATCTGCATATCTTAATGAACTTATCGCAAAGGTATCTGAAGCTTCTTTTATTTGGAATAAAGGCAATACCAAATTTATCAGTTATCAAGATTTTAGGTATGGTTGGTTTTCAGATTGCTATTCGAGAGTGGTATGGGAAACACTAATTCTGCGCTGAATTCAGTTTTGGTGTCAAAAGGGGATAGAGTCCTCAGAAGGAGGTGGTCTGGGCTTCAGTAAGAGCTTTAGGAGTTGGCTGTAGGCAGAATTTGATATTTAAATTTGAGGCACTGATTTAAAATAGCTGTAGTAAGTATATACTTTCTATTTTCCAAAACTGGTTGTGTCAGATTTTTTAACTTTTCTGGTGCATTACTAATTGGAAATTCTAGTTCTACATTTGTTGTATTATGTGATTTTTTCATAAATAATTTTAATACTTATTTGTGATATCAGTGGGAGGAATACTGACTTCATTGCAGGATTGGGAAGTGGCACCGGAAGCTTGTGAAGAAGAATTTTATTCCAACAATGTGTAGCTATAAATAGATGGCAAGATATATTGCATTTTCAAACAAGCATGCTTTGAACTTTCATACACCATGAATGTCCATCTTTTACGGTCCAAAAGCATTCTGAATTTCTAAGCACACCAGTGTGTTTCTTTTATCTTCTGTTAAAAATGTAATTTAGAAACAAAAGCAGTTAGTCATAAAATACCATAGGAAATCACCTCTAGCAAGTCTAATCGTAATCCTGCTAAGGGTAGTAGCAGGCTGAAAATACTGTTTAGATTTCAAACTGTAGTCAGAACTCAAACATTCTTCTCAGATGTAGAAAACATTTGGTTATATTTCTGTTACAGTTATCTTGTGTGTGTGTGCTTCTGCTCTTTCCCATCTGGTTTCAAACCAGAATCAGGGAAGGACTGATAAAACACCATTTCTTTTTCACCATAGTGACTGAAAACAGATTGAAGAAATTCAGATAAATGTCGGAACTCGTTAAAGCATGACCACTTAAATTTATTTATTTTAAGTTGGAAGGGTTGCTGCCAATTAAAATGGCAAATTTACATGCAGAAGTCTATCTATACTGCTTTCTGTTGTGTGTCAGGCATCATGTTCATTTGGGCATGGTAATGGAACAGAATCTGAACTGGAAAGACATTCACACAACACTAAAAAAGTATTGACATCTAATTGCCTGTTTGATAGGACAAGGTGTAATGGTTTTAAACTAAAAGAGGGTAAGTTCAGACTATATATAAGGAAGAATTATTTTATGGTGAGGGTTGTAAAACACTGGAACAGGTTGCCCAGAGAGGTGTCACATCCCGGTAGCCATTCAATGTCAGGCTGGACAGGGCTCTGAGCAACCTGGTGTAGTTGAAGATATCCCTTCTTATTTCAGCGGGGTTGGACTAGATGTCTTTCAAAGGTCCCTTCCAATCCAAACTATTCTATGATTCCATGATTCTATTTGATTCTGGCTAAGGATAGTTTTCCAGTGATTTAAGGGAAAAGGAGGGGGGGAAAAAAAAAAAAAAAAAAAAAAGAAGCTACTGGGATAGATATAGTATGTTTGAGCAAATTCTGGTTTGTATTTTATTTTTTACAAAAATGTTGAAGTTAAACTTGCACTAGACATTCTTTCATTTATGTGCTGCAAGTAAGACTTGAAAGTGTACTGCATCACGGAGAAGGGATGTTGTCAAAATGCAACATTACAGGACCTCTGGGTAGCAGGAGCAGGAATTCAGAACTGCAAAATAAAGATGCACAGATAACTAACAACAACTGCCTGAAATTTAGACAACCGAGCAAACATGTAAGTTATTGCTTAGGATCTAGAAGAAGATATTGCTTAAGGCAGGAGACAATTGCAGATACATGTGACTTTTTAATGGAGCAGAAAGAAGAAAAATATCACAATGGAAGCAGTAAAGGCTAGGATGCTACATTCTCAGTGTTTTTAAAGCATCATGGTTGGAAGAAATTAGAAGTGTTTCCTTGGTTTTCTCTGAGTGGTTCTGAATAACAGGAAAATGGTGCTAATATTTGGCAAGAGGAAGAGTTTTCTTTCATCAGTTCCAATGGTGAAGGCAGTTTTATCACAGTCGTCTTAGGGAGACACTTTAAGGTTCAGATCTGTTACAAATTACAGTGAAATGAATAGTAATAGTGCAGAGCAATCATGTCAGTTCCTACCTGGGACATGGGATACAACATATAGATTGTTGACATATGCAATAAATAGCATGAGGGTTGGTGGTGTCAAGACTTGTTTGGGTCTGTTCAGATAATGTGGCGTCTGTGTTATTGGCACAACTGATAGCTACTGTACTCTGCAGTGTCAAGGGAATCTTGAGCACCCTTTGTTGAGCAGGTTATTGATACTTTATGCTGCAGCTGCTCCAGGGGACCCCTTAAGGGCATAGCATGATGCTGTGGCTGCACACTAAAACCCTGTGGTAAAAATCCAGAGGAACATTTTCACACAGTTACTATGAAACTGTCTTTAAAAGTTAAAAGTACAATCTTGGTTGAAACCTTGCATTTCTGGCTGCTGCTGGTCCTGTATGGACAAATCATAACCCACTCACCCCTCCCCACCCTAGAAACCAGGATTTTTTCATGGAAATACAAACAGACGCTTAATTATCACAGCAGTCAGAGGTGCCAATATAATATATTGATTTGTATTTTTAAAAGAATATAAACCTTTTTCACTGAATGAGCTGTTCTGTGCTGTTATGCTTGTGCTCATATGCTTGAATTTATGCAATGAGGTGGTAAACAGCAAAATCCATACTTATCTTTACCTACACAAGTATTAGAGGTGAGCTTAAGGAAAAAAAATAAATGAAAAGAGCATTAAAAAGAAGGAAGGAAACAAGGAAGGGAGAGAGAAACACCAAATTTCCTCATAGCCTAGGGTGAGATTAGAGTCCTGCTTATGGCAGAGCTACATGCTGTCTTCTCACCTGGTCTCATATTCCAGCTGTGAAACAGAAGTGGAAGGTCAACATAGCAGTGGCATTTCATACTGGCAAACTGAGTTACTTCCTGAAATCATTCATGACCAGACCTCCAATTCCATCAGGATAATTGATTTTCACATAAATGTACATTCCCCCCTTTTGTGGGAAATGTACTTTGGGAGTGAAGCACTGTAACCTCAAAACCTTTGAAAGAAGAACTGCAACCCAGCATAGAGATACCAACTTTACTGTATAGAATACAAATGTAATGGATAATTTCTTCAGGGAAAGATTTTGAAATATTTCCATTATTAATGATGTCTCTAACTTGTTTCAGGAAGATGATTGTTTGATTAGCTGTTAATCCCATATATTTGCAGTATTCCTGTGTTCTCTGCTCTTAACTGCACAGAGTGAACAGAAATCAGATCTTCCATGGGTACCAGAATAACATAAGCATAGTTTTCTGTATATTTGCATCTTGTCTTCTACTGACTTTTGTGTCTAAGACAGAGCAGCCTAGCTGAGGCTTTTTGAGTGCTCAGGGCTTTTGAAAGGTCTCTGCTTTGTGATGTCTAATACTGTAGGAACTCATAGTACAGGTTTTTACCACTCCAAAGGCTCTCAGGGAGTTTCATCTCTATTATCAGTCTGTTTTCACCAAACCTGTAGGAATTTCTCTAAGCCCTCTGCCGCCTGTCAAATCTAGCAAAAACTAGCCATGGATCGGAAGGCTACTAGAAAGACAGACAGGTAAAGACAAGCAGAATAGAGGAAACTAATATCAAAGTTTAAGGAATCACTTCACAACCCAGACATCCAAGGGCTACTGTTTTGTGGGCTCTTTTTTTTTTTTGCCTTTTTTTTTTTTCCATGCCTCTATAAACCTAACTTCTTCTGACTCTCAGGTTTGCATTCATGCCAGTCCAGCTTCTTCTTTTTTCAACGGTGACAGGACTAAGGAGTCAACTGTCCATAATAGTTGTAGAGGCTTTTATGTACTGGTCTTCGCTGGAAAAGCAAAGCACTGCTTTAATTTAGTCCATCTATATATGGATCCTAGAAGACCTCAGAGTGGACATCTGTGGAACTTCTCCACGCTCCCGTAGGTGAAGAAAGAACTGGTATAGCAAACAGGTCTTCTGCATTAGTACAATGATTAATGACAGCTGGAGGAGCTCTCAACTGCTGAGGACCATGGTCTGTCTTCTCTGCTGGTAACGTGGGATAAGTGGATAAAGATAAGAACATAAGTTTTTATTTTTTTACATGTATCTGCTAAGAGTTACAGTTAGAAATGGCACTGGACTAAATGGACTTTGGATTTGTTCTTAACGTTCTGTGTTCTTACTATATATTCCACTGTCTATACAAGTATTCTCAACATGTTCTTCTTTCAAGAAGAGTGTAAATCAGAATTATATGTTAGTCAAAGAACTCAACTCAGTTTCTCATTCAAATCTATTTTGATTGTCTGAATTGCCATCTAATAGATTAAATATGCTAAACATAAGCCCCTCATCCTGTTCTTCCCTGAGCACAGGCTCTCTGCTTCATATGTATGAAATTGTGTGATGCAAGTGAGAACACATGTACTCAGTTCTGGGCTAGAGGTCTAATTCTAGCAAGCCAGTTGTCCGGTTCAATCGTGAGAGCATCTGAATACCTACTGAGTGCAGGTGTTATTTTAAGAGTACAATTAACTCTATATCACAGTTCTTTTCCCTATAATTTTTTTACCTATATTTTTTGGACAACAGACATTTAGATAACTTTATCTGTTTACTTTCACACTGTCAGATTCTGTAGATTGAAAGGAAGGCTAAGCGAATATGCAGATATACAATAAATATAAGATAAATTTGAATAGAGCTTAATCTGAAATTTTCATAATAACACAAAAGGGCTTAAAACTTGCAGCTTTGGAAACAATAACATTCACAATAATACTTTCTGCTCCCATAATCTGTTGTGCTTGTATAGGTGCTTTTACCTGCACAGCGTTCTGCCAGATTAGGTTCCCACAATCTCTTGACGTGGTCTGAGGTGCAGGTCTGGGGACTTAGCCTTCTTTCTGCCAGCTCTCACAATTTATCATAGCTCCTGCTACTGCGTCACCTTACTTTTTCAGTTTTGGCAGTTATGGTAGTAAACATTGTGTAGGCACGTACAGTGTCCAGCCCTTTACGGTGGGCAGCACCTCTCAAACCTCGCAAACCTCACAATTGCATATGTGATTGGAATATTTGTACCACCAAAGGGCAGAAACCACTTCGTATTCAAACCTTATATATCCAGAGCAAAGCCAGTCCCAGCCAGGCATACACTTGATCCTGACCAAAGTAATCACATTCTCAGGGTAAGAGATATATAATATAATCTCTCTATGATATCTCATCCTAAATATGTATAGTTAATTATATTAGATGGCATGCAGTTATTGGCATCACAATCTACTGTCTAAACAGTCTGGAACCAACACGAGGAAGGACAGGAACTCATTAGGACTTGGCATCATAAACATGAAAGGTCAATGGTTTAATACACAGCTCCTACAGGATGGTTTGAGATTTTGCAGCAATACAGAATGGCCTTCTAGAAAAAAAATAAATTGCTGTGTACAAGGCAAAAATCCCTAAAAGTCATTTATTGCTTTTGTATACAACAAAATTGTCAAATTCTTAATCTTTGATTTTTTTTTCTTGAACTCCCATCACTTATAGGTTTTTAATCTTTCTGTGATTCTCAGGCTTAACTCTGGTACTTGTCAATTTATTATCAGTGAATAAACCTGGGAGTATGCCTTAAGAACTCGACTACCAACTTTAAACATTATTCTTGCCTCTAAATTTTTCTCCTCTATACTCTTCACTTTTGCAATTGTTCTGAGCTGGAATAAGACCTGTTTTATCTAATCAAGTAGAAAGTCTGCCCCTCTAAGTTTTTGCTGCTTTGGTTACATAAACATACTTATTCTGTAAGTCTGGTGAAATAGGCAGCAAGGGAATCAGTAAAGTTTACTCTTCCTCCTTAATTTCTTGGCTTCAAGCTGTAAAGCAGACCTCCTTATTATTGATGAATTTATTTTTTGGCACTTCCTGTCTTCATAAATTGCATCCTGACCACACGAGCAAAGAGCACGAAGATGACAAATTAAGAAGCTGTCATCCAAGTCCGTTCTAACCACATCCTTTGAGCTTGTCCTCTTACCTCATCTTTTTTACTGTAGTTGTTTTGGTGCCAAATACATCTTGCTTTGTTGCCAAATATGTGTCATTAACTCACGAGGACTCTATGGTCATGTAGCCATATGACAATTGTGGTGGGCTGTTATTAAAAAACGGCAGTGGTTCGAGAGTTGAAAACAGGGTTTTTTGTGTATCTGATGTTGGGATTTTTACTCAACGGTAAAAAGCTTGCAGCCCAAGGGACACAGCAGCAAGTCCCATGCCTTTTTATTTTATCTGGGCTTTGGGGTTTTGTATTTTCTGCAAGGAATTAAAAAGACTGAAGAGGAAGAATAAAGCTTTTAGAGATTCTTGTAAGTCAGTAGATGATCAAACTTCAGTTGCTTATTTTTATTCATGTGTATCAAATTCATCCCACATAAAATCCTATTTCCAGGAATAGTACTCCAGTTAGCTGATAGGACTTAATTGTGAAAGCCCGAGGTCAGATTTTCCACCTAAGTCGTTATATTTTTGTATGTTTGGTGGATATTAGTCTGATATCTTAATAGTGAGAGCATGGTAGTTGGGCACTGAGACTTTGAATCAGATTTCTGTTAACCATCGTTTATGCTTTTTATTTCATTTTATCTCCTCATCCAAAAACAGTTGCCATGTTGAAATGAAACTTCCTCTTTTGTTGCTGTCTTTAGTAAATCATGGGGGGTTTAAGCCATGCTGTAACACAGTCAATAAATTATGCAATGATACGTTTATTATAAGAGAGGGACTATTTGCTTTCATAAATGTCAATTGCATCCAATACCGCCTCTCTTTTAAAAAAAGAGTAAAGTATTTTTGCTGTTACTGAATGTTGTATGTCTAATTGGTGACAGGCTTTGTCCTGAAATTAATGCTCAGCTACAGTTATAATATCATTATGTCATAACAGTGAAAAGTTCTAATTAAGATGATCTGTTTGCCAGGAAAAAGTTTAGTATATCAATTAATCTACTTTATCAGGGGGAGTATTGCCTTCCCCAGCCCCTATCTCCTGGTCAGAGCCTGAATGATGAGAAAAACATTACAGATGCATGCTGCATTGGACAAAGAACACATGCATGCATTTAAATCATGTATATCTTACTTTTTACTGATGTAATTGTGAAATATGTTCTTTTTGCATTCATAATTAGGGGGTGTAACAGATGGTGAAGGCTTAGTTTAAAATAATCTGTCATTAAAATAACCTAGCCTACTGGTAATTCTTCACTCTAACTGGAGTTTAGGTCAGGGTAGCAGGGTTTTTTGCAGCAGTGGAATACGCTAGAAAGAATTAGGGACTTCATGGATAGTAGGAAATATGAGAATATTCTCCAGAAGGACACCGTAGTAAGACTCCAGTGAATTAAATTTGCCTGTAGTGGGAATATGCAAAAACTGCTGGGGCAAAATTCCTCTGAAAAATATAAATCTATTTAGTATGATGCATTATACATTAGTGCATATTTGATCAAAATGGTACAGTGGGTTTCATATCCTGAGAGGAAATAACATCACTATTCTGCAAATACTGTAAAATGTACTTAATATTTTGTGTTAAAACCCCATTTTCATATTTTTCTGATGTCAAAGGATATAAATTATAATTATTGGCATTACTGTTCAGAGGTGCTGTAGGTAGTGACTTTTACATCTGAGCCTCCCTTCCTTTGTGCCTACCACATTGACTCATTGATATGTGACAAAGGAAGTCTTGTATCCGTCCTGTTTAGGTAGTTTAGAACAATTTTTAGGAATAAGAAAATTGGCTCAATATATCAGATACTTGCATGTCTTTAAAGCATTTATTTTAGTGTTTCCTCCAAGATTTCATTCTCTAACAGCTTTGAAGAAAGCATATAGATTTCAGCATGGTATTATGATAAATCTTCTCAAGGAGGGGCAAGCATTAACATTTGTGTCGGTTCTTTTTCATCTTAATCCAACCTTGGTTAATAATCAGAAAATTCTACATAGTGGGTAAGAAGATGTAATTAACCCTTTGACCCCAGAATCTTAATTGGCGCCTGTTGAAAACAGTGGGGCAGTTAAAAAAAAAAAAAAAATTAAAAGTAGCCTGTGGTGATTGAAACAGCATAATACATAATGGTATTCTGAAATCAAAAGTACTACAGAACTTCAGCTTTAATCACATTTTGCATAAAACCAGTTAAGTGTGGGTTTAAACAAGAAGTTGCCAGCCTTGCTTAAATTGGATTGTGCTCAGTGTTGGCATTTGTGGTCACCCTGACCCTTTTTCGGCTGCCACACTAGATGGGATAGGACTGAGTTTATGACAGCCAATTTATAAAAATAAAAAAGAAATTAAATCACGAATATTTTCCTCGCAGAAGACACTCTACCTATATATTCATGGCCTCTGCTTCAATGAAAATAAAACATGTTAGGAAAAGCCAGTTACATTTGCAGGTGCTATTTCTACATTGCAATTGATGATAACTGGAAGATCTGACACAGCAGTCCTATCTGCCTTTGAGCCGAATGAAACTGCTCAGAAATTCTGGCTGAAAATTACACTGTGGCGCTCATTTTGAGAGAGAGATTTGAAAGCTGACTAAATCCAGTACCCTTCTTGCATTTATTGTGTACTTACTTATACGTAGGTAATATGACTGATACTTCCAGAGATTTCTCATTGAAACAAAATTCTTTGTAAACAGTTAGTATACAATAGCATCACATACTCTGCTTCAGTATATAATATAACCTCTGTTATGTTGCCTTGAACCTTCTCTGAAGCCTGCTGCTCTCTCGGCATGCACAAAGGACGTACGCTTTATGAAAAATTGAAAAATTTCAACACACATTACTTAAATAATAAATATTCATAAATAATACCTATGAATAACGAATGAGACAGTCCTTCAGAACTATTGTTTGACCTGTATAAGGAACAACAAAATTGTCACAAAAGTGGTCCATCTCAGCTCTTTCATACTGGTGGGAGGAGCTGCCTTACATTGGAAGGTAACTGTTTCTCCCCATATTTTTATTGTAATTTTTCTTAGGTATTAAGCATTGAGCTTAGTACTTGGGGCCCTTGTTCTAATGTCTTTGTACTGTGGGCATAGAAGAAGCTAGCTGTTCCATTAGCTGTTAATCAGTGGCATTTTCAAAATATGATTAAATACTTTCTGATTTTGCTCTGTTGAATAAAATACCAAATTCAGTCAATGTCTGTACCCAAGGATAACTTCAGGGAGGTGGGAAAGGAAATGGAGAAAGAAGGACTGACCAGGACATAGTAGGCTCAATTAGCATAATGAACTGATTTCATGGCGTTGGAAGTAACTAATCACGCAAGAAGCCAAGGTGTTGTGGGCATGCTGTGTTGACCCTGCCAGTCCATCAGTGGTGCCTCCTTAGAACCTTCATTGTAAACCTAGGAAGCAAAAGTAAGGAATAGTCTCTCAGAAAGAAAGAGAAGAAAAGGGTAAAGAATTAAAACTGTTTAATTGAAAGTTGACAATCAGAGTCAATGGCATGGAGAAGCAGCAAGTGCTTAAGATGTCTAACACTCCTCACTTTAACACTCTTCCCGGTTGCTGGTGACTTTCCGGACTTCAGTCATGAAGGTTGACATTTCTTTGTACAGTTGTGTCAACCGGAGATACTTTTATTTACATTTTTCCAGCAAAACTGGTTTCAGCCAATTCCAAAACAACACTGAGGAAAACATTTCTGCCTAATCAGTACTAGAAGCTTTCTTCAAACTTTTGTTTCATTTAGAAGTCTTAATTCCTAAATAAGATGATGTGTAAAAAAGAAGCAGGAAAGCCATCAGTGACTCAGAGAATTATATTTTGCTGTTCTTAGAAAACTCTATTCAGATATGCTAGATAATTGCACACTAATGTAAATCCATCTGAGCAACTTCAATCTTAGCAGCTTTACCCACCTCTTGGTTGTTCTGATGTTCCTCAGTGGCCTGACTCTTGGGTACATGGGCATTTATGTGGCACACCTTCCCACCAGCTTCTGCACCCAGGCAACAATATCTTGCCACAGTGCAGCATTCAACCCACTCTGGTCAGATCTGTTATTATCTCAACCCATCGTGCCCCACATTGGGCGCCAAAAAGAACTGTCGTGGTTTAAGCCCAGCTAGTAACTCAGAACCACACAGCCGCTTGCTCATTCCCCCCATTTCTGCCTCCCTCCCCCCCCCCCCCCCCCCCCGAGGGATGGAGAGGAGAATCGAAAGAATGTAACTCCCATGGGTTGAGATAAGAACAGTGCAGTAACTAAGGTATAACACAAACCACTGCTGCTACCACCAATAATAACAATGATAAGGGAAATAACAAGGGAAGAGAACACAACCGCTCACCACCCACTGACCGATACCCAGCCCTACCAAGAAGTGATCTAACCCTTCTGGGTAACTGTCCCCAGTTTATATACTGGGCATGACGTGCTGTGGTATGGAATACCACTTTGGCTAGTTTGGCTCAGGTGCCCTGTCTCTGCTTCCTCCTGGCTTCTTGTGCTCCTCCTCACTGGCCGAGCATGAGAATAAAAGTCCTTGGTCAGAGTAAACATTACTGAGCAACAACTAAAAACATTGGTCTTATCAACGTTGTTCTCAGGCTAAAGTCAAAACCACAGCACTGCACCAGCTACTAAGAAGGAGAAAAATGACTGCTACTGCTGAACCCAGGACAGTAGTGTACTAAAGAGACCAGATCATAAATGTGCTCCAACTGCATGTAACTCACTCGAATATAAGAGCCAGGGGACTGTGCTATAAAAGCCTGGATATCAGATATCATGATCATGCCAAGTAGTAACAACCTGAGGTTAGACAGAAACTTCTAGTAGTCTTGTCATTAGCTACAGAACTATTATGGATATTTGAAGCACCTGTGTACACACTGTCAAATCTAGGAAAACTGAGCCCTGCAGATAGGCTGGGAATCTGATTCAGTATGGTGATTCGTTGTTGCCTGTGGGAATGGTATCCTAGCAAGAACATATATAGGTGGCCAGGGAATCTGAGTGATGGTTCTCAGTTTTCTTTCTTACAGAAGATTAAACCAATTCCCTCAAATGTGTGCCAGAGTATCAGGAAAACTAAAACCAAGACCTTTAAAGATTTACTCTTCTGATCTTTCTGTGACAAGGAAAGTGAGTAGTAGCAACAGAAATCATACATGGTGGGGAGATCAAATCTGTAAAGGTTTCGATTGTCCTTGTATGGATCTAAGTTTGAACTTCACTGTTCCAAATTTTCCACCTGTTATTGATGTTAAAATTCAAGGAACTGGTGTTAATCATTTGAAAAGAAATGATGATGATTTATAAGAGGCCATAAATGGCTTGCATAATATAAATGTTTTTACATGAAGAAAATCTATGCAGATTTACATTTTTATTAATTCATAAATATAAATTAGAGTCTTTCTTTAATGCAGTGTCTTTAGTGAGGGTTTGTTTTCCAATATGTGATTTATTCTCTTTAGAAAACACAGATTTTTGAACTAATTCCACCACCTACTACATCAGAGAGGGCTGAACACTTGCCAAAGACAGCTTCCGACCAGCAGCGTGTTAGAAATTAATCAAGAAGCAGAAGAATAAAAAAAAAATAAAAACCCTCAGAAACCACTGTTCTGTATTTCAAAAGATGTGAATTGATTACATGTGTCCATCAGATTTGTGTGCATCTCCTATTTTTTCTTCCAAAACCAGGCTGATCTCTCAAATTTTACCGTTATATTTTACTCTACACATACCTTTATTCCAAAGGGGTATTTGGGGTGGGATTTCTGGGGATTGTTTCTTGTTCATCCCAAGATTTGGGGTGTTTCTTATTTTCAGAGTTGTTTTAGCATTTCCAATTTCTGTAATTTTGTGATTTTACTTCTGCAATAGTGAATGCTTGTTTGCCAATAATCAACCTCATAAGAAGCATAAAAGTAGAGGCACATACAGGGTATGAGAGGTAGTTTCTGCCTAGTGAAGATTTGCTCTTATTCCTAGAGGTATATTTCTGTCTTGATGTGCAGTGATTTACTGCGTGTGTCAGTTTAGAATATAGTCCTTTGTTTATTAACTGCAGTCATGTTTCAAAAGGTGTGCATTAATCTGTGTAGTCGTATTTTGATTTTTGCAGTTGCAGTGGAAACCACATCCATAGACTGGAACCTGTCAAAGTAAAATCTGATCTAGAGTTTTACACCAAAGGGATGAAATTCATAACATTTCAGTAGACCTAAACTGTAAACATGTTTGACAGTAATCTGCTGATTGGCTTTGTTTGTTGTATCACAAAAGGAAATGGGGAGAGGGTGTGTGTGTGTGCTTGTGCGTGCACGTGCACGTGCTTGTGTGTGTAATCCTCAATTAATTAACAAATTATTGAGGTCCATAGTGGTTTGAGTGATGGTAGGATTTTATTTTCTCTTTTTCAGTTTTCAGAAGTGGAAATTCTCAGCTTTGATTCTGGGAGGTGGGGGTGGGGGGTCTTCTTACCATTTGAGTGGAAGGGTATTTGTTTTCCTTATTTATTCTTCCTGTAAAAAAATGAACCACATTTTATTTTTCTGTATTTCTTCTGTCATGCAAATGAGAGATATTTTATACAGTATATGGCAGATGTAAGATGACAATAAGTCCTTGAACTTTGGAATATACTCATATGCTGTTTGTTAATATATTGGTAGAATATAAAGGAATTGTCTTAAGGACTCAAATTAAAAACAGTCTTATAGAAATCAGAACATTTCCCTTACTGTGTTCTGTGATGCCTTTGTTTTAATCTATGTCTACCTGGAATGTAGAAATTTTTATTAATCTATTCACCTTTTTTTTTTTTCCACTTGCTTTGTAGTCCCTGGATGGATTTGTATTTGCACTAAATCAAGAAGGAAAATTTTTATACATTTCAGAAACTGTCTCCATCTATTTAGGCCTGTCCCAAGTAAGTACATACTTTCAATTTTAGAACATAATTGCATATGATGTGTTCTTCTGTTTATCGTTCTTAAAGAAATAATAATTTGGTTTCTGCATTTTATGTGGGTTATTCACTTGGTCATTTAAAATTGCATCTAGTTCATTCTGAAAAGTAAATAAAAAAAGTATCTATCGGTATTGGAGGTTGAGATAAGATAAACTTGTGCCTGAAAACTTTTTGCCATGAAGGATCATTATTAATTTATTGAGAACAAATGAAGTTTCTTTTCTCAGTTGTTTTGAACTTTAAACCTCTGTACCTGATAGGAAAGGGACACACTAATAGTACTTCCCTTGTGTCCTATTACTGGATGTTTATGGAGTACCCTGCATTATCCAGGGAGCTGACACGATGACAGGGAGTCATTTGGAGTCAAGAAATGCTGAGAGAGACCATTAAAATGTCTTGCAGGGAGGGTTCGAACAAGGACACATTTTGCTGCTTTCATAAATGCTCACTAATATGGAAAGACAAATTCATAAAATAAAATAGTTTAATTTTTGTATTTAATTGCTGACCACTCTGTCAGAGTTAAAAAGGCAGGACAAAAGTGGGGGAAAAGAAAAAGTTGGTGCTTATTGATGCAGCATTCAGAAATGTTTAGGAAGAATAGCTTCTTTCTGCGTGCACTTAGAAATGCAACAGAATGATTTTGGATGATTTTCAGAGTAGGATAATCTACTTCTGTTGCAGTCAGCTGAGAAGAAAAACTGAGATAATATTTATTTCAGCTTCTTTAAATTGGGATCCATAGCGCTATGAAGAGGCAACTATTAGCACTGGCAACTGTCAGTTTTGCTGTGCCTCTACAGTGATATGGGAAATTTTAACATTTGGTGCAGAAAAAGCCTAATTTTAAATATTATCTGGTGAGGATGTGAATAGAGGTTCGTTAACTCCTCAAAGAACATGCAAGTAATTGTCTGTAATAAGTCCAGTAATTGTTATTTTGTGCTGGCTTTAGCAAACCAAATGATAGAAATGGAAAGAGAGCTGTTTCTAACTCATATCAGTAGCCTTGTCTGTCATTTAAGTCCCTCATTTTGTAATAGACTTTAATTCCTGCCTTAATCTGTTTGGGAGTTAGTATCAAGAATCTCAAATTTTGAAATTGGTGCGCCACCATGTTGCTAATACAGTAAAGAATTGATACTTTGATGTTTATTATTGTCTTATGTTCATATTAATCTGTTTTATGCATAGTATCCAATGAAGTTTAATAAGCCAGTAAAGAAGAAGGATGGATAATTAGTTTAAGCAGGTAAAAGCTAATTAGGAAACTCCTGAAAGGCATCCATTATACACTAGCTTAAAACAAATTTTACAGCCCTGGTTAGTGGTGTAATCCAAATTCTGTCAAGGCAACTGCATTTTCTGTAATTGAGATGTGTATGTTTGCTTTGCATAACAGAT
Organism: Ara ararauna; assembly: GCA_028858755.1. Classification (NCBI taxonomy): domain Eukaryota; kingdom Metazoa; phylum Chordata; class Aves; order Psittaciformes; family Psittacidae; genus Ara; species Ara ararauna. The sequence goes on from CM054380.1 coordinate 52,524,726, forward strand.
GGCTCTGTATGCTTAGACTGATAGCTAGGAAAATAATAATTGCATTATTCTGGCCAAAAGAATATTAGCTCTTGGGTTTTGGCCATTTCAGTCAGTCCTCCTGCCAGCACAGCATATGCACATATATGGATTGGATTTTCAAGGAAATTGATGCATCTGGAATAGTGTGGCCATCTGAAATATCATCTGTTCAAGAAAAATTTGGCTTTAACCCTATGCTAGTCTCTTGTTAAGAGCATTCGCTGCCACTGCCTTTTTACTATAGGAGTTGGTAAATCTTTTCTTACTCTGAACTTACATCATGCTGTTAAGACTTTACACTTCATTTTGATCCCCATATATATTTCAATCAAGGGTTCAAATAAATAAAGCAATTGTCTTTGCCTGTTAGAGTATTTGTTATACCAGCACAAATGTTTCCTTGTGTTCATTACTGAAAGTATTGATGGAAAAACTAACAAAAATCAGAACCAGGACTGTAGATTTTAACACAATAATAGATGACATGGTTTAGTTCAAGTTGTCCCTGTCCATGGCAGGGGGGTTGGAACAAGATGATCTTGAGGTCCTTTCCAACCCTGACCATTCTATAATTCTATAATTCTGACATCTACTGGGAGTTGCTAAAATATCTGTGGTTTTCGCTGTTCTTCTGTCTTTATGGAGACACTTCACATATCTCAGACCCACTGTATTTATATTTTTAACATATTATTCTCTCGGTATATTATTATACAGCTAGATCTCTTAATAATGATAAAAGAAATACTGTATCTGCTTGTTAGTAAATCACTATTCAAAGGTTATTCGTTACAAAAAATATTAGCAAGAATATCCATAAAACCATTTTTCAAACTATACATGTAAATGTTACTGTTTGCATGACACCAATCAAAAAGCACTTGTGAACACTCAATTTCTGGAATGGTCCAATGTGATACATGTGGTGATGAATTCCTTGCATGGCAGGTAAACATTGATAGTTCCCTATCCTGACACTGCCCAGCTATATGTATTTGTATAGAACCTCTAGGTAATTTTGCACTTTAGAAAGTCTGGATGTACATTATAAGCATTTTTATATGAATCATGTTCAAGTGTTGATTTTGGAGTCTTACTTTCTAGTCAAATGTCTTCTCAGAGACTTCATCCTTGTTTGTTTTGTTTTCTTTTCTTTTTTAACTGGTTTATTTTAACTTGAAATAATGTACAATGTATTTTGTACTTGTAAAGCAAAATCTCATGTCTCTTAGCTAAAGGAAAATAGACCTGCACCGAATCTTAGCAGGTGAAAACAGTTTTTTCATGGAATCTAATTTTTCTCTTTTCTAAACATTGGAAGTCAGTGGTACAAAACAAATGGATGCTGATGTTCTAAGATAGCTGCAGGGCTAATAGTAAAGGAATCTGATAAAACAGTGTCCTGGGAAGTAGCCTGGCAATGATGATAATAAACTTACTCCTGGCAAAAATAACAGTAAACAAAAATTACAATAAATACTCTCTTATTATAATGAATGTACCTTGCATATAGACACCCATAGATATATATGTTTTAGGCAATTTATCTTCCAGTTAATACTAACGAAGTTCTTTTGGCAGCCGTAGGTTTTAGAGCACACTGTGAAATTGAAATCAGAGCAGTTTAAGAGAACAGAGATGCATTTCAAAGTAGAGGGAAAGACACAAAGTTAGCCAGAAAGAATGAGAGAAGGAAGAGAATAAAAGTGACAGAAATGGGCCATAATCTCCAAGTTATACTCTTGTCTGTACCAATTGTCATAGCTCAATTATACTCAGGACAAGCTGAAATAGCCCAACATACTTTCCAGTAGTCAGTAGTTTCAGGAACTGTGGTATTTTCTGGAAGACCCAGACATAGCTAGAAATGTGCAATACAGCCAGGTTTTCTTCCATGGCTTGGGCAATGTGACCTGTGATGATGTAGCCTATCTTTTTGCAATACAAACATCTTTTAACACTGCACCTCTGCAATGACGTAAAAATATTTTGCCTTCATACATATCTGTTTTCTGACATTTTCAAGTCAACAGGTAATTTCTGATATCAGGGTAGCTGTCATCTTTTTGAGTACCTGGTCCTTGATTTCCTTTTAGAAATGGGATGAGATTTCAAAAGGAGATGGCTAAATTGATTCACCATATCTGGGCATTGAAGAAGCACTCGAATCACTCCTTCAGGCTCTTAGAAGTCAGTATCAGTGCTTACTTAAGAGATTTAAATTCTTCTGCAAATTTGATGCAAAAAATATGCTGAAACACAGATTAGTAAAAATAGGGAGGAAAAATCTGTCCAGAACAAAGGATAATATTGTCAGACATATGAGGTTTCAGGGTCAATAAGAAATAAGAGCAGCCCTGTGGAGAAGGACTTGGGAGTGTTGGTCGATGAGAAAATGGACAGGAGCCGGCAGTGTATGCTCGCAGCCCAGAAAGCCAACCGTATCCTGGGCTGCATCAAAAAGAGTGTGACCAGCAGGTCGAAGGAGGTGATCCTGCCTCTCTGCTCTCGTGAGACCTCACTTGAACTATTGTGTTCAGTTCTGGTGTCCTCAACATAAAAGGACATGGAACTGTGGAAACAAGTCCAGAGGAGGACCACGAGATTGATCAGGAGACTGGAGCACCTCCCATATGAAGGCAGGCTGAGAAAGCTGGGGCTGTTCAGCCTGGAGAAGAGAAGGCTGCGTGGAGACCTCATAGCAGCCTTCCAGTATCTGAAGGGGGCCTACTGGGATGCGGGGGAGGGACTCTTCATGAGGGACTGTAGTGAGAGGACAAGGGGTAATGGGTTCAAACTTAAACAGGGGAAGTTTAGATTGGATATGAGGAAGAAATTTTTTCCTGTAAGGGTAGTGAGGCACTGGAACAGGTTGCCCAGGGAAGTTGTGAATGCTCCATCGCTGGCGGTGTTCAAGGCCGGGTTGGATAGAGCCTTGGGTGGCATGGTTTAGTGAGAGGTGTTCCTGCCCCTGGCAGGGGGGTTGGAACTAGATGATCTTAAGGTCCTTTCCAACCCTAACTATTCTATGATTCTATGATTCTATAAGCTGGTTAGGATACTTTTGCTTTCAGGAAACAAGTTCTTAGTCACCTCTCACCAACAGTTGTACTCAACAAAGTTATTACCTATTGTTTCCCTTCTGTGAGGTCCACATCTTAAAGTAAAATCTTTCCTGCCTTTACTCCTACTTGTCCAGGATACAGACCAGGTTTGCAAATTGGCCTGTTACAAAGAGAGCTCACTAAAAAGGAGCAGTGCAGCTGCAGGCATAATAGGAGATAATAGAGATGAAGAAGGGGAAAAAAAAAATAGAAAAATTGTGAGGTTTTGTCCTTTTTAAAACAAAGCAGTCAAACCCAACAGGTATATTACATGCCTACTGCATTACTAGCAGCATAACTTATCTCTTTATTTTGGCTTTCTGTGCATTTGTTCTATGAAATGGCAAATAAAATTATAGCTACAGCACACAAGTACAAGGTCAAATAAATGACAGTACTCATTCTATTTGTGAAGCTATTCTGAAAAGGAACCATGGTGCCAAATGTGGCTTATTTGAATAATAAAGAAGAATTAGATTCCCCTGATAACTTGGCTGAGGGCCAATAAATTGCTGGAGGTTAAGAATGCTTTGCAACTGCCATGTATTTCTTTTGCTTTTACGAAGCACAAACCTCAACTACTATGCTCTACCTGTTTTTCAATGCAAATCAAGTTAGTTTGGTAGATGGTTAAAGGATTGCTCCTGTGCTCCGTTTGCTTAAAAAACTATATAAAGAAGTCTTGATACTTGAATACATTCTGTAAATTCTACCTTATTTCCCTCCCCGTACCATTACCTAAATAAAATAAAAATAATAATATTTACAGAATACAAGCAAAAGCCTATTAAAAAAAAAGCCAGGAACTTTACAGGAAAACTACATATTTTTAAGCCATTCTAGACAATAACCAATTGAGAAAACAGCTTGCTTTTTTTTTTACTGTGTAGAATGAGCTTTCTGCTCAGTTAGCAAATTGGTGCACTGTCATTGATATTTTTTTAATAGCTTCTCCCCTAAAAATTAGTAAATAAAAGCCTGGGAAATGATGTGTTGGTCATGTGTTTTTTGAAGAAGATTTTTAATGTTCAGCACAAGAAAGTTCATTTACTCTTATCTTTTATGCTGAAAGAAGTGAGCAAGGGAGGAGCTCTATTGAAATAGAATGGCTCTAAGGATTTTGAGAGCAGTAAGAAAATATAAGTATCAAAATAATTCAGAAACAGTACAAGGCACAGTGGCACATTATCAATTTACAACATTTAAATTGATAAATGCTTGGTGGTGAAGGCCTACAAGGGCACTTTGAAAAGCAAATAGCGACCTGGTGAAGAAATTGATTTTTCCCCCCCGAAAATGACTGCATGATGCATCATTTGACTGCATGCTGTCCAAGTGCTTGACAGAGATAATCTCAGCAATCCCACGGGTGACCTTATCGTTCTCACCAGGGCAACTTTGTCTAGGTTCTGACTTTGTGCATGTCAAGGTTTCTTCAGGCAGGATCCTTAGGGGGAAAAAGTTCCTCTGTTCGATCCAGATATTGAACCACTCTTCAAGGCACCCCCACACACCCAAAAAGGCAAGCTTGTTTCTTTTCTTCATAATTATGAATGAACTGAACAAGAGAAAATATCTATAGACACAGTATCTTTGCTGAAGCCATTATTGCCTTTTCAGTGTATCTTAGTTTAGCTCTCAAAGGAGAAAGGATACCTGCCATTAGAGGCTATCAGACACAGTTGAGAGGCTCCAAAATGTATGGCACTCTCCTACATAACAGAAATATCCTGCCCGCTTTTGTTCTCACACTCGGTGTTCACAGCTTTATTTTTTGCTCAGGAAAAGATTTTGCTGTTGTCACAGGATTTCATATCAGTGCCTAATAATTTTTTTCTATATGCCTTTTTTTTAAATACGATCTCAACCCAAGAACTTTTAAGACAACTCAAGTGCAAATGACAAGCTGACAGAAGTCCTGAACATCAACATCAATATGCATAATTTTGCATAGATGCTCTGTAACAACCTTCACTGTATCGCCTTGAAGTGATCCAAAACACTTAGCCTGTTTTATCTGTTTATTACAAAACTGGTTTTGTCTAGCACAGAGGGATATATTGCCCAAACTGTGAAGAATAAAGACATTTAAAGATTTGCAAGATTTTTTTTTAAAGTACTTCATATAACAAACTGTTTTTCGTGTACACTTATAATTGTTAATTATAATTACTGATTAGGAACCTATTGAAAGCAGCAAATGTTATGCTCTGTTTGGTACCCCAAAGCCCACTGCCTTTGGCACTCACAGTTCACTGTATTCAACCTCTTTTACCTCTTTCTTTCATCCACAACATTAATTCTGAGTGAACAAGACGTGCTTCCTTGCTTTTGACAAGATTTGCTGCAGTCTCATGCGACAAAAACCCAACACTCATTCCAGATTCAGAAAGTAGGATTTATAACAGCATTTTAATTTAATGTTGGATGTCGAACATATAAAGAGATCACAGTAGTACTAGAGCTGAAAATTGATGCCTTTTTTATTAGTGTCCTCTCAGAAGTGGGTGAGCCGCTGTTTGTGCAATGGAGCACAGAGCACCACAGTCAGATGAATGAGGATATGCTATCTGCAAGGAATCATATTTCAAACCACTGTCTGCTTCTATTGATGTGCTCAGAGTTGAAAGGTTATGCTAGTAAATGCCATCAGAATTTTCAGCATTAGAAATCTGTGGAATAATCCGCTGACTGTCACTTTATAGTCAGTCCAAATGCAATATGTAGTAATGCTTTACTGATTTTTTAAACTTGAAATTAACTTATTGATACTGATCATGTTGTTTTGCTTATTCCTCTGCAGCATGTTTAAATACTGCCAGTGGTATTGTCTTACAGGGTCTGCTGACTATAGCTCTCTGTTGAGTTAACTAAAGGAATTCAGAATGTCATTTTACATGAGAATCATGTTCTCCTTATTTATTCTTTTGAACATATTTTACTAGCCATTGAGGCTGAAACATTGAAAGCCTTTATACAGAAGGGATTCACTGGTTAAAATGAATCACACAAATTCTCCATGCAATAAAATATAGCCTCATTGGTTTAACGCTTGAAGGCTGAAGACTTTTCATGTCACTTAATAATTTCCAGCATTTGATGTTAAAAATAAGATTTTGATAAGGTATTTTCATTGCAATTGTTAACTCTTTCCAGTACTAAATAAGACCATTTGCCTTCTGGCGGATGCAGTGTTTTTAGATTGTTTTAAGAAGAATGTCTCGAGAAAATGGTTAAGGCAATTTAGCTATTTTACATTTGTCTTTCCTATTAAAGCAGAGACAAAGAGTTTTCCTGAATTAACATTCATATTATCCAAATTAGCTACAGAGTAGTTTGGTATCTTTTTTGCATTGCATTGTGACATATTTGTGTGGAAGTTGAAGAATATTCTATATATAGACACTTAGTAAAACAAACAGCTGTGGAATAATTGGGAGGAAAAAACAGATACTGGTAGGAAAAATACAAATTTGGCATAAAGATATTTTCCACGTTATCCTGGCACATTAGAGAAGGGGGGGAACTCAAAAATTAAGTATTTTACCTTTTAAGAGTAAGGTCAAAAAGTTATTCTACTGGTGAGTGATCAGAGTTTCATTTCTAAAAATAAATAAATAAATAAATTCTAATTAATAGGGTTTGATTACTAGTAAGGAAACATGTTTTCATATCCTTAAATGATGCACTGATTCTAAAGACTGATTCTCTTTTACATCAGATCCTTGCTTGAGTCAGGATAAATGAAAATCCTGACTCAAATATTCTCCGATGTATGAAATGATTCAAGGTTTTGTAGTAGTGATAGAGCACGGGTTCACTCAAGAGACTTCCCATTCCAAGCATTTCAGAAAGGGTGGGTCAGGCCACAGAAATTCAGGAATTGGCTTAAGGTTATGAAATAAATAAAGCAGTGCCTGTGCATATTAAAACCACAGTCCCTGAATGGATTTGGGCTAAAAATAACCCTGAAACAAACAAACAAATTTAAAGTTAGGTCAGTTAAGTGATATCTTCCACTGCAAATCCTCACTAATATTTCTACCAGTCCAACTCAGGGGTTACATGTGAAAGCACAAGATCAGGACCAAGCTGCTCAGAAAAAGGATAAAAGACATGTCTTAATTTGGTTTTGCCAGCATCTGGTACTATTACAGCCTAGAACAGGGCTTTACTTGCTCTGTTCTTAGGCAGAGTTGACAGAGGAATCCTCTTCTGGGGAGAGTATTGGTAAGAGAGGAGAAGCATTCCAAATTGTGTGGAGAATATCATCAGTGCAAGTAAGTGTGGGATCTAGCCAAGAGAACCTCCACATCAGAGGCTTTTGGTGCTTAATCCCTCAGGTTTGTAGTGGAAATTCAAGACAATCACACCCATATGCTATTGCTCTTCCAGTGTTAATCTGTATTCTTTTGTCACTCCCCATTCATCTTCAGCATTAAAATAGACCTATGCTGCCTTAGCATTTTAACCTCTTGTTTCCCTGTATTTCTTTCTGGCATTTGTACCACGATGCTGTCCAAGACATCCTCTGTTCACGTTTCCAGTTGCACAGAGGCTGGCACCAGCTTCCTGCTAAAGTTACAATGTGAGAGGGAATGTACACAGATTGGTTTCTGCATTTAGTGGACAGGGAAAAAGAGCATCAGAAAACTTGGCAGGCTTACTGCAAACTCATATATCTTTGTTGCTCAGCTGAGTTCCTCAACAGCATTCACATTAAAAGTTCTTTCTGCTGTTTGCTCATACCTTCAGAACTACCTGAGTAACTCAGCTCGCCTTGGAAGTTGTTTACTTACTGTCCTCAGTGCACTGCCACAGAAGCACCTTCTGCAGATAAATCCATAGAAAAGCCACTTTAATGCCCTGTTACCTGTTCTATGTCATCAGGGTCTACCATCAAGACCTGCCCCAGCACAGAGCATGCTCTAGCAGTGCGGTCATAGCCAAAGCCAGCCAAAGCCACAGGGAGGTACTTCTACTGGCCACCAGATGAGGCAGAGAAAAGCTAGGACTACATTTTCCTTTTCAAAAGACAGGTGTTCAGATGTGGCAAAAGAGTGAAGTGATAAACGTCCTTTGCCAAGAGTTAGAAATGTAAGCGGGAAAGAAAGAAAACATCTTCCCTCCAGCAATGAGGGTCTGTGTCTAAGAACAATAATTATTTTCTCCTTTAGAGGCACAAAGCATTTGTATATGTTAGAGGGAGAGGGAATTGAAATAGTCTGAAAAAGACAGACAAAAGAAATGCCTCTCTGATGTGAGCAGACAGGAAGGGGAAGACAGAAAAGAGACATAGCACACTTCCCCTGCTCAGTAACTGAGAATCAGAGCTGTGAGAACACATGCTGCTTCTTCCTCACCAACCAAAATCAATTTTGCTAGCCCTTGCTATTCAGAACTCAGGCCCCAGCATCAACTCAAATAGTAAGACTGGTTTCAAGTATTAGATATATGAAAATGGTATTTTAAAGGGCTTATTAACACGCTGTTTTTTTTCAAGCCTTTATGGGTTTACATTTTCAAGTCTTCTTTTTCTGTTGGCTACCACAAATGCTGGAAGCTTCCTTTTATATTTAAGAAGTGTCTAAGACCTTTTGGGAATAACATGATTCTACAGCCAGGCCTTTGAAGGTACAATCAAACATCATGTTATTGGCAATAAAGTTGTGAGGTTTGGCAACAGTAAAATAGAAAGGGAAGATACTGGCTTTTCTCTAGTTGAATGGGATCACATGGGTCTATAAACTAATATGGTGTATCATGGTCATACTGCATTCCAGATAACTTTTGAAGTTGTTTTTTTTTTATATATATCTGGTCTTGTACTTATAAAGCGTATGACAGAATTATTACCTATATTATTTTGTGTTTAAGGTTCTGTCTTTGGGTCTTTGAGGTGATAAATATTTTCTAGGCTGAGTACTGCTGAATTAGGATGTATCTGGTATAGTAAGGCATAGTCTGTACTTTTTCATACTGCGTTTCAGAAAGATGTCTCTTTTGGGACAACACTTACTCATGCTTAAGTAATAAATACAAAGCCATATACATTCCTGTCATTCTTTGAATGACAGTGGAGCTATCCATTTGTTCTTATTTAACTTCTGTAATGCATACATAAGAAAGATATGAGGAATATTGTAAATGTATCTCTTCCACATATTGAGGCAGCATGTATGAGTCATGACTTAAAGTTTGTAGGAAGGGATGCCTCCTTTATTAAAACTCATTAATGCAGCTGGAGAAACAGTAGCTTTCTCTCCTGCGTTTGTTTCTCCTGACCTGACCTGAGTCTTATCCACAGTCTGTAAGTCAATGAAATGATTTCACAGGTTTTTGAATGGTTCTCATTTTACTGTATATTGTCAACACGGTGCTTGTGTTGCACTTGGAATAAAGAGATCTTCTGGAAGTTATTCAGCAATTTCTTTGTCCTATAAGCAACTCGTACTTTGAAAAAGAGTGATAGTTTGATTACTCTTCTTTTGTTCCCTAGATTGGTTATAAATTGCTTGCATGTTTTAAAATATTTTGGTCATGTGATAGTTTGATTTCTTTGTCCTGTCTCTAAAGGTATATATTCAGATTGAGTTAACCTGAATCAGTGTTTTGTTAATACATTTTAAAGGATTCCTACATTAATTGTAAGTACTATATACTTTATTTAGATGACATCATTTGTTGTGTAGGTGAAGTCTAATTGAGTGTCTAACTGCTGAGAAAGATGCATTCCAAAAACCTGGCAATCTTCAGGGTCACAGTGGTTGTCTAAAACAATATAGTGGAAAACTTCTTCTAATGTAATAGGCATACATTTTATTAGTTGCATGTTTGGGAGGGGTGAACAATTATGATATTTTTATTTTAAAGCCATCTGTTTCCCATCTTCTGATTCAGTCTGTCTTCCTTGTTAGCTCCCAAATTCAGTTTTGATGTATTGTTGCTTAAAGTACAGTGCCTTCCCATCAGAAGGCAATTCATGGGAAGAATTGAAAATAGAAAGTAATTCAGACACTGAAATGCACATAAGCAAATTCCAGTTTCCAGAGAGAGAGAGACGGAGATGGGCTGCTCTTTCATACTCATTGCAAGTTTAAGGGCTTTTTTCCTGCATTTTGGCAGAAATGGCTCTACAGGGAGAATTTTGTACACTTCAAATTGGACAAGCTGATGAAGGCTATTCCAGATGTTTTGTTTGGCTAAATCTGACAATTCCTTAATACTTGTTTTTTTCTCCTTTTTTGATATCATGACACTACTCTTGGTTTATGTGACACTGACTTCACACTTGTGACTGTGAAGAAGGATCTTGCGCATTTTACACCAATTAAAAACAAATTATACTTATTCTGTTCTATGTCGTTAGGAGCTATTTAACTAGTATAATAAGCACATTAGTGCTGTACCTAATTTGGACTGTGATGTTGCTGATTCTGACATGATCCAGTCTGCATCCTCATGGTGTTCTTGTGATAAATTCCTGCACATTAGCAAAGTCTGCAACCTCCCTAGTGAGGGTGTAAATTCATGTGAAATAGTAAGTGAAACTGGGAAAAAAATCCCAGATAAAAAAAACAAAAAAGTAACTTTTACAGCTCATTAATTAAAATTGACACTGCAGGGTTTCAAGAGGCTAGGAAAGGACACTGCTACTTTAATATATTTTGAAACCTTTTCAATTGAGCAAGCAAGAAAATCATGTAATTGCTGGAATTCATTCAGCTCTTTAGTGAAAACACAAGCCTTCAATCTTAAATAGCATTTGTAGAAATTAAAGAAGCTAAACTGAAGATTTTTCTAAAATGTCACAACTGCTTTGTGATGCTGGATGGTACGGACTATCTCTTCATTATCACCTAGAACACCTGGGAAGGTGCTGTGGAAACACAGTGTCTTTTAAAATAACATAACTATAAAACCCAAAGATTTTAAAGGAGATTATACATGCATACTTATATTTGCTATTTTGAATCAAATTGTTGGTGTGTGATATCCTTTATTATGGCATTAGCACCCATGTCACAGAGATATCAAAATTTGCATATAAACAATCAATATAATGGAATGGAAATATAAAATTCGGGGATTATTATTACTTAAAGTAAAACGCTTTCCTATCCTGAAATGCAAATATTTATTCCATGTGTGTATGATTATAATATTCCCATGATAGCTGAAGATTTTCTGATTCTCTCTTATAGTCTTATTTAACTCGTATTTATTCTCTTGCATCCGTGGTCTTCATTCAGCACTGGACATCTTACTGAGCTGTATTACAGGGGTTTTTTTGGTTTTAACCTTCAAAGGAGTTTCTGTGAGCAGATGCTACATTGAACTAGTCAAAGTAGAAAGGAAATGATACGGCTTTTAAAGGGCACATCTAGCATATCTACTGGGCTAAAGTAATTCTGGCAATGCTTCAAAGGATATAACTTTTGATGGTAAAGTAGGTAGGCTACAGAATGAAATCACATATGGCAAGCTGTCAAAGTCTTCCTACACATTCAGTACATTTATATAAGTGCAAATGGATGCTGCTTAGATGGAGTCTCTAGCAATTTCCTGTTAAATCTGCTCTAAGATTATCTGATAGTATTTGACTAAATTATCTGTATAAAAGCTGAGGACAACTTTTATGATCAAATATTTAGCAATTAGTTTTTTCTTTTTGGCAGGTAATCTGAAATATGAACTGCAATTGTATTAACACTTGAAAGCAAGGGGTTTTCAGTAATAGCAATTATATCAAAACAGGGATAATGAATTGCTGTATATCAACTTGAAGAGGGCGTATTTATAGGTCAATGATGTCAATAGCTATAGTTCTCATAGACACCTCATTCTTACCCTTTTATTCCTTGCTAATGCTAAGCAGACACAGTTTTAACTTTTAATGAGATTGGTGAATATGAGAATCTTGTTTGACAGTGGAAGGGAATACATAGTTTACAAGGGTTGTGTATTTTTCACCTTTCAAAATTTAACAATGAAAACTGTTACCCTTTCACAAATGCTAACACCCAATGACTGGCCAGCCCCTTCCCTGCAAAAAAAGAGAAAACCCAAAACTAATCTGTGCTGTCATACTTAGTACAAAGACAAGCTTTTAAATTTTTTTTTCGTTAGTTGTGTTATATAATTCCCTAGTATTAAGACAGAATGCAGGATGTTTGCAGATACAATTAGCTCTACAGCTAGGAGTATCCATGCATATATATGTGTTTATATATAATACATTTGTGTGTGTGAGCCTGTATGGGTCTGTATGATTGACAGGGGAGTGTGAAGGTTGTGCTGACAAGTTCTTTATCTCTGCCCTACACTATCCCACAATGTAGTAAGTAAGGAATGTCCAGCTGTAGCCTTATAGCCTCAAGCACATACATTTTTTCTCTGATTTTGGACCATGGACATGCCAAAGAGCTGTGGTAGGCTGGAACATATTTAGTTTTACTGGTGCATATTGCAGTGTGGTTAGTGCTGTTGGCTGTTAAAGTCTGGAGTCTGTTTGCCAAGGATGGAGTCTAATTTTGGCCATTGAAATTGAAAGCCCTGTAGACAGATCTTTATATTCATTTGCCCTCTCTCTTGCATTTACATGTGGTGGCAGCATGTTCCCATCACAACTCTCTGGTTTCTTCCCTGTCCTGAAACTATGTGTGCCAGACATAGGTAAGCAGCCTGTCAAGTAATCCTCATCTTAGGGGATCCAAGATCAGAAATGGAGTTCAGAAATGCAGAGCTTTGGAGAGATGTCTGTCTCTTATTTGGGCCCCAGTTCTTCAGCTGCAGTATCAGACCAATACCTTAATCATGTGGGTCATTGTACAGATCACACCCTTGGCCCCTGATCATAAGCGTGGGGCATTGTAGATTGCAGAAGTAAATAGAGAGAAGGTTTGTATTGATCTATTTAAGCAGTGGTTGCTTGCTCAGTGGCATATGACTGGGACAAATTTTAGTGCACTTTTATTGTGATGGCAAATAGCCTCTTGCTGGTATAAAGGCTACTCCATCTGCCAGTTTCAAATCCATTTTCTGATGAAAATGAGAGTGCAATGGCTGCTCAAAGAAAATCTTATTGCTTTAACATGAGTGGAAAAAAATGCTGTTGTGTCTAGACTGAGCCTTAGCTGAAATTTCTAAATTATTTAGTCAGATACAGATGTTTGTCCTATAAAAGTTTATTCTAAATAGTGGTAAATTTTACAATGTGACAAGGAACTGAGAACAGTTTTCTGAGTGATAAGGGTTAAACAATGATAACAAAAGGTAATGGTATAAGTTGTACTTAATAAAATAGAGTATGAATAAAAGAAAAGATGAATATGTCATAACAAAGGCTTGGATCCTGCAAATATGCACACAAGAATTGTCATTGAAGCTGTGAAACTAATGATGTGTATAAAGCTATTCAATTAAATCTTTGAGGAATTGGAGCTTGGACTTTTGAACTGTGTGAACTCTGATTAAAATCAGTGGCAGTCTCACCAAAAGCAAAAGTTCTGGAGAGAAAAATGATGACCAAAACCATACATTCACAATTTTTAAATTATCTCAGTAGTGAAAATGCATTGCTATTGTGTGTTACCATTTTGTTTCTTAATGCCTTGTTTCCCTCTATAAACACCCAAAGCCCATGCATAGGTCATGTTTGTCAGCTGGACTGTTTGCCCAGTCAAAAACGTGAAACTACGTGTGTTTATTGAAGTAGGAAACAGCTCAATGTTCAATTGATTTGTTATGCTGAAAGGAATTACTCAAGTCTGTAAGTGCCTCTTGGTATATATATTTAAAATAAAAATACATGCCATCTGAATTTTAGAAACCTTAACTAGACATCTCAAATAGTAGTTGGTGTTGAACAATAGCCCCTGCCCAGGAAACAAGCAAATCAAGGAAGAATGTGTCAAAACCCATCAGTTTCTTGTTGGCTCTTCGGCAGGAGTACAGACAGATTTCATATTCAATTGAAAGCTCAGCATATTTGAACGCTGTGGCCTCAGCTGTGATGGGACATTGCATTTTAAAATCCGTATATTTGCTTGAAACAAGGAAGGTTCGGTGTTTCTGTAGGTTACTGTCCCAGAAGTAGTGTGGTAAGGATAGACAAATGAGAAATAGATATATACCAATGCAAGTGTGATTTTTACAAACCAACTCATTAGCAGAATAGAAACTTGATTATCAGTGCAGTATACACACAACTTGGAAAGGATCAACTTTGACACCTCTGCCTTCAGGAGACTGAGATTTCTACTACGCAAATGCAAATAATTCAGTCCAAATCCAGAAAGTAACAAAAGATTTCCTCATGGGATGTGGGCTTGACACAGTCCCTGAGCAGAAATAACCTAGATTAAACAAACTACCACTGATCCAAAATATAAACATTTATTTTCCATTTGTTCCTTTGGCTCCACAGTGTGCAGTGAGCATGAATTAAAAAGGGTGGGAATTCCCTGCAAATACTATTCTGTGGCATGTTCTCTCTTCTCTGGGAATCCTAGACAAGGAGCTCAAAGTGACTCTGTGTGGTAAGAGCTGAGGAGTACAGATAGGCAAATTGAGGTCCATAAATCGACTGCTTCTGTTCATCCTGTGAATAAATGAAATCAGGGATATGACCATGAGGAAATCCTGAAATACTGGTATAATCTTTCCTGATACCTGCAGTCATGTTTAAGGCACAAGCACAACTGAAGATAGCAGAAGTAAGTCAAAACTAATTGCTGCATAAGCAAAGTTGAGTGGAAATGGAGAAAAGGAATGATAGTGGTACATTCTGTAGAGAAGGCTTTCTCTCTCACAGATACATGACTTTGGAAGCAACAGTGCTGGTAGTTTCTCATTCTTAGCTGCTGATACATTCACTAGGTTGTTTGTAAGTTTTCAAGATTTTACTTAAATGCATAATACAGTGTGATTTGTAGCCTCTTGCATGTCACACACAACTCTTCTTGCCATACCTCCATCTGAGCTACAGGATGTACCTCAGCAGTGAATTCACCCACTGTTAATCTTCTGAAAGGTTATTGCAATGGTATGATGTCCTTCAACCTCTGTGACAACATTAGGGCTGCTTTCTCTTTGTAAATAATAAGACTCATATTACAGAACTAAGGCATCTATTGCAAATAACAAAGTTTAAAATAGAAGTAAAGATAAAATTATTTGATTTTGCTTTTCTGATCAATTTCTGGAGGTTCAAAAAGAAAAGCAATGCACAATGATTACTTATAGAAAAGGGTTTAATTCTTTATATATATACTAAAAGTTGTAGCTACTGAACTTCACCTTGGATGTCATCTGTATGCTAGGGAGAATGACCTTCCATCTCTCAAGGCTGTATTACATTTTTGGGTATACTTCTTTTTATCTATATAAAATACATTTTCACAGCTTTTTCACAGTATGCTTTTTGGCATGTTATGTGTTGCACATACTTAAATGTGTTAAATAATGTGTGATATAGAAAGTACTTAGCTTGAGACAAATACTCCTTTTACATTACAGGGCAATAATGTCTGTTGTTGATAGACAATACTCATTCACTGCTTGTGCAAATCAGGTTTTGCATTATGTGTCGTAGACTATGCAATTTATAGTTTTGTATGAAATCATGGAGTTGATTGTTTTATTACATTTCAGTGTAAAATTTTCACCCATTTCAGTTCAAGTAGCATTCTCACAGAATACAGGTTTTGTACTGATATGATGTTTCCTAGCTGTAGGCATGGCCTGTCCCTACTACTGGCTGTAATTTACTTTTTGGTCTCTGTCGCCTTGAGCTTGCCTTCTGACTAGTTTGTTGAATGATGTGCTAATCCATTATATTTTTCAGACAAGTGTATCGACCAGTATAAACAGACTGGAGGGCACAAACCTAAATGAAAGCTATACTTCCTTGAATCATTTAAAAAGCTCCTGCAGTGGTGGCAGTGCAAAATAATTTTTCTCTGTACATTAAATATAAGGGGGAAATTTCAATAAATAAGATTGTGGGGAAGGGGATGGAAATGAAAACTCTGTGAGCACATTATGCTGCTTTTCACATGGATGTATTTAGTTATAGGAAGAAGAGACAGATAATGTTAGTCAGTCACTTGAGAACATGCTTCTAGATTATAAATTTGAAACTGAGCCCCAAGCCCTGCATTACTTGCGATTTTCCATTGTCCAGACACTCTCACAACACATGATACATGTTTGAAGTCATGTGCTGTGTTGAAACATTTTTATACAAATAAAGAATAGAGAATATCCTCACTATGGAACTGGCAAAAAGGAGGGCAAAAGACGCAGCTTTCTGATCTTTTTCTCTGTGGGAAACAGGTAGAATCCAATACCTGGTCATGAAAAATATCCTCAGGTAATTTGTCTTAAAAAGAAATACCAGGAGACGGGGTGACTTCTCAATTTGTACAGCTGGTGCCAGACACTCAAGTTCCTACCTGTCAAAAAGTGAATTAAAATTACAATAACAACAGCAACTTTTGGGTAGTAATTCAAATCTAATCTGTGAACACAAGTGATATTATGGAAAATTATGTTTTTCAATTAAAATTACAACTCTACAAAACTGTAGTAATCCCATGATAACAAGAAAGAGGATCATTTTTCCTTCAAGGCACATTCGATTCATGTTGCAATTGGAAATAGTTAAGCCATGAATTACTGGAATTTCCACAGGCTTAAGTGTGACAAACCTTAAAAAAAATCATTTCCTATATCTCACCTGAAATGGAAAATTCTATGAGGAAGAGAATTAGATGATTCTTTCCTAAAGAAAATATTTTTTTTTTTCTTTTCAGTTTCAGGTTTGGTTACAGCAGGTTGACAGCAATACTGGCTGTTTTCTATTTAATAATTCACTCTTAAAGTCTTCATGCATTTTATATCACAGTTTTCACCTTCTTAATTTAAAAAGTGGGTACTCTCTGCAAGCTACTAAGAGAACTGTGATGTTTTAACAGTCATTAAGGCATCATATATGCTTAAGAGTGTTTCAAAGACCTGGTGTTATGCTTTTTCCAATGATTTAAAAGCCCAAAGTTCCCTGTCCTCACCAGCACAAATGCACAGCTGACAGCAAGCATTTTTATCCGTTCAGAATCTGTGTTTGGGTTACTACTCTTGAACTGATGGTGTTTGCATGCTCACTTTTTCCAAGAAGAGAATCCACATGAGTCTTGAATTTACATCATGAGATCATGATATAAATAACTGTTTGGCCATTGACCTCAGGGGGAGCCACATTTCCTCCATCCCTACCCACCTCCTACTTGCTGTTCTGACTTTCTGAGCAGCCCTACCAAGGAAGCTGTGGCTGTAACTATTTAACAGTCCGGCCAATCATGGTAGTTACCATTAAGGCTGAAAACCTGGAAGCAGCAAGTAAAACTTTGTCTTGGGTTTACCAAATAGTCAGAAAGCAGTTTTATGAGGTTCTGATGAATCTATAATTTTTAAGTTCAGTTTCCCTTTCACATACAAGAATTATCAGCGGTTTTGGAGGAGTTTGGCTTGGGTTTCATATTTCTTCCATCTTCTAGATCTGTTTTCACAGCAGGTGTATCCTTTCCAAGTATGGCTACTGTTGTTTTAATTAGTATCTGATGTTGTTTAGAAAAATTAGTTTGAAACAAGCCTTATATTTTTGACTCCATGAAGCATTTTAATCCATTTATGCTTTCAAACTAAGGTGGTCATTCTTCACTTCAAAATATCTGCAACTTATCAAGATCAAAGCTGTCCAAACTTGACTTTGCATCTACGCAGATGGCTGCAAACATGACACTGGAATATTACTTTGGCTTCACTTGACAGAACTGAAAATTGTCCATGCAGAACTATCCAGAATTTGTAGAAAAATGTTGTTATTAAGTTTATTGTTTATGAATATAGCAAAAAGCTTAGAATTAATACCCATCTATTTCAACTTAAAGCAAAATGTGTTATTTGCTTTATTTCAGTGTCTCACACAGAGAAATTGCTGAGCAGTTGATCCACTCTATGGGAGGAGGAAAGGAAAGCTCATAGGTTTTTCAACCAATTTCAAGTATTTTTTAAATAATATATTCATAGCTAGTGCATGCAATAAATAATATGCACCATCATTAATACAGGAGATTTTTGAGTAGAGGCTTGGCCTTGTAAATGACAGCTTTCTAAATAAAATAAAAATTCAAAAAGGCCAGTATACTCTTGAAATCTTTATTTCAGAGCATATGACTTGAAGCATGATGTGCAGAAAACAATATTTCCTTTATGTAGCTCAAACATTTGCATAGGAGCTTGCTGGTTTGTAAATTCCAAGCAGCATAAATATTGATATACCATGCTTAGCTTCCCATATACCTTCAGTTTGTTTTTATCTAAATTACAGAAAGGAAGGTACAACTGTGTGCGCTGTTTAAAGGCGTGTTTCTTTCTAACCTCTGCTTTTTATAATCATTGTTATTCAGGTTTTTCCACCTCACACCCCCTCCCATCTCCATGCAAGCACGCACGCACACGCACACACACTCCAGTCTGTCTCCATAACAGTTTCTAAACATTCAACATCCTGTTTTATAACTGCATAAAATATACTGCAAAGATTGATGACAGAAAGATTGTTGAAGGTTTCTGAAGGGAAAGTACCTACATGTTTTTCTTGGGTATTTTACATAGTATTGAAACCTTTTACATGCTTAATAAAAAATGACTCCTAAATAGAGCACTTTAGCTTGATAGAATAAAAAAGCCCTCTTAAATCAGAACTACCAAAAACAGTCTGTAAAAGAAAGAACGTAAAATGCTTCAAATGATAAACACTGGTTAATTATAGTTGATACATAAGTACATTCCAAAATCTAGGGTGTCTCCTTGGTGCTTGTATGTTCAGGGAAGAACAACTGGTTTTATTGCACTGTTTTGAATGAAAGGACTATATCTATGTATTTTTTTCCTGAGTGCTGGCGAAAGACATTGAAAGATGGAATTGTCAAATTATTCCCCCCCCCCCATAATGCTGCATACCCATGAGAAGTGATTTTGTTGTTGTTGTTGTTTTAGGGTAAATAGAATGAATTATATCACAGCCGTGCTTTGCGGCAGATGGGTAATAAAGTCTTCAGCAGAGCAAACCTGCCCTGTTCAGTGTGCTGAGTGCTACTAAACAAATAATCAGTCAGATGCACATGGGGTTGGCCAACAGGAATTGGGAATTACAGTCTGCAACACAAAACCACCTACTTTGAATCAAGAGAGAAAGTAATTTGGGTGACTATAGAGTTCCCATTTGACATATACATGTGACTTATTTGGCTGTCTTCCTACTAAAAGCAAAACCAGCTCATCTTTTAACAGAAATTTGCAGTCTGTACTATTGAAGGATCAATATGCACTAAAACAAAAAATAATTCTTCCTTATGATTTATGAAAAAAACAAATAACTAAATATTTACAGCCGACTAATGAAAATACCATTTGTTACAATTCAGTATCTACTACTTAAGTTTGTTTCTTTTAAGGACATTTAAAAAATATAATGTTTTGTTTCCCCTCGCAAGATGTAAGATCTTTTTGACTGTAAAAAACCCCAAAATGTTTCTCTGTTCTCAGTCAATCTTTATATTCCTTCTTATCAAATAAGTAACCAGTGTCTGCTCAGTTTGGCTTTTGTGTTGATAGCACGCAGTCCTAAAAAAATAGCTTGCATTAAAGCTCCACCCTGAACATTGTGAAAACAATGTCATTACTCAGTGTGAGAGATCAAAAGCAGATGATCAATACCAAAAGGATGAATTGAGAAGAAAACAGTGACAGCACTAATGTAAAATCGTACTGATGTAAACAAACATCTGGAGTAACAGTGAACTTTCTTATTTTCTGATTTCATTTGTATAAAAGGTCTTTAGATTGTTGCCTATAATAATAGAAGCTACAAAAAAATGGTTAGATGTATGACTGCCAAACTGGTGGTTTTCAGAAACTTCTGGCTTCAAGTCATGTGCAGTGCTAAATCACAGACATTTTTCTTTGTTTGTTCTTCCTAGAAAATATTTTAAGATATGCTGGGAAAAGCAGCATTTGGAAGGCAAAAACCTGTTGTTAACAAATGATAATAATCTTTAAAACAAAGGCATACGAAGTAAAATCAAATAGGATATAACTCTTATGCAAATTAAGCACAATTTCTGTAAGGATATCTAGCCAAAATGAAGAATATCCAACAAAATAAAAGCTGCCATATAAATAATGCTTCCTGAAAGAGAGAGCTGCATACGGAGGACAAAAAACTGATAGTAAAGGTACAGTAATACACTGTGATTGGGAATTCATGTAATAAATACTGTATAATAAAATTTTCTTAAGTATTTGAATTGCAGAGAAGTTCAGCCTTCCTTTGTCATTTTTCTGTAGTGGTAAGACAGTATATACCCTCCCAGTACATGTGTGTTTGGTAGAACAGCTTTTTTCCTTTTTGGTGGGAGAAGCAAAACTGAACTGCTGCTTGAAGTTATTTTGAGGCATTCATAGGTCATGTTAAAATAATTTTACAACCTAGAACTAAAGTTGAATTCTTTGCTAATACACCTAAAAATCCATTATCAGACCTAAAGAAAAGAGAGATTTCTGATATATTCCCATCATGTTATATTTTCCTCAGAGTCTGGCAGAAAAAAATCCAAATTGTGACTTACCTAGCTAATCACGGTGCATAACAATCAAAGGAATATGTTTAAGTTTGCTAAAAATTTCATTCCAGGACAGGAAAAGTGGCATTCCAGAACCCTGAACCAGAAAACTGTTGCTAATTTTAGGGAGAAGTTGTGATACTATGACCATATTCTCTACGGTACATTTCTCCAGCACCTTGGTTTTGCATCTTTTTAAATCTAGTAAATTTACCAAAGGACAAAATAATAGAAAACAAGATTATCACGGGGGAGTGAATGCATGCTCTTTCTTTGCATCTGCTCTTTTTTTCTCTTGCCTTCTTTTGACAAACAGTAGAGGAGGGCTGCCTGGCTCAAGACCTGGCATTCCAGCTCTCAAGCTAAACAACCTCTAATAGCTCTGCCTCTCAAAGTCAAAATATTGATTGGGGAAACTCTGAATAAAGCACTTCAGAATAGGACTGAGCAGAGAGCATCTGTGATTGAAAACAAGTGCCCTTATTAGTTCTTTCATGGGAACTAACCTACAGGAGATTTCATTGCTCAGCTATCAAATCAGCATTACTATCCACATCCCAACCCCACCCCCCCACCCCCCCGCCAGTTTAGAGTTTGGATTGCATCCTGCAGTCTAGCCATTGAAATAAAAACGATGTCATTTTTTGCTTCAGATGAGCACCTTACTTCCCTGTAAGAAATGGTCTGCAACATCTTAAGACAGAGTCTGCACTTCCTATTATATACAGGGAACAGAAAGAGTATGTAGTGATTTTCCAGAAGACAATTTGTTCAGTTCCTCACCTTTTACTTATGGCAGTAAAGACCCAGAATAGCTGGGATGCAATGGCTTCTGATTACTTAAGTAGAAGAGACCTTAAGCAGAAATCTGCAAAAGGATTTTTTATTCTCTTAAAAATTACAGTTTCAGAGACTGAAGTTTTAACCAGAAATCATTGACAAATCTTGTTATTTGCAAGCGTTCCAACATACATGAAAGCATGAAATAAAGTATGGTAGCAATTGAGGTATTAAGCTGCTGATTTCAAGGATGCTTACCTCATATATCAGATACTGACACTGAAATAGCAGTCACAACATAGAAATAGATTAAATTCATGCCTCTCAAATGCATCACCTTAGTTCTCTACCATGCCGGTTTTCATCCATGGCTAGACAAATGTCCCACATGGTGGCTATGCTGTATCTTTCCTTACCCTTCAACAGCAAAACCAACCAATTCTGTTGCTTTGGGAATAGGTGTAAGTAAAATGGTGGAGGTCTTGGCTGGAAACCAGGGTGCTTGGGGCACTTCTTACTACCTAAACAGCTTTAATTTTTCCAACGAGAGTGGTTTAGCTATCAGTGCAGGCAGAAAAAATACTTTAATTTCTTCAGCTTATGATTACTCTCATTGACTTGCTCAGCAAGAAGCATGCTCAGATTTGGATACCTGTATTTGGCTTCATAAGAGGAGAAAAAGACAATGATCCTTCACACATCACATTATTCCTAGTGCAGTAAGAAAACTTATGCAGTCAAAAACACATTAATTCCAACAGACCCAGTAGTGCTCTCTCCAAAAACTGTTGCTGTCTGAGATGCATAAGAACAGTGATTCTGCTTGGAGTGAGATACTCACTATAAATTCACATCTTGAAACTTCACATGAACTGCTGAATCTCCTATTTTAATATGTTATTTCATTAATCAAGGATAGAGTTCTAAAAGTAAAACATGCGAAATTATTACTTCTGAAAGGAGAAACACTTATTTACTCCTAAGAAATACTGACCAGTGTGGTGATACTCAGCCACCAGCTGTGTTGCCAAGAGATGTTGGGGCATGCTTATTCAATGGGTGTAAGCACAGCCTGAGTCCTGAGAATTAACTCAGTATAAAGGTATGTATCAAATTTAAACATCTCAAGATTTGGGATCCAATTTAGAAGAACAGAGAAGCACAAACAAATGTCTTCTTGCTCTTTCAGTTTTCTGTAGTATCCCTTCATTCTCCTATTTTGAGACCATTCTCTCTTAATATGGTTCATAAGATGAAAGAGCTAGAGAAACAATGTTATGTTAAATTAATTTTAGAAGTTTGGGCATCTAAAGCTGTTTCATCTTCTCTTTTTTTTGCTGGTAGGTTTCTGCTCTTCCACTATAACTTCTGAGATCCAGAACATTCACAGATTATAAACAAACTTAGCTTGTATTCATATGCAGCCTCTTTTTTGGTTGGTTGGGGTTTTTTTCCCCCAGAAAAGCAGTAAAAATTCTTATAATATAACTGCTTGTTCCTAAGATTTTTTATAGAACAGATATCATAAGTGAAGCAAATCTAAGAGGAAATTGTTCCATTTATCAGTTACATTCATTCTTTTGACAGATAGCACAGTAAGGAACTGTAAGCATGCCTAACCATCCTGCCACAAAGAGTAGCAAAGCTGATATTTCTGTCTTGACAAAGCACACAGCAGTCATTTAGAAATTTGAACAAATTCTCTGTAGAAATCATTAGAACGGCTTAGGACATTTTGTGAGATACAACAGGCACAAAATTGAGAAGTCCTTGTTTTGTTTTGGTTAAGAGTTTCCTAACAAAACCAAGCTAATATGTCTTGTTGCTTTATCACTTGACAAAGCTGCATCTTTTGCTTCAGGCAGTGCTAGTTCAAGAATCAGAAACAAATTCAAAGCACAGGAGAAGTCAGCAATCTGAGCACCGAATGTGTTTGTTTAATAAAGCCTTCATAGATTTACATATTATTTTTTTACTCTCTTTACAATTTATTTGTCTTAGATGAGTGTGTTCTCAGAAATTAGAGGCTTTTGCCCATCATATAATTAGTGTTTTAAAAATAAAGCCAGGTTTTTTATGGTTTAGGAAGTGAGAGAAATACCAACCATGTTTTTCTAATTATCAGGCTGCTGTAAAAAAAAAAACGCTCTATAAAGCAGATGTACTTTGCAAATTAAAAGTTGGATTAAACCCTTATACTGCTTTAAGGTGATTTCCATTTCATCCTGTAGCATGAATTGTGGCAGCTGAAATCAGGTATGATTTGAATGCAACTCTAAGACAATCCTGTTAGACTTTTTTTGAAACTTGTGTTTCACTGACATGTTACTTTCTAATTTTTCTTGACTGAGATAATTCATATTTGAGATAATAGCTTGCAGGTTTTTCAAATGCTAACTACTGTTTCACTTCAGTTACCATATCATGATTTTCACTAACGAAAATGATACTAGCAATTGCTAACTGTTTAATGCTGCATTGCAGTATTCCCATGCATTGATACTACTAGCTATTTTTTTAGTTAGGTGATAAAACAAGGTAACTCAGAATGTTTCCAGTGACTTCCCACATTCCATAACATTTTTTTATAAACGAATAAAACCCTCTGTTGTGTGATTTCATCCACTGAAACAAAGGGACAAAAAGTGATTAAAAATTGAAATGTTGAGGAGTCTGGATGGCTTAGAGAATAAGAGGCTGGCAGTTTACATCCAAATTCCCTTTAGAGATTCAACCTCAGGTCTTAAAAGGAATTACTGCACTGGATTTCTTCCAATTATGCTTAGCACTCAGTGACTCACATTACAAGACCAGGACTTTGAGGCGTTCAGGGTCTAACTGGCATGTTCTCTTCAGTGAAGTCAGACAGCAAGATTAGGCACTACGCTCACGTTGGCATGTCCTGCCAATGTGAAACAGGTAGCTAATGAAAATCTTTCCTACCTATCTTCAGAGGGACTTCTCTGAAACATTTTTTTCAAACTGTACTTTAAGCTAATTTTAACGCTAGTGAAAGATTGTGAAATATTTTGGATGGCAGTAGAAGAACATATGCTATGACATAGTGATAGTTTCTCTTCATATTGAGTGTGCTCTGTAGATACCATGGGAAGGATGTACATGAAGTTTGGGTTTTGTACGATTCAAACTCTGCCTTCATTTCTGAAATATCAACAAGGATAACGAGCTTGTGGAATTCTTGTAGCGGTTCTGGGATGCTTGACTGAGGCAGGCAATTCCCTTCCTGTAGCATAAGAGTCGTTCAAGTAGCAATAATTTTTGTCCATAGTATTCCACCTGCAAGTTCCCATGGGTTGAAAGGTTCTGAATTTCATTTTCCTATTCCCTTGAGGATGTTTAGACCTTTGTGTTTGTACCGTAAGCCACAAAAACTCCTCAATATTGATAAATTAAACTTTCACAGTATTTTTCTTTGTGGGGGTTTCAGCCACATCCAGTCTTTTTCTGTGGGCAAATTTTTGTACTCTAGTATGCAGCTTGCTTTCTTTTCTCTTTCTCTAAATTGTGTGTTCCTTTAGGGGTTAAAGCAGAGCATTCTTTAGTACACCATAAGAATTATGCATCTATCAATAGATTGATTTCACTGCAGCTATTCATAAAAAAATAATTCACTTTTCTAGTCAACTTTAATTTTATATAAATACATCCTTTATTTCCACAAAAACAGCTTCTTAAAACCTTTCATGCTCTAAGCAGCAACCTCCTCACCCAAAATGAACATAATTATCTTATTTTTACACATGGAAAAAATAAGGAATATTGATACGGATGCGCAGATCCGAAGTCCTATGAAACTGCAAGAAATATTTCCCTGACTTCACTAGAGTTGAGAGAGGCCCTCAATAGCTTTCTCAAAATGTCAAAGTATGGAGTAAACCCACATCTCCATTTATTATATGTTCCCCTCTTACCATTTAACTGTTTTCAGTGTTATCTACAGTAAATGGAATAACAGTTTAGTACCATCTCACTAGTGTCAGTAGAGCTGAGTTGTGTTGTAGCTGATGAGCTTGTTCCTCATGTTTTTATTCCTTCATAAAACTCTGCAATAGCTGAAAACTGAAAACAGACAGATCATAGTGAATGGGGTTGTGCTTATGAGGGGACTGAACTTAGAGTGGCTAAAACTGCTTAATAGCTCTTCCAAACTAGCTCTTCATATGAAAAATCCCATTTTGCAGTTTAAGTACATTGTGTAGTTTAAATGTATCCTCGTCTAAAGTATGCTGACCAGAAACATACGTAGCATGCTGGTTATTATTATAGAATAACTGTTTAAAGGAACTTGATCCTTATGGACCGTCAGCATTGCATCATCATGTATTCTTCATGTATGAAGATGACTCTAAACTTTTATTTTCCATAAATAAACTAAAAATATTCTACTCATTTTTTGGAAGACTAAATCATTAGTTTGAGATTATCAGAATTTTGCTATTAACTTGCAAATGAAACTGTATGTTTTTCCTGTAACTTGGTATAAATTTTGCTATTAGTGTTGTATACATTGTACTTATATTTGCTACTACTGTCTGTATGTGTAACGTACATCTAATTTTGATGTATGTCCATCATTCAACAACTTTTAATCTAGATTAGCAAAAAAAAAAAAGATCAGGTAATTCTGCTAATTTCAGTGACTATTGAGTAAAAATAGCAATTTCACCAACTGCTGTATATGGAATTTTCACAAGGTGTGAATTTGGCATGCTTAATATATGCCTTTATTTTATAGGTGTGTATGTGAATTCTCAGCGGACATAGAAAGAAGCTGTTTAAAGATTTTCTGTAATCACAAAGTCCGAATTGGGTAGAACCAGTGTGAGAAATATATAGCAAAGAAAGAATAAGAGTTATCATCACCATTCTATAGAGGAAGCTTGTTGGAGATATCCAATAGAAACAGGAAAATTTTCTATTGAAGGACATAAGAAGGACATGGGGGTGTTGGAGTAAATCCAAAGGAGGGCCACAAGGATGCTCAGGCAGCTGGAGCAGCTCCCATATGAAGACAGGCTGAGAAAGTTGGGGCTGTTCAGCCTGAAGAAGAGAAGGCTGCGTGGAGACCTCATAGCAGCCTTCCAGTATCTGAAGGGGGGCTATAAGGGTGCTGGGGAAGGGCTATTCATTAGGGACTGTAGTGATAGGACAACGGGTAACAGGTTAAAACTTAAACAGCAGAAGTTTAGGTTAGATATAAGGAAGAAGTTCTTTACTGTGAGTGTGGTGAGGCCCTGGAACAGGTTGCCTGAAGAAGTGGTTAATGTTCCATCCCTGGCAGTGCTCAAGGCCAGGTTGGGCAGAGCTTTGGGTAACATGGTCTAGTGTGAGAAGACTGAAAAGAAGACTGTTCATCTGTTTAAATTCTCTACATGTTTGTGCTTCTTGTTACATCATAAAAAAGAAAAATTATATTCAAGTGACTACAGAATGAACCACTTTTCCCCTTCTCTGCTTTCCCAATCATCTTTAGGTGTTTGGTTTTATTTCCCCTTAGTGTCAGAGCAGCATTAGTATGTAGAATCCACACTACCAACAGAAGAATATTTTGTAAAATGCAGTCAGAAGACCAATCATGAGAATAACAGACAAAGTAGAACTGTGTGGAGAATAGAAATTTATTATTCTCACTTTCTTGCTTCAAAAAAAAAAAAAAAAATTGTTCTTAAGAACTGTTTCTTTCATCTTCTGTTTCATTTTTTTAGAAACTATAATGGCAAAACAATTAGAGCTTTTAGATATAATGCTGCTGCCATCGGTTTTGCAGTAGAAATTTATTAATCACACTAAATTGTTATAAGATCGCATATTTGCTGGTATACTTTGCTATTATCTCTACACAATGTGTGATAATTTTTCCCCACTTTGTACTCCACTTGTGTATTGGAAGCTCTTTTCATATGACATGGGGAAGGCTGCTTTTCCTCCCATCATGTTTAAGCATCTAAAACATGTATTACCAAATAATAAGACCTTTGCAGCTCTTGCAGGAGGCTGAACTGTGTGACTGTGGTCCCATCCAAGCTGAACCGTCCTAAACATTCCTAGACTTCTGTGCACAGTCTCAGTTCTAGGACACATTTCAGAATGCAACATAATCTCACAAACAGTTCTACTACATTGTCTACTCATTGTACACTATACTCTAAATAAGTAGGCTTTTAAAAATACTTTCATTTATATATTATATATATACACCACACATAAATTTGTTCCTATTTTCTTTCTCTGTGTTCCTGAACTGGTAAGAGGAGTTTTCCTTGAATTTTACCTTTCTCTGAGCTGTACGAAATACTGAGAGCTCCATCATTAACAAAAAAAGAAAAAAAAGAAGTCAAACTCTTATTAAAAATCATGCAGCTTTAGGCTGTCTGTTGAAGAAGAACTTCTCAAAGACAGCGATTATTCAGCCTGGAGTTTGGTGCGTAGGTACAATGGACTGTAAGGCTGTTCTGTATATGATTGATTACTTTTTATATATAAACAAAATCTGTGTTTCAGGATACTTTTCTTCTTTATGCATTAGGTTCCCGATCCTCACTGGTTTACCCAAAGACTCCATTTTGAACACTAAAGTTTCTAAAAGGGCAATATTCCTCTTGTAGCATAACTGTATGTACATTAACAGGGAAATATATCACAAACCATTACAGTCTCTTTCTCACTGTAGGAATTTTGCCACTGACCTTTTCCTGTGTTTTAAGATGTTACTGATATTTATCTTTCTTGTCAGCAAAATTAGAAGATTTTCTACTCTTCACAAGATTAGGTATATTTCATTAGTATTTGCAAAATATTTTAACAGAATTATTACATTGTTACTTTACTGATTAGGGGTTTTTGTAGAATATTAATAATGAGCTATTTCTTTGAAGTTACCATTTATTACACCATAACTCTTCATGCGCCTTTTGCAAACAAGCATCCAATCAGACAGTAACAGTATTGCACTTTGGGTGGCCTCTGTATGTCCTCTTGCATTGTGAAGTGGCATTGTAGTAAGTAGCTTGGCCTGAGAGTGCACATATTGTTCAACACTCAGGTTGTTTGATAGTATTGTCTCATGTAGCCCTCTGCATTTCAGTTTGCTTCTTCGCAAAACAAGAAGTTATAATCGGTAGTCCTGATAAACAGTACAACAAATCCTTTTGATCAGATAGTACTGGTAACAGCCTGTATACGTTGATTCTTAATGTTGAGTATATTAACTACAAACTTTAGTTTCTGACTTCTTAAGAAACCGGTAGAGTTGATAGTCAACTTTATTTGACAGTTTTGGCATCCTCTTTGCTGGTTGGCTTTTGATCTTATCTTAGGGAGAAATAACATATTCTGAAAATGTATTATTCTGTAGACTGTGTTATGGGAATTAATATGTACTTATTAATTTTCTTCACATTGATGGGTTTCTGTAGCTTCTGATGGATATGTCGTGGATTAAAATTTTTACAGTACACAAACAGCAATAGAACATTATTATTTCCATTCTATTCTGAATCATTTGTGGTAAAATACATGCTTTATGCCTCATTTGCTGCAAAATTTATTTTAGTATTTAATTAACAAGTAATTCTGTCATTTGTGGCAAATGGCCAAAATATTATCTTCTATTTTTAGAGTGACCCTGTTTAGACAAAGTAGATTAGAGAGAATTTATCAGTCTAGCATATTCCTCAACAGTTTGTGGGAACTGGTGGTGATTTTTCCTTGAGTTATTTATCTAAGGCATTTGTTATAGATGTTAGGTATTTTGAATAGAAAATAACTGTGTGGCAGAACTTAAAACTATAAAAGAAGGGAAAGTCTACACTTTGAATGTAGCAGTAAAACTCCGTAGTGTTTTAATGAACAAACAGAAATAAAATAGGTATTGTCCCTTGAGATGCTCTTAAATCAGGCACGCTGCTAAACAGCTTTTAAGGGATTCCAGCACTAAATCCTATATAGATAGAAAGAAATGTTTACTTGAGGCAGAAAAGCTTCAGTAATGCTGCGTTTTGGTACCAAAATAAAGAGATTTTTCTTTTCTCTTTCCCAAGCAGCTTGCCTTTGGTGAACAAGCAAGCTTAGTAGAGACCAACTGTTGCAGGCTTTTCAGAACTTTGCTCATTTCTGTGCCAGGGAGCAAGTGCACAGTACAGTGCTGCACAGGACATAGCAGGTTTTTGTTAAAGATACAGAAGTATGGAAACAACAGTTCATTGCTAGTGTTTGGCTTTTACTTCTCTAAATACAGTTATCACCCAGAGGTTTCAAGGCAAAGAATATGCATTTCTAAAATGTCTCTTCTGTATTTATGCTTTGGCTACTGCATTTGTATAAACAGAAAATTACTCCATTCATGCTTTATTAGCTCTTCTTTTGTACCACAGCCTTGACCCCAGTCATCATAAATTGAGAAATAGTGGAGAACTAATGGAGACAGATGGGAATATGGCTTGCCATTTACTCAAATTGGTAAAGTAATTAACCTCAAGGTGCTGGTTTGCTAGAAAAATTGTTGGAATATCTCAGGGCGCCGGTAAACAGACTCCTGCTTTAACCACTTCTGACAACTGCATCATAAACTAGACTTATTCTGTTCAATTGACCTGTCAACGTCTTGAGTCCAAATAAAGATTTGTTTTATAATGCACTTGCTGAGAAGTGGGAGAACACTACCGCTGTTTCTTTTCAAATGGGTTGCTGTTCTCTCTCTGCTAGATAGGAGTTGGAATGCCATATATTCATTCTTCAGCCATTAAATTCCTTAGAAATCTTCCATTACTGATTGTGTGACAGCTTTGTGACAGCAGATGGTAGTCATTTGGCTTGAGAAAATGAAATGAAAAAACATGGGCCAGACTGACTGGGCTCATTTAGAACAGCAGTGGACAGAGGCCAGATTGAGTTTTTATTTATCGAGGGACATCATGTAATGAAGCCAGTTTCTTTTATATTTTCCCCTTTCTCTTTCCCCCCCCTGCAGATTGGGTGTATGAGGTAGATTTTCAACATATTAGTACATAAATCAAAGGCAGTCTTGTAAACAGGAATATTTTACTAAGAAGCCCTCAACCACGTGACTTCTTTCAAATTCTTCTAAGTTCTTTCCTCATCCATTTTTTTTATCCCCCTCTCCTCTCAATTTAATGGAACAATTTGTTCTGTACTCATTATCAGCTGGAATACTATTTTT
The DNA here is from genome assembly GCA_028858755.1 of Ara ararauna. NCBI lineage: Eukaryota > Metazoa > Chordata > Aves > Psittaciformes > Psittacidae > Ara > Ara ararauna. The sequence goes on from CM054380.1 coordinate 52,555,517, forward strand.
TTCAAAACAGCAAGTTAAATCTTCAGGGGACATTTTGTAAGTTGGCTTACATGGATTCAGCTCAGTAACTGGGAGAGTTTTGATCATTCAAGCTCATACAATTTTTTATTTCATATGTTTCAATTTGCAATTGAAGCAGCCATGAGGAAAAAAAAAAAAAAAAAAAGAGATGTTTTGATATTGTCATAAAATGTACCTGGAAGGCATATGTCAAGGGAACATACAGAGTAATCTTCATCTAGAGTAAATACAGCCATTCAAGAGAGATGAAAACTGGAAACTTGGTATGGTATCTCAATTTTATGAAAACTCAATCTGTTTACAAGCATTCAAGGAGCACTCACTTGTAACTTCTGCTCTCCTAATTTATCCACAGTCACCTACAATGCCATCCAATAATGTTTTGCCACATAATGCTGATTCAGTGGCTTTATGACCACAGTAATTTAAACTATTTCTTTAGGTATTTGTTTTTATGAATTTCAGGATTTTAGGAAACAAACACAGTTCCAGGTGAGTGGAGTAATAGGTTTAAAAATACATGTATTGTTCTGAAATATAAATTTTTCAGTAAATAATCATTTTCCTAATAATGCTTCCTAAAATTAAATTTCTCAGTAGACATTGTGATTTAATAGTTCATGCATTTTATATTCAAGGTAGTCTTCTTTCAAATGTGTTATGAGTTCAGAGACTGTGCCAAGGATAATTTGTCAGTGTCACCTGCACTGGTGCATTTCCATCATTGGATTAAAGATTTGTTAATGTGTAATTGATAAAGAAAACACCGAGCAGCATTTTACAATGATGGGTAGTGGTTTAGAATAGCATTTTATATTTTTCTCCTGACAGGCATAACATTTTATGGGTTTTTTAAACCAATGTGTTCATAGAGACAGAAATCTCATAGAGTTCTTTGATCAGTCTTTCCCAGTAACTGTGTTGGTGAGTTCACAGCATCTAATCCACGTTATCAGTCAGAGTCTGTGATTTTTAAATCTATGGTCAAATTATACCCTATTTCTCAACCTCTCAACAAACAGACACAACAACCTGTGGAAAAGGGGATAAGCCAATAGCACTTGTAATTGCGTGGACAGAGTTCAGTAAACTTTTTAATTTTGGGAAGATAGGCAGGTTAAACTTACTTGTTACCTGTGTTGTTTTCTTCTGGTTTTGAACATTTTAATTTATAATCAGACAAGAAGAACAGATGTAAGAGTTGTAATTTAATCATTTTATTGCTATCTTTGTATATTTTGAAGAATTAGGTATTGTACTCCTGGGAAGCCATATTTTATGCCTAGTTGGAAAAATGAATAATGTAATAATATGCAAAATGTGAAGTTTTAGAACTTCGCTACTGAGTAAGGCGTATAAACTAATGATCTAGTTAAAGTCCCTTGTGCACCATAATAAATATGGGCTAAATTTGTCATTATAGCTTTAGACAGAGGTTTCAGGCTACAGATTTAATTATATCCTTTTTTAATATTCATGCTTCTAAACTGCATAATTCCTTTCTACTGTAAAACTGACTGCTATATTAAAACAAACAAAAATGGCAGATTACTAAATGGATATTAGCGTAGAGTCAATAAGCATTTGATTTCTGTAGAGGACTGCAAAAAAAGAAGAATGTAAGCTTCATGTTGCTCAGATCTTTTCTTAGATTCCCATCATTTGTACAGAGAGACTGCCTCCTGTTTTAATGCTGACTTTTGTTGCAGAGGTTAATTAGTTATTTATGGAAATAAAGGACACAGGGGCAATACAGGAATACCTTTTGTTAGCCATTAAGAAGCAGTGATTATTGGAAAGCCTAATTTAGTCTCCATATGATACAAGCTAAGATATTAGCTGAGACTGGCTCATCTCACATTCAGTCAACACTGCTTAATGGTGTCCAAATATTGATGACGATTAATAATGTCTGAATAAAATACCATCACATTAGAATGTTCATTCCATCCCTGCTATCTATGTAATAAATATCTATTGACTTGAATTTATAAGACTTTGTTTCCTCTACAGTATACAGTTGACCAGATTCTTAGCTTAGGGTCATCAATTAAAGCTCAGCTGAAAAAAACAACTTTTCCATCCACTTTCATATTCCTGTGGGCACATGTTAGGTAAAGAAAGAAATAAATATATGTAAATTACTGAGTTTTGTCCCATTCTTTCTCTTGGAAAGGCCTTGAAATGCAACCAGAGCAATGAAGAAGTACAAAGGTAGCAGCGACAAATGTGAAGATAAAAAGGAGGCAGAGCAGTAACATGCATTTTAATGAGGAATGAGCAAAGAAGAAATATTTTATGGTCAACTAGAAGGAAAGTGCAAGCCAAACAATGAATTAGTCAGTATAGTTCCTAATAATTTACAATTTTGGTTGGCTCAGTTGGGAAGAATGGGTTGCAAAGAGGCTGAGGAAGAGCTGTGTACTCCTTTGGGTAAAGTCACTGTGCGTAAGTCAGTCCCTTCTATACTGAATAAAATACTGAAGGTGGCTGTTAGGTTTGAGACTCAGTTCCAGAGCTCAAAAATGAGTGTTTCGTCTAGCAGATAGAGCTGGCGTTGGGTGTGAAATAGTTGTTTATGACTTTCAAATCAACAGTGAAGGTCTTTGATTTCTCACTGCCTGCTTAAGTGATACTATTTCTTGTCTTTCTGCAAATGCACTAGGTAAGAGAAAAGCTAATAGTTTCTGAAGAATAAAACTTCTTTCCTTAAAAAAAGAAAAATTCTGTAGGTGATTGCAGCATGTTTTTCATGTGGCTTTCAGATATGGATAGTGAATGATATTGGGTTAGGGCTTTTTATTATTTTTTCTATTATCTAGTGTTGTAATTGTTATTTCTTGTCTTGCTTATCCATCCTAAAATGCTTTTATTTTATCAGAGGGCATATTATAAACATTTTTACATATTTATACATTTTGTTATTATGCAAATTGGCACGAGCTATCACAAAGGTGAAGGAGAGTTAAGAATAAAGGTAATATGACTTTTCTAACAGTCATTCGGTAGATGTACAAAGGATATATTTCTTCAGTCTTAACTAAAATTGCTAAAGTCATCAGGGCATTTCTGTAGGAATGTTGCTAGCTGCTCCTGTGATGGGCTGAAGCGGGGGGAAAAAGCTGTTTTCAAGTTAGTCCTTGATTTACCTGCTAAGACTGGCAGAAATAACAATATTTTCAGTGTTATTTTAAGAATACATTTATTTTCTTACCATGAGGTTATCAGCATTGATAATTCTGACCAAATTCTCTTAATTTAAAAAAAAAAAAAATCCTAGTATAGGGCTAAAGATTATAATAATGTAGTCACATAAAAGTGCAGTCGAAGGTTCAGAAGGTTTCATAGGCACATATCCATATCAGACTGTCTATGAAATATTTCAAAACACTGGTGATATGGAAAGCTGCAAGTGTGCATTTAATCAAAACCAAGGTAATAGTCATAATCATGTTTACTGTGTCACTGCCTAATTATTGACCAAGAAGGAGGTCTATTGGGCCAGACGTTGGGTGAGTACAAAGGAACACAAAGGCATTTCCTGACTACTTACAGTTTAAGTTGTAGGAAATGAAAAATTAGAATGAAAATTTTAAAATGTTTTTTGAGGGATCAAAATTAGCTGTCAAGGATCCTCTCAGCATGAATATTACAATTGAAGAATTCAAACAAGAACCGAATCTGTTGCTCAAGAATGAAAAGTGGCGTAAATTAGGGACAGCAGATAATCAGTCAGTGTGATCATAAACTACATCTTAGAACATCTTAGAGTTATTAAAAAGCTTTTTTGAAGAAGCAGCATAGTTTGCAATTTAAGAACTCCACCTTCTGCTAGTACTGCTCAATATATGAAAGTTTGTGTATACATCATTTTGTCCATGTCTAGAGTTTTCAGCCTTCTAGCAAAGGAGGTGAATTAAATGCAGTTCATTGTAAAGGTGGGCTTCAGACTGGCACTAACATCTGGACATAATAAAACTGTCCCACTTACAGAGTATGCTAATACTATCAGACCATGGAATTAGCCTGACATACAGAAAGAGGATACTATACTATTACCCAGAAGTGAGTAGAAAGAGCTATTTATTGCTCAGAGATTCTACTTAAGCATTAGAGAAGTGAATTTCATCTATTATGAGCAGAGTCCATGCCATCTCTTTCCTGTATGGTAGCATATGAATCCCATGGAATATATATGGAATTGAAGAGTTTCAAAATAGTTTACAGCTTTTCTTAAACAGTAATGGAAAACACACCAAAATTTAACGCAATTTTCTTTTTGCTTTGGTTCTTATTTGTTTCTCTAGTGTTATATCCTCTAGGCTCTGTCTAATTTTTGTTTGTTTTCCTGATTTTTCTGGTTTCTTACATTAAGTAATTTTTCTGTAGTTAATTTATACTGCGATTATGTGAGAATATACAAGTACAGGACAGACAAAAAAATTAATTCTGATTATCATGCCATTTGCTATTTCAGTAGGAAAATCTGACATCTGGCATACCTCAAAAATCAAAGGAAATGTTTAAGAGCATTTCTTCTCTGTGAAAAAATTAATGATTAATGTACTCAGGCAATGCTAACACCGGTTCTAGTTTGAGATCAACATGACATTTACTATGATATTTTGTGTGGCTGCTTCTATTCGTTGATACTTATGACTTTCAATAAAAAAAAATAAAGCCTAACAACTTATTAGGAGAGTGACTTTGGAAGCCCAGCTGAACATATGTTGGTGACTGTTTTCCTGACCAAGTCAAATGTCTGTCAGCCAGGAAATAACTTTAAGCGTGCTGAACATGGTTAAACGCTATACCTGTGTTTCTCCCTGTCAGGTCTTTTCCAAGGTCACCTAATTAGAGTTGTTTACGACAGCCATTTGCCTCCACCTGTTATTGATGGTATATAAACAGCTCTTCCTGGCATGGAACAATGCATCAGTCAGATAGCTACAGCAGCAGAGCTGAGCTAAAGGAGAGTGCCCCCAGTGCACTGACGCACTGTAGAGTTACTCCAGCTTAGAGCACTTGGTGTACCTTCTTAACAGCTACATTTCCATGTAGCTTTATCTGACCACAGATACCATCTTATAGAGCTATAGTGATTTTCTGGTAACATCTTTACCAGATATGCTTGGAATGTAGTGGAATGAATGTCTCACCAATGAGCTCAAAAATACCTTGGTATTTAGTTCCAGTGATGGTTGTGATATCCTGTTGCTGAGGTGGAACATCCCCAGTCTATAGTGTTTCTCCTTGGGCATCCAGGGATAATCAGATAAACTGTTCAATTCATAGCAAAGTCTTTGGGTGGATATTCTCGTAAGTCCTTTCTTAGGGTTAGCATTTTCTCATTTTGGCACTTCACTTCAGGTGTATGAAGTAGGATTGTGTAATGATCGCAGTGTAGCCCAGGAGAGAGGAAGGTAGGTTACAGGCTTAAGAGCAGGAGTCTGTCTTGTGGTCTCTGCATCTTCCCTTCTCTGTCCACTGATAAATCCTGGGGGGCTGAGATGCCTAACTTTGATACTGAAAGTCTGATGTTTATGTTAGTCAATATAAATGCCACTCTTTAGGCATCCTTAGGGTCTTACTGCAAAATGCCTAGTGTGCTGAGAATTCGTGCTTGTGCTCACTATTAACAAGCATTCCTATGTACAGAAGTACTGGTCTACTAAAAATGGTCTGCTAGCACTCTGTCCCTCATGTGGCAATGGCAACCCTGAGACTTTCTGGTCACATGTCAGAGATGGAGAATGTTAAGTGGAAACTAAAAAGTCACTCATCAGTCTTGTTCTGATTCATCTCTCTGACAAAAGCTACAAGTGTGAAATCTGTGGGCACTAGAGGGAAGTGCCCACTTTTCCATTTATAGGGCATCATCCTGTGTTTCAGTGGAGAGAGTGTATTTCTCAAATGACAACAGCATTTGCTGCAGAAATCAAGTGCACATCTTGTAAAATTATCATCCAGGAGGTGCCATTTCATCATTTAGGCATGTCATGTTTCCTAGTGTAACAGTAAGTATAGCACAACTAAGTGAGAAAAAAAATAAAAATTGCAGGTTTGGGTGAAAAAATGTATCAAGGTTTTAGTCTGAGCAGTCCCTTTCCCAAAGAGGGGGAGAAGGATGCAAGAGGTAATAGCTTAAACAGGGAGAAATGTTCCCCTCTCAAACACAGTAAGCTGTCAGCTGCTGAATCTGTGTTATTTTCAATTACGCTCATCTGATCCCTGTGTATACAGGAGACATATGTCACTCTGCAAGAGACACTGTGAGCTGCCTAGGTTAACAAAGCCTCCAGTGCCATTGACTTAAGAAGCAGTCAAATAGCTCAGCATTATTACAGTTCTTATTTTAAAAGTATTTTTAGGTCTTGCTATTAACAAGTTGTTCATGCTAAGAATGAGCCAGTGAGATGGAGTTTTGCTAAGCTTCTCATACATGCATAAAATAATGTCTTCATATAAGAAAATATCCTGCAAAGAATTATGTGAGTTAATTTACTTTCCAACAAACCCAAGGGTTTGATCAACTAAAATCTGAAAGATTCAACCCCAAAAATATTTTCCTGGAAGTCAAAATCTGCTTAAATGAGTTCACTTTGCTTCATAGGGTATGGGAGAAAATAATGACCACATTAGAAGCTTTAACAAGGAATACATTAATTGAAAGTACACAAAATTTTGTCTTCTACAAAGTTAGTTTTGAATCATTAAGTACATAGTATTTCATAAATATCACATGTATGCAGGGCTCATTCCTATGATTATTCTCTCTGCTGTTCATTCTGTGGTGCTGTGTGAGTCCTATACAGAATGTCATCTCATTTGGCTAAATCTGACTGCTTGAATTTTTATGCACTGGCTATACTAAATAACAGTTCTCTACAGAGTTTGTCAAACTCATGTAAATCATCTAAGTCAGTGTTGCTGAATCTTGATGCATTTCTCAAGTTATAGGGATTGAAGTGGCTACTCATGCATTGCGCAAGTCAGACGTCACCTGTTACAGATAAAAAAGATCTCTCTGTACCTAAGGAAGAGAATTGTCCTTCTGCTTCACTGAGCTGAACTTTGTGTTTAAGTTCACATTTTCACGTGACTCAAGACATGGAATCTGGCAGCTTCTTTATCATTTACCCACATTTTGCCTTTTCCCCATTCCCAAAACTGTCTTTCTTCCCTCCACGAGAACAGACGTTGTTTTCACCTTTCTAGTTTGATCAGCTTGCAAGCAGATATTCTTATGTAATTTCTAATGAATTGATTTCTTCCTCAGAGGGTTTTGATTCTCCTGTTTTAAGAAGATATCTCAACTTTAAAAAAAAAAAAAAAAAAAAAAACGCACCAAAAAACACACTTGCTGTTGTCTTATGCACTTCAAAATGAAAATACAGTAAAATATGTCAGTGAAATGAAAGCAACTCTTAAATTGGTACAGAAAGTTTATACACTGTATCTACAAATACCTTAGCTAAAATGTCTCTCTTACGTATAGCTTTTGTATGAGTTATTGCACTTCAGTGCCAGTTCCCCTTGTCCATCCTGAATTGGAGAGTTCAGCAGTCCCACCTGTCTGCTCTTGCAGCCTCCAAAAGAGAGGAAAAGAGGAACGGAGTTTAAAAAATAAGAAAAAGATGCCTTTCACTTAGAAAAAGAAAAGGGACAGTTTCTGCTGTTATAGGGGCCGCCAAGATAATGAATTTCCAAGCATGAAGAAGCCTTTTTCTTCTAAGGACTGTCAAGGGTGTTGTAGTTAAAGAAGTCCCTTTGGATTACAATCTTCTGTTGCATCACTTGGCCTGTGGACATATTCCCTCTTCAGTTCTTTGATCATGCCACTTAAATGGGCTGCCACCTCAGCTGAATGTCAGCACCTTCATCTTGTCAGAACTACCCCAACTTAACCCACCAGCCAAATCACTAGTAGGAGCACTCCCAAGTGTATTTCATTTAAGATGAACTTGGTTACTTAAACAGTGGAAATGGTAAGTTTTTGCCATCTCTGCCTAGTTTCACTGAAATGCCTTTTTGGAAAAGTTCGGTTTTTTTGCTAGCATGACAGGAGAAGGATAATTTTGGCCGGAATGTTGTAAGGAGGGAGATAAGGAGCTAGAAGAAGCAGCCTTTCAGACAACATACCTGGGATTTAAAAAAAGATGTGTTCATCATCTCACACAATGGATTATGTGTGAATACATTGTTCTAAATATATGGAGGTCTATAACAAGCTTACTTAGATGTTTGTGAGCCAGAGATCTGACTGGGGTTCTCTAGTAATTTAAATGTGAAAGTCTTCTTGAAGAAATGATTTTATAACGAGCATGGTGTGTATCTGAAACTCTGCGAAACAAAATTGGGTATGCTCATGTACCAGCCCTGACTGAAATGAAAGTGATCTAATAAGTGCTTTCACATCTACTTTTCCAGGTTTGCTTCTATCAACAATAAAATGAGAACCTCAGGCCAGAACAAATCCATTTACACAAATGGCTAATAACAGCCCCCCCTTCCCAGAATAATTTCAAAGAGCAGCAAAGAGAAAGGATGCTCCTTTTCACTTGAAGCCCTCCACACTAGCTTTTCATCTAAGATTGGACACATGATAAGTAGGAGCACTTTTATACTGGAGCATCATTATACCCTGTCATAATTGGACATAAGGTATCACGAGAGAACAGAACTCCATCCTGTGAGGAGGACTGAAATATTTCTAGCGCTAAAGCTATGCATCTCTGGACAGAAAGAATATAAAATATTTCAATCCCTAACTAAAATACACAGAAACTTTCTCTTTCTAACTAAAATCCTTTTAGAAATCCCATCAGTACACATAAAACCTCTAGAATCTGTACATTTTACTGGTTTTCCCCATCTGTGCCTTTAAAATACATAATCCTTTGTTTTATCTAAATTATATTGAATCTCCCTGTTGCTGCTGAGGAAATGTATTTATCATCCTTGAAGTGTGTGTTACATACCTGCCTTCTGTTCCAGAAGGGAGTGATAAATAAAAGATAACTAATTGTTTAGTGGCTGATCTGACAAAGAGAAGATACTGAGTTGGAGAGGACCAGTCCTACATAAATTACCCTGGCAGAGTGAAGGGGTGTTTGGTTACTGGACTTCTTGACGATTGATAGGGGAGGTTCTCTGGGTATGTCATACAATGACAGTAGTGAGATTTGGTAACCAGTTCCCCTGGATAACTGAATTTCACCATATGATACCCATTTATAGAGTAAGCTGTGAAGACACCTATGTACTTTAGATGTAAACAAAGAATGTAATAAAGAAAGTTATATTGCTAGGATCACAGGCTAATTCAGGCTACAGGGGACTTCAGGGAAGTCTCTGGTTGGCCCTCAAAGCAGGGTCAGCTATGAGATCACACCAGGTTGTTTGAGGTTTATCCAATTGTGTCTTGAAAACTTCATGAAACACATCTTGAGATATTCTTTAGCACATTTTATTAGCAATAATGAAAAGATATATTTATTTGTCTTTGCAAAAACCTTCTTTGGCTCACATGACACCCTTCATTGCTGCTCCTGAGACCCAGCATTCTCTCTCAGAGTTTAGACAGTAATTTTTTGGAGGTCAGTCCTTCTATTTCCATGAAAACATCCACAGAATCTATGAAAACCCTGAGAACGGAATTCAGTTTGCAAAATGGCTTGTGCTGCCAGTGCGTGTTTTGGGCTAAGTAATTTCCTGATTAACTCTGAGCTCTGATGGCAAAGTTCAAATAGTTTCCAAACTTCCCCATGATCTAGGAGGTTTGGATGCAATAGCACAGGTTTGGGCCTATCTATAATTCTGCTATTGCAAATATGCTTCAGGCTCTGAAGCCTTTAAAGTCCGTTGGATGTATCTGAATACTGATTTTACTATTTAATTGCTTAGAGGGAACTAATTGGAATACATATGAAATAAATATGGATTTCATTTCTGCTATCACATTTCTACAGTAATTTTTCATTTTAATCTGGCAATTCTGGTGAGCTGATGTGGGACACATTTAAAATTTGTCCTGTTTTTTTTTATTTATTATATTGTTGAATGTATGGAGACAGAAAATGAGTAAAAGTTTAAGGCAGCAATTAACGCTTTAAAAAGGAACAGAAGAGACAAAAGAGTCGGGGCAGGGTGGGGGAAACAACTTGGAAGAAATACTTTCATTTTTGCCAGGTACCAGAATCTGCACTCAAATATTTCCAAGTCCTTCTGGTCCTATTAAATACTAGACAAATGACACAGATACTGCTAGTGCAGCATTGGCTATTTTGCAATGCTTTACTTGGCTGTGTGAAAATAGACTTTACATTATCCTGTGCTTCTTGCTGTAATTCCTGTCAGCAGACAGGCTGAGGTTATAACAACCGTTTTAGATTTGAAATATTTTGTTCAGAAATCTGACATGATTTGCTAGTTGTGACAACTGATTTGACAATGACCAGTGATTTAGGTCTACCTGTAATAAGTGAATTAATATGAGTTAAAACATAGTGATCTGTCATGTTTAGAGATAACCTCAACAGCTGGCTGACTTGTCCTCTGTCAAGCTAGTTTGTCCTGCGCAAATCTTCTGTCAAGTATGGAAAAGAACTGTTGAGAGAAAATTACATGGCAGTTTTAGAGTTAGTGATGAATTTTTCTCCCAACATACCAGCTGTGCCAGCAACACTATTTTTTGTGGCATTAATCAAATATCTTGCCTGCAGTATCTTCTCTTTCCCAAAGGCTAGAAGATGAATCTGTCAAAAAATTTCACTGAGATTTACCAAGAGCTTTTCCTAAGCTCAGGTACTAGTCCATGTACCTTGGAAGTTTGAATAAGGCTTTTAGAAATGTTGCTGTCTGAATTAAAAGTCCTGTAGTGTAATTTTACCCCATACATTAATTCAAAGCCATCATTGCAATGAACATGATGAAATTAAGGAGTCTACCATAATAAGGCAAAGTACTCAAGCATTATTAATGTACTTCACTTGCTGACTTACAGCACTGTGCTTATTTCTAGTTATAGTTCTGCGATTAGCAAAGCACAAGAACAATTGAAGGCCACATAATGATCTAGCCACTTTTTCTGCAGATGGAGGAGACAAGTTTAGGTTGCTGAACACAAATGCATACTCTGTTCTTATTCCATGTATATCTTATTTTCATTAAAAGTATAAACTGTAGGGAATTCCAGATATCAGGTCTTCAAAAGGTTGCTACTCAAGTGAGAGGACCTTCTTTTACCTTTTATTCTTGTACGTGTACACCTGGCTTGGTTTCAGCTGGGATAGTGTTAATTTTCTTCCCAGTAACTGGTACAGTGCTGTGTTTTAGCTTTAGTCTGAGAACAGTGATGATAACACACCAGTGTTTTAGCTGTTGCTCAGCAGCACTTACCCATATCAAGAATTTTTCAGTCTCTCGTGTTCTGCCACTGAGGAGGGATACAAGAAGCCAGGAGGGAGCAGAGACAGGACACCTGACCCAAACTAGCTAAAGGAGTATTCCATACCACAGCACATCATGCGCAGTATATAAACTGGGGGAGTTGGCCAGGAGGGGCTGATTGCTGCTCAGTTTGGGCTGGTTCTCAGTCAGCAGATGGTGAACAATTGTACTGTCCATCACTGCTGTTTATCGTTGGGGTTTTTTTCTTTCTCTTTTAGTTTTATATTCTCTTCCCTTGTTATTTCCCTTAGTAGTAGTAGTAGTCCTAGATTTTATTTTAGTTATTAAACTGTTCTCATCTCAACCTCCAGGTTTTGCATTCTTTTGATTCTCCTCCCCATCCTGCCTGGGGAGGGGAATTGAGGGGGATGATCGAACTGCTGCATGAGCAAATGACTGCATGGTACTTAGCTACCAGCTGGGTTTAAACCAGGACAATACCATTGCATGTGCTTAGTGACATGCTTTCATATCTTTAAGGCTGCAAGCAAAGTTGAGTTTACCTACCACTCAAAACTTGCAAAATTCAGAGATGTAGCACCATACAGTAGGTGGGATATTGAACTCCTCCCTGTGGGCACTCTGTCTTGGAGAAAAAAGATTAAAGAAAAAATTCTTCTGATTTGCTTTCTGAGCAATGCTGATGCATGAGAAGTTAAATCTTAACAAGTGGAGGCGAAGTATCCTTTGCCAGAGTGAGCCCATGCATTGCGGTCACATCTAGTTCCTGAGGTTGCTTTCCTGTTTCCACTTCCATTGGTTCTTCCATTCACAGATTGACTCCTTCTCTTCCACATAAGTTCTTACACATACTGAAACATGTCTTTCATGTGGGATTGAAGGGGAAGGAGTAGAATCGATTTAGAACAGCTCCATCTATCCCTGCTGGAGACCTCATGTAGACTAATAGCCTCTCTGGTTATGTCAAAAGCCTGTAATAAATGTGGTGGTTAAAGCATGGCACTAGACTTTGGTACATAGCCCTTGTGAGGGAGGTCATTCATCAGCAAGTCAACATTATCCCTTTGTTGTGCTAAGGTCTGAAATCAGATTTGAAAGGACCCAGGCTGCACTGATGTCTTTATCTGATTATTACTCCATTGGACATGGAGTTTGGAGAGGCATTGGCCTTCATTAACAAGACTTTCCAAACTGTTTGCTCTGCTCCTGAGTTTATTAGTCCCAGCTAGAGCCTCTGGAAGGGCTCCTGTGACTGGTTTCTTTCATGAGACCCTGAAGATCACAAAGCACTTTAGCTACACTTCCTTGTCAATACTTGATACATATTTGTTTAAACAAACAGTCTAAAAAGATTTTGATTCAACATCCTCTCTACAATGGACACTGGATATAGGAAGCATTATGCCTCTCTGAGGAAGATTTTTATTTAAAAATTATTTCCCTTCAGAATTCAAATTTATAAACTTTCTTCTGCGAAAAGTAAAGGCAATTTTAGAGGTGCACAGAAATAATGCTTAAAAGAAACAAAAATAAAAAGCATTGGCTCTAGCTGCAATTGTATTTTTGAATTGTCTGTGTTTCTACATGCTCTGTGTTATAATGATTACAGGCGTCTTACATGTTGAGGAAAACTAAGCCAGTGTTTTAAAGACTGGAAACAGGCACTACACCTAAAATATAGAAACTACCTGTGTTTTTTCTATACCAAGTCCTAACAAATTGTAAAATGGTCTTACAAAAGCTTTTGTGTCCATACCTACTTGTAAATTATACCATTTGTTCCTTTAATGCATAAGTAAATTAAAATCAGGTGTAAATCAGTATCATTGTCATTGAGAATAGAGTTCCTGCCACCAACATGAGTAGTTGCATAAATTCCTAATTCAGCATCAGATCCGTTTTTTTTCTGAATATTTTTGTGATTTGCATGCATCTAACTAATATTTGGGAAATATTTACATACTAGTGCATTGTTTTGAATGTGTTCAGAATCTATATGAAACAAAAGAACAACTGCATGGAAATATCAAAGGTTTTTGCAATGGAAGTTACTTTACAGTAATTTAAGTAGTTTAGTTTAGGTAATATTTGACATGTCTGTCTGCCAGCCACCCTGTTTTTCTACCTGCCTGTCTTTTCTCAAGTGTTTCTGCCTGCAGAAATACTTTTAAAATTCCAGTAAAGAAAAACAGAGGTTTCTTAAATCATGCGGTTGTATATCCAAAAAGGTATCTTATTTTGGATGTGGTGTATTTTACAGTTTGACAAGTTGGAACTTTGTAAACTGACAATTGGGCATAGACAAAGGTATCCATTTATCTCATACATGTCTTGTTGAGGCAAAGCTGTCAGAAGAAATCTTATCACATGGTGCCCCATTTGTTTTCTGTAGTGATTTATGAAGGTTTTGAAAAGGTCTTGTGATCCCATAGGCTGCCACAATTCTCTGACTCTTCTCTGTCAATGGATCAGATTTTTGACATTTTCTGAGAGCATTCAGAAAAGATTTGATAAATCAGCTTGTGGTGTTTATTTTAATTGATCTGAAGCCCATTCCTTCAAGAATTCATCAAACACTGTGACAGGGTCTGGGTGTGCTGCAGTGAAATGAAAGAACTGGGTTGGCCACGCTTCTGTGATGATGATATAGATATTTTGTTAAAAGTTTATGCTCACAGACGAGAAGATGTCATAACTAATTTAGAATGTTGTAAATCTTGTGACATGGATTCTAATTCATAAATCTCATCCATCACATGTGATTCATGAAACAATAGACAACCTTTGATGAGAAGGTACTTTTGTGTGTGTTCCAAGTTCTTTGCATTTTTTTTTTTGCTTCAGAAATAAATCACTCCAAAACAACAGAATTCTGTTATGACAGTGGTACTGTAAAGGTCTCTTATTCTTTTGCATCTGTTCTTCTCCTCATGAGGGGTAACATTTCTTCTCTTTAAGGTGCAGATGAATAAAGCTCGGTCTGTGCATGCACTTCACTTTATAACAGAGAGAAAAATGTAACTGATTGCAGTGGTTCTGGTTGAGGAGTCATCACATTTGGCTGGTATAACCTGGGTCTCTTTTCTTCTCTCACAGGAACCTCCATCTGTTGAAAACATCACCACAAACACCTGTCCTGATCAACCACAGTCAGTGTCTTTGATCTCTTCACTCATTCCTGTTTTGCTTGGTTGGTAAACCTGTAAGGAGACCATTGCAGGATCTGAGCCTCTCTCTTATCAGCCAGTCCACTCTTTTTCCTGCTAAGTTGAGGCATTGGTGCTGAGTGGTGGCTGTGGATGGTCAAGGAGGGAATTTGTGGTGGTGTATTTGATCTCTCTAATTAAGGGAAATGAGCAGGGGATGACTGATAAGCAGGCTGGCCTATCAGGCAATGAATGATAATAAATAAATAAATAAATGTCAGTCAACACTGTTGCCAAGAAAACTGCTGAGGACTGGTGTCAGTCAATGTCTGTTTATCTGTGTAGGACTCTGTCTTCAGATACAAAGTTTAGGTAACTCCATATGTTATCGGAATAATAAAGTAACAAGGCCAAGCATTCAAAAGTTATGTAGTCTTAGAATTAAGTTTTCCAGTGCAATATTCATTTGCCATCCTTCTGAATACACATTTCTATATTCTTCCTCAATGTCATGCTTGTGGTAATACTAAATAGAGAACTGAGTTCATTGTTCTTAGCTCATGCACGGAACCCAGGTGACCATATGTTATTTTCTTACAATAATCTCTTTCACTTGCATTTTAATTTCTGTATGGAGTGAGGCTAGTGCTTCTTTTCAAAATTGTAAGTTGCTACTACTCTGCATTGCTTGTTTTCTCAGAAGTGCTAGATATGTGGCCTGTGGAAGAAAAGCATGATTGAGTTTGTGCTCAACACAGCTGGTGTATGAGACGATACAAGAGGTTCCTTAATGCAGATTTTAATGCTGAGCCTTTACTGAGTTCTTGAGTATGTACAAATGGCAGTTTCCAAAATCTTGTAATTCAGTCCCATATTCATTGGAAGAGATAAAACACGCTTTGCTGAAGTGAAGACATACTCCTCTTTAAAATCCTGCTCTAGAGGGATAAAGCTGGACCCCTACAGTGAAACAATTAGTATTTTCTAGAAATACATGCTTATATCAGTAACTATGTCTCCTTGCTATCTTTCTTGACATTTTTTGAAATGCTTATGGCGGAAGGAAACATCAACCAGAGAGAATGCAGCCTGGAAAACTGGCTAAATGACTTTTTGTGGGATACTTCACAATGGCTAGAATAGCAGCAAGTGACCATCACAGACTGAAGAATGGAATCTAAAGTTTTCACCATCCACTCAGTGCAGGGCTTTTTAGGTTACTCATTCCTTTTTGCCATTTAGAGCAGACCTTACTGTGAGTTACCAGAGAGGCCAACAGTTTCTCCTGCCATACATGGGCCAAAGAATTTTGAGTTATCTTTTTTTGCCTGACTTCTTTCTGAGTTTGTTTTGCTTACCTATGGCTTCTTTTGCCTACAATTAAGCAAAAGTTTGTCTGCTCACATAATAATGGGTAGACCTGCAAAGCAATTTTGAAGGCTCTTTCTGAGGGGAGCTATCAGCATAGTATGAATTTCAATGCAATGTTCTGCTCCTCCACAGAAAGAAAAGCTTACATTTTCTGCAGCACTGCAGTATTCCAGATGTCATCAAACAGGAAGACTGAGGGCTAAGTAGACATAATTCAAGGTGAGGGATTGAACACCTGGACTCTGTGCTTTTCTTCTCAGACTTCTTTTTCTTTCATCCTATACATCTTTTCCTCTCATTATTTTTTTCATCTAGAATAACAGTAGCACAAAAGTAGTTGTCTGTGTGCCTGATTCTAAGCCCTGCCTTTTCATAGGCATCTTTCTTTAAAGACATTGAGATCCTAACTTTGTCTAGTGTTGGGCCAAGACTCAGCAGACAGATTCAACTTAATCTCCCAGTCATGTTGGTCCAGTCATGTTGGTCCAGTCTATCCATGATTAGTCTTGATGTACCACACTCCTGCTACTCCACTGTGAGCTGTCTCCTTAACAGAAGCAGTTGGCATTTCCAAAGTGTATATATTGTTTGACCATTTTTCTTAGCAGAATAAACGTACATGAGAATTTGGAATGGACATTTCAAAGGGGCAGAGCCACTGTGTAGAAGCAGTCATAGAAAGCTGTTTAAAAGATACCTTGGACTCTCTAAGAGTGCAATTTTTAAAAGTGCTGACAGCTGTACACAGACTTTAAAAGCCCAGTGCATTGCCAACAGGTGAAGTTTTGTAGGATGTCTGTAACTCAGAGTTTTTATAAAAAATTTTTTACTTGACCAACTGCCAACCTAATCAGTTGTTAATGAACTTGATGTTTTAGCTATGAGCTGAAGTAAGAAAGCAAGAGAGCACTCAAAGTCTGTAACAGCAGGATCAACAGATTTTTCAGTGTTACTTCTACATTAAAGAAGCAAATAATTTGGAATTTAAATTAATGATAGAATTAACCACGTTTTCAAATTCTTCCAAGGGTGCTTCAGCTTCTGATATCAGTTTTTTCTACTCAGGAAGGCTGAAAAAGAAATATGCTTTGAACATGATTATTTTTAATCTCCAGCATGTTTTCTGTTTTCTGCCACCTTGACCACCGAAATATTGAGTGGCTTTCACTCTTTTCAAAGTGTATTCTTTTTGATCTGGCCACTGTAAATAAGTGAAATTTAATAAAATGCATTCTGGAATAAACAGATCTGCCAGTCATGAAGCAAAAAATAAACAGACATACAAAAAAACTCGTAAACACTCTTAATTTGTGGGTTTGGATCTTGTTTAGGAAGGAAGGAAAGTGATTTTATGAACTATGCACTGAAGGTTAATTCAACAGATATCACACTAAAGCCCTCTTTTTGTTCTGTTATTGTGTCCTATCTTTTTAATGCCATTCAGGGGAACATAGAACTCAATACTCAGCTAGTATGAATTTTCATGGCTGTGTTGAAACCAGTGGAGCTAGATCAATTTACTCCAGCTAGGGTTTGCTATTTATTTTTAAAAATACATTATTCTGAGTCCATATTGGAAAAGTGATTTCACACACATTTTGCAACAGTGGGCAGTTCTTAGTTGGTTCTTTTTTGCTCTAAAGAAGCAATTGCTGATATGTCTCATCAAATGATGCTTCTCAAAACAGCAGCTCTGGCACTTTATATTAGTGGAAGACATCAGGTTAGGTGTGAGTGAGTTAAGAAAGCATATCCGTGCTAATTAATATATTTTCCATATTGGCCTGCATTTGGTAGCGATGCTTTCATCCAACCTGAAAGGTACCATAACAAGCAGGTGTTACAACAATCTTAGCCCAGAGGTATCCAAGTCTTTTTGCCTGGCAGCATTCCATCTACAGACTGGAAATAGCTTTTGGAGAAGTTGTCAGTGAGATTTATTGCATTTTGGAATTTCCATTGATTAATTATCTCTCCAGTTCTTCACCATAGGCAACACCCTGAGTTTTGAGACTATGCGTTAAGACCTACTGTGCTCGTGTTCATCAATTCAAAACTGTGGAATTTTGATAAGTCATATCTTACAGGAAGGGAGACAGAGGTGGATAGACGTAGCTGTGCTTCTGTACTTCTTCACAGACCACATAAAACAGAGGAAACCATCCCGGCAGGGTTTTCTTACCAAATTTACAGCTAGCCTTCATAATTCTCAGTAGTCACATAAGTAGTCTTCAACAACAATGACAAGTCATAGAGTTATGGCTGGTTGGTCTGCTAAGAACCAGGTTATTCATGATATTTTGTGAAGGGATAATGGATTTAGATTTTATTTAGTCAATTTTTCTTTCCTGTATACAAAGATTAGTACATCTTAAAGTAAATTAATAGCACAGTACTTATTAAAATTATTTTATTGCTTACAAACATAAATATGCAAAGATCCAGATAGAAAAGCCACTCCTATTGTATGTTTACCATTCTAACCCAACCAAAAGATATTTATTTCAGCAGCTACTTGTAAAAAATCTCTTTCTAACATGAATCTTGGGTCATAAAGGAGTGGAGCAGTAGACTAACCAGCTTAATAAAAAGAGAGACATGATGAAACTAATCGACAGTGCATTGAAACCAGTGTTATCAAATCATTTATTGCACTAAATACTCCCAAGTTCTGTTGCAAAACAATTAAAGTACTGATGGCAGGCTTAAGTTACTTCAAATCATTTGGCAGAATTGATCCACAATTATCTTTGTAATCCCTGAAGCCCCAACCACTAAGTCCTCCATCCACTTTATGTTTCCTACACACGGTTCTCATACCTGTCAGCTGCCATGCTCAATATCCAGTGCAACCAGCAACTTCACCGAGCCCAAGAATTCCACTCTAAATCTGCTTGTGCTCTGAATACTCAAGTTCAAGTGTGCAGAACACTTATATTACAGTATACACATCAGCTTTCAAAGGGCTTGTAGTTTGTAGTCTCATTTGCTGTGTGTATGAATGTGCGTGATCATGGAATAAGTGAGACATCAAATTAGATGCTCTCTGTGGGCACTTATTTAGTATTTGAAAGGGTGTTGTCTTCTATTTAGTGTTACAATGCTTTTGGTAATACTACTTTTTAAGAAATGTTATGTTCATCTCTAATATGAATCTAAAAAGAAATAGAAAAATGCCTTTAGTGCAGTTTTGTACAAGTTCTCCAAAATGTAATACAGACATTATCATATCAGATGAGTAATTCATACAGCTTGGCACCTTTCCGCCGGCACTTTAGAAATGCAGCTCTCCTTGGCAGGGAAAATGTCAGTCCAAATGATTGGAGTTTAGCAGAGTTACATGTACCAGAGCACAAAATTGGACAGTAGCAAGTGTTAGACAGCCTGAAGTATGGGCAGTGATTTTTGTGATACCCGTAATAATTTGGAGATTTGTGCCTCTCACATCATCATTCTAAAACCAAGAAGCCAGATTTTCTTCTGTGGCTAATGGCATGAGGGAAAAGGCATGAGATGCAGGAGAGGAAATTTGGCCTTTTACCCTGCAGATGTTAGACCAGAATGTGCCCACAGCAGGCAACAGTGGAAGGGGTGCAAGGCATCAAGATTAGTGATGGGGGGATGAGTTTGTACTTGAATTAACCATGCCCATTTTGAGCTATGAAGTCAAACCAGAAGAGTCCCACTGGAGACTTCACTGTGGGAATCTCTGTCTGAAAAGTTTTTTCCTTGTGCAGCCCCTGTGCAGTGGAAAGAGAACAAAGCAAGACCAAGAGCACACCACTATTTTCTGCAGAATTACTGGAGGCATCCATTTCACCTTCACTAGCCCTGGCCCTCAGATATAAAAGGCTTTTAATTGTCTTCCTACTGTTAAAGCTTATCCCCACTAGTTTAGTCTCCCCAGTTCAGGCACTGGGTATCAATGCACTTTTGTTTGTTTGAATTTCAACATATTGAACCATTAGAGCAAAAGGCACCATTTAGTCCATTACCCAGTAAATTTTCAGTTTAAATACCATTCTCGTAGGTGCGTAAGGGATTAGGATTGGTTTGAGTGGCGCAGGTCTCTATTGCACAAAACAGGGAGTTATTCTTATCTCCTTGATAATAAGTTGCTCAGAGTGAGGGAAGAAAACAGAATTTCAGTTATTGAATATTTAATTTTGGACAGCAGTTTAATCAGAAGTGGGATTTGGGCAATTGCCCTAGCCCCCTCCTTACATACTGCAGTTTCAGTTCTTAGCATTCCTTAATTATCCCACTGAGATGTTTGAGGAGCAACTAGTAGTAAATGAACTTGGCAAATCAGCTATTACCCAAATAATGAAATACAAATACATATGTTTGACAATCCTACAGGGAAATTGTCGAAGCTAGGATTCTCCATGGATTGTATTGGCAAAGAGAGAAAAAACAGGTGTTGTTATCAAAATCTGTATACAAACAATTTGACTAGAGTTTTAAAATAATATGAAGCATTTTCCCCCTTCAGCTAATTCCAGGCATGTCAGTTACTGTATAGAGAGCACTGATTTTCAAATAATGAATCTGTAATGGCTGTGAATTCACGCAGTGACATAGTTCTAAATATTCAAGGATTTTACATTAACATTATATCTAAGAATGCATATCAACTTTGCATCTAACCTTAAACAAAAGAGAGTTCAGCTCTACTGAGAAAATTGATTTTATTCAACAGTAAGGCGAGGGGAATTAGTACATTCAATATTTGTAGAAAGAAAATAGCAAAGCCCACAAGTCTGGGTGGTTTGAGATTGTTCTTTGTTTCAGTAATTATACCTTTATATGTTAGATCTCATATATTTGCACTTTCAGAAGTATTTTAAATGGTTTGTGCATCAATCATGGCCTGGACCTGCTGGATTTCTACACAATTTTAAAATTAATTTACAGCCAAACTAATTCAAAGTGAAACTGAGCTTTAACTTTACAACTATAGCTATCTCATTCTCTCTGTCTGGGACATTAGAACAATTTAATTAGTAACCAAATGTCAGTTGCCTGTAGTTCTTTTGCATGATATCTCAATGTGCTAATTTCTTAAATTAACATAATTTATTATTTAAGCTGTCTTTGATTTCAGGACAGAGTTGTTTGAATTATTTCATCTGAGGCCTTTCATTCATATGCAAGAGGACGCAAATAGGAATAGCTCATCAGGATGAATTTACTAATGTTTACTGTAGAATGATAAGCCAATGTAAAGCTAGGAAAGCTTCTCAAGCCTTGTAGATCTCCATTTTGCCATTAGCCGTACCAGTTTAAACAGTATGCCGCAAGAAATATCGACAGGTCAAGCGCAGCAGAGAAGAGTGTGTGTCCCAGAGGCCTTTACACTGACAGTTTCTCCCACATTAAAGAGTTAACTAGCAGCCTACCAGCTCGGAGTGGAAGCTAATGAATGAAATGGAGATTGATATAGACTCTCTTTGGTGGTGCATCGATCTGTATCTTCTGAACTCAGCTTAGGAATTCTGCAGGCAGCATTGCATGAGTAACCCTGGCAAGGTGCCCATTAGCAAATAACTCTTTTAATGTTTGTCTTCAATTGATTCACTTATTGTTGTACTCACTACTATGTAGTTCTGCAAACTTTCTTGTATTTTGCCACTGTAGTAACAAGTTATGTAAAGGTCTACAACAGGAATTTGATTTTGGAACTACAAAACCGAAGCAAATTCTTAACTAACTTTTTCAATTCTGCTTGTTTTCTTCTCCTGCTTCCTGCCCCCACACAAAATAGCATCAGGTATCAACCAAGATGCACAACTGCCACATACACCCCAAAACTGAAAATTTCAGTAGTTTTGTAAACCATTTTATTTTGCTGTGTAAGCTGAGCAAGCAAAAGTAATATGCTCTTAACTGTGAAATATTTCCATTTATCACTTTAAACTGATACTGAATTATAGAGGTGTATGTAGGAGTAATTTGTTTTTACTGATGGTCTCTAGCATGGAACATACCTATGAAGACAAGTTTCAGCAGGAAGGCCTTCTGTATTTTCTGCTTAGCATGTCAGGAAAGGATGGACCCTTGTTCAATAGCAGAGAGAGAATTAATCTCCCAATTTCAGCTGTCTGAAAAATAGTCATCTAATTCTATGTCTGTGTCTAAATTGCTGTGTAGTCAAAGTGGGAGGGCAGTTCACTCCTGTCATGAGCACCTGTGAGGAGTTGTCTCTAGACTCTCTTCATCAACTAGGGAGGAAGCATATTCAACTAGCCTTGACTACCTCTCAAGTTGTAAGATAAGAAACCTAAACCATATGTATAGGTTGAATGCTTAACTCTGTAAGCAAATTTATGTATGCAAACAAGCTAGTGAAAACAACCATAAATGATGATCTAATGTTGCTGAGACAATGTAAATCTCAAAACCCTACACCACCTGCAAAATATCAGTAGAGACTTTTAGCTGTAGACTTCATCATACAGAAAATTCAAATCTGGCTGATGGCTCTCCAGCTATCCACATTTAATGTAGATATCAATTTTCAAAGCATGTAAAATTATAAAACTAATAACTCTAAAAAGTAGTTTTCAGAGGTGATTGTTCTGTCTGCATCTAAATTGTCATTAGGAGAGGTAGACAGAAGCCACTTAGTGGCATTTTACAGAAAAGTTTAAACCAAACACATTTAAGAATAAGCTACATTGTTCCATCTGTTCTCTTTTTTTGTCAAAAGTTTTCTGTCTGCCTTTTGTTTTTCAGCCTGCAGTGTAGGCAGAGATCTTTTCATGGTAAAATGATTGTCTTGATTATAGGCTTGAATCAAGCATCTGTAAATCAAGGTGGAACCTGATATAAAACTATTAATTCCTTTGAAATATTTTTTGTGTTGAAAATCAAAACAAAAAAAAATTACGTAACAATGTAAAATTATAAAATGATTTTTTTAATAGAAAATTATTGAGAATTTGTGGTTATTATTTTAAAGGCTTTTCATTGCTGACAGCAGTAATTACTATCAGGTTATTTTTTTCTTAATAATCATGTGTATCTTATGAAACTTTCTTCCTTAGTTGTCTACTTAGAGTTGTATTATACTTTATTAATTTAGGAAGTATTAAGTAAAAAGGCATATTCATGCGATCTAAGCACATAATTTATTACAATTATTATTGTTTAATTTCATTGTCGGAACTGCGTATTTTGATCAAGAAGTTGACATGATAAAAAAGTCAGGAAATTTTAATTTTACAAAAGTGCAGGTCTTCCCTTTCACTTTAACTCACAACAGATACCAACATTTTTCCTAAGACAGAAACAGAAGAATAATTATAAGTAGGTTTTGCCTTCTGAACCTAATGGATTGTCAGGCATGCTTGACATTATTCTATAGGCAAGGCCACAGAAAATCAATACATCTTAGGTAAGGTTTAATTTATTTGTGGGTTATTACAACTAATGACTTTCCTTTTCTGTTTGTTGATTTTCTCTTTAGGTTTTGCTTTCATGAGTAGGTACAATTTTATCCTCCCATTGAAACACAAACTACAAAAACTGTGATGTCATTATTTTTTTGTAAAAGAATAGGTGCATGAACAAACAACACAGAAGTGGAAACTGTACATTAAAAGAGTTTGGCACAATACAGTCAAGCTTATTGGATTCCCGCCTTGGATGAAACAATGCATTTTCTACTATAATATTTTTTTTTATATTACAGCAGCACCTGCAGCCTCCGAATAGTCGTCAGCATGTTCGTGCCAGGGGCTGTACAGTTATATTCATAGAACCATGAATGATAGAATGGTTAGAGTTGGAAAGGACCTTAAGATCATCTAGTTCCAACCCCTCTGCCATGGGCAGGGATGCCTCACACTAGACCCAAGGCTCTGTCCAGCCTGGCCTTGAGCACTGCCAGGGATAGAGCATTTACCATTTCTTTGGGCAACCTGTTCCAGTGCCTCACCATGCTCACAGTGAAGAACTTCTTCCTTAGATCTAACTTGAATTTCCCCTGCTTTAGTTTAAACCTATTTCCCCTTTGTCCTATTGCTACAGTCCCTGATGAAGAGTCCCTCTCCGGTATCCTTATAGGCCCTCTTCAGATACTAGAGGGCTGCTATGAAGTCTCCACACAGGCTTCTCTTCTCCAGGCTGAACAGTCCCAATTTTCTCAGCCTGTCTTCATGTGGGAGGTGCTTCAGCTGCCTGATCATCCTTGTGGCCCTCCTCTGGACTTGTTCCAACAGTTTCATGTGCAGTTCTGGTGTCCTCAACATAAAAAGGACATGGAACTGTTGGAACAAGTCCAGAGGAGGGCCACGAGGATGATCAGGGGACTGGAGCACCTCCCGTATGAAGATAGGATGAGAAAGTTGAGGCTGTTCAGCCTGGAGAAGAGAAGGCTGTGTGGAGACCTCATAACAGCCTTCCAGTATCTGAAGGGGGGCTATAGGGATGCTGAGGAGGGACTTTTCATTGGGGACTATAGTGATAGGACAAGGGGTAACAGGTTAAAACTTAAACAGCGGGAGTTTAGATTGGATAGGAGGAAGAAATTCTTTACTGCAAGGGTGGTGAGGCGCTGGAATGGGTTGCCCAGGGAAGTTGTAAATGCTCCATCCATGGCGGTGTTCAAGGCCAGGTTGGACAGAGCCTTGGGTGACATAGTTTAGCGTGAGGTGTCCCTGCCCCTGGAAGGGGGGCTGGACCTAGATCATCTTCGGGTCCTTTCCAACTCTAACTATTCTATGATTCTATGATTCTATGAATCATAAACATTTGTGACTACATGGCCAACTTCTAAGAAAACTTTGTAAGTAGGAATCGCTATATCACTGTCTTCCTTACCAACACAAAGACATTTCAGCACCAAAGTGGAACTGTGCAAGACTCAAGTGAGGAAGCAGAGGGTGTATAACAGTAAGATCAGGCATTTCAAAGCGATTCTTTACACTGGTAATAGATATGGCAGATGTATGGATTTTGTTAGGATTCTTCTGACAGCCATGAACACAGATATATTTTACTGTAATGTAACTGTCCTAAATCCCTAGCAGGAAATACAATGACTTCTAGTATTATTTTTCACCGTGCTGGCTACACTAAAGAAGCCATATTTGATTAATTTCTTGAAGTTATTTGACTTTTTTAAAAAGGCTATGATAACCTTTTAACCTTGGTTTTGGTCTAGTTGTTCAACCAATGTTATACCTAGATCAGATACCTAGACAAAGATAAATTACTGGAACAAATATGCAAACGGTGCTGTATTTATGTCTCACAATATTTACTATAGGATAGGCCTGTAAGAACATAGCTCCAGGATTTTCAGCTATGTCTTTTCCTGATTTACTTGTATCAGTGTTTTGATTTGAATGTTTATGTCGAGAGAGAACGGAAAT
>CM054380.1:52585846-52603346 GCA_028858755.1 Ara ararauna
TTTGATTCAAAGCTACAAATACACTCAAATATGTATTTGTTTTGGCATTAAATAGCATGCATATAAAATTCAAACCCAACTTTAATTATTAATGATAGTGCAAGTGAATGAGAAAATTCAGATTTGTTTTTCTTCCACTTCATTATATGTATGAGCAGCTGCAGCTTTTCTGGAACTGCAGACATATATATATAAGTGAGTTCATTATAATTATCCTGTTCTTTTTCTGAAGGCAACCTGTAACTTCCTCATGTTAGCCCAAAGCACTCCTGACACAGTAATTCTATTCAGAGAATTTATATTCAGTTCTCTTGCAGTGTTAGGAGGGCATTCAACCAGTTCTGAAAGCTGGTGAATTGAATTGAGTGAATTTGGGCCTTCTGGAGGAGACTTACAGCACAGCTTCTGAAATCTTGATCTGCAACCTGTTTCAGAAGCCACCAGAAGTTATTAATGATTTGGGAGGGTGGAGGGGAAAAGGTGAAACCCCTGACGAATTATTCTCTCAAAATGAAGAAACATGAGTGTATGTGATTTGAAAACCTCAGTTTATTTCAAAGAGCCTCTGTAGATGGAAAATCTAATTACATTTATTTAGAGTGTCTTTTGATGTAATTTAGACCAGTTAAAAATCTATGTT
This sequence comes from Ara ararauna, assembly GCA_028858755.1. Classification (NCBI taxonomy): domain Eukaryota; kingdom Metazoa; phylum Chordata; class Aves; order Psittaciformes; family Psittacidae; genus Ara; species Ara ararauna. The sequence continues at coordinate 52,586,487 of CM054380.1, forward strand.
CAGTGAGCCAAACTCTCAAAAACATGTTTTAAAAATTTAGAACTACTTTGCTATGCATTGGATGACACTACTGCAGATATGAATCTATTCATTTTTATATAAGGTTGAACAAAACAGACGTATATCATACTAGTTAAGGTAAAGACATGAGTAATGATTGTTGAAACTGTGCGAAGTGGAGTTTCTTCTTCCTGAAGAAGAAACTTACCAGGTAGGACTTTGAGACATTACCAGCACACTCTTTTTATTAACCATAATAAATGGCTGCATTTAGTAGGATGTGCAAAACCCTGATTAAATATTCAGGGTTTGAGACTGCTTGTTACTACGACTGCTGTAGATTTTACGCACCTATCCAGAAGCTAAACTCTTCCTAATAAACAATGGATAAGGAAAAGAGGCTGCTGTCTAGAACTGAGAATGAAATCTACAGCCGCAATACAATAGTGCACGGCTCTGCTCCAAATCTTTAAAAAGGCTTTTTATGCTTCCTAGACACTGCAGCATTACACTCTGGTGTATCAAGAAGTCTGCTGGTAATGTTTCAAAATCCCATTTCATGAGCACACTGAAAGTGGAGGGCTCCAGACACTTCATAGGAATATTCTGCCTTGCAACACAGAAAATCTAGCAAATGTTGATTAGTTGTTACAACCTGACAGCATATGCTGTTTTCAAAGCTTTATTATGGAACAAGTCTCCAATAAAAATTATGCAATCTCTGCACTCTTCATTATCACCCTCATTGTAGTGTGGTCTGTGGATTTGATTCATGGTCTAAGTAAATCAAAATATGACATCTGCTAACATCAGTAAGAACTGGATCAGGCCCTTTAAGATTGAACAAGACAGAGCTGTTGCCAAAGAGATGTCAATAACTTGAAGCATTAAAAGATAATGAGCTGGGGAGGAAAAGGGCTTCCCTTAAGCAGCAGAAATGTAAACTTCACTTTCTGTATTTCGAAGTTTTAGTTTTCCTGTGCAACGTGGGCTAGAAACTTTCTTCATCTTTAAAGAAGAGATAAAATTCTGTACTATTTGAGTTATTCTGGAGTCCAGGACTGTAGAGAAAGAAAGTTACGCAAGTTTTACAACTTGGCGCCCTGCAAAGGTCAGTAGTTGACACAACTATGAATAATCCTTGAAATAATAATAAGCATCCAAAATTAAATATATACAAGGTTGATTTAGGTAAAATTCTCAGAATTCCAGTTTTTTTGAGAATCAAGAAATAGGACATTAAGCACAGTTGTTTTTGCACTCTCTGTACCCAAATTTACTTTCTTTCCTTACTCTTCATGTATTATTTTCTGTTCTTAGTTGTCCAAATTGTTTGTTCTAGAGTTAGTATTCCCAAAGGATTAGGCCTGATTTATCATGCTTCTTTGAAATTATACATCCGTATTTCCCCATCCCAAAACTGAACTGCACAACTGAAATTATCTGCTGTACATCTTTAGTTACATAGGGCTTTAAAGTCATCTAAGTTATTCTTGAAGGTATCCAGACACCTAACTTACACTAGTCTTTTGAATGGCTTTAATTTTTTTATCAAATCCCCTTCTAGCCAATCATTTATTTGGGGATTTATGGTGCACAGAGCAATAAATATTGAAATGCTTTTATAACAAGATCTCTCAGCTGTGTAATATAAAAACTATAGATAGAAACCATGAGATTTCTTCCTCTCCTTCTGTATGCTACATCATCAGCTCTCATTTCATGTGCTATTACCATCTGAAGTCTTTAGAACTCTGTTCAAAGAAACTCTCCTGTTCAGTATATATTGGAAATAAATTATTAGACTTTATTTTTGTTTATCTTCTGCAGTTGGTTTCTCTAGAATAGTAGATTCAGTGGTGGAGGCCTTGAAAGCTTGAATTTTATGTTCTACTCCAACTTTCTTCTGTGATCTGGAGAAAGCCATGGATAACTTTCTGACTATTTCACATGTACAACAAATCCCCTTAATGACCTTCTTCATTGTTGCCAAATAAAACAGGTGAGAGCATAACAAGAAACATATTCATTTGGACTACATTAGCAAAGGGTCTCAACCTCTCAATTTGGGTGACAGAGCAACTCTTTAAACTACTCAAGCAGGTCAGCCAAAACAGCAGATCAGGGCTGCCTCAAGCTGGATGCATGTGTTCATCAGTGGCTGCTGTATACAGGAGAGCTCATCTAGAAAAGAGCATGGTACTTGGAGAGTGGAATGTGGCCTAGACATAGAGCAGGTAACCACAGAGAATGGTGGGCATGAAATTGTTTCACTATAATCTTTAAGTGTTTCCCCTGAAAATTATGTCATGCACTCTACCTTGCTTTTCCTATTCTGGTGGCTTACAACTTATTGTCGGATTTGAGCAAAAATTAATAAATTTCCTGTAAAGATTGTCTATGCTTTTCAGACTGAAGCTAAGACAATTTCAGTGTTTTTATTAACTAGAAGGTATTTAAAATTGTGGAGGCTTAACAATTTTGTAATCCTGAAGCATATCACATTTGTGTGGGTTTTTTCTTTATTTTTGCATGCTGTTGAGCTCCATGGCTCTATTGGACGACTACACGTTCTATAGCTTGTATATGATAGATTGAGTAGTTTCTCCCAGTGTTTTGAGGGGAATTACAAAAGTCCTCATCCTTTGCGTAGTTTACATTTCTGTGCAGCAATGACTCATAATGTGCAGTGTGTTCACAGGCATACTGAAGTCTCAATGACATTCTCCATTTTCAAATAGCAAATTAGTATCCTAAGATATATTTGATATCAACTGATTCTCTGCGTTATTGTTTCTATTTTAAAAACTTTAAATAATATAATTATGCTTACAAAAAGAGATAATATGACTAAGCTCAAAGTAAGAAATATAAATGTCCTATTAAAGTCGTTTGAAACTTAAAATCTCACCTATACACTGTACATCATACAAAGCTGTGCCTTAAGTTACCCTGTTCAGTAGTAGTAAACTGTCCATTCAACTGTCAAGGTTAATTTACAGAAAATTACCGATTTATTTATTATGAATATTATGAAAAATTATGAAGTGTTTCTTTCCAAAGAGACTCATGCATTATAAGCTAAATATTTGTTTCTAAACAGCAGGCTTTATTCCCATCTCTGATGAAACAAGAAAATAGCACCTCTTAGCCTTTCAGGTTGGCTCCTTCATATTATTCATGCTAGTCTTTTCTCACTAATTTTATGATTATAATGAGGCAATGGCATGCTAGTTAGCACAGAATGACCTTCTAATTGAAAAGCTGTAAATTCAGTCTCAGTGGCCAGTACTGGCAGAAATTTAAATAAATAGGGCTGCAAAGTCCTTACAATGGGCTGGCCCCTGACCAGGGCACTACAAAAGTCCCAGTCACCTGTCATCTGGTGATGCTTTGGAACTCCTCGGTGTTAACTGTCTGTCTTGTTACAAGTTAGGTTAGCATGAGAAGAATAAAGAGCAAGGAGTCATTTATTGGTTAAAAGAGGATTTTGCATTTGAATATCTTCAATATCTGATCTGATGTGATACTTTAAAAGCAGCCTCTTAGTCACATAAGGCTTACTGTTTAATTTCCAAATCCTGAAAAAAGCTGACCACACTGATGCATCAATAATTCCTGTCTCTTTATGCAGTTTTTCTTGATCGTAGTTTTAATGTTTGTGCATTTATTATTTGAGAGCACTAATAACATTGGTTTAATGAGATTTTCTTTCTGACAAGCACTTAAGATTGGTGCCCAGATACTACAGTGATAAGGTCTTTTTAAGTGTTAGGGAAGATGGATGGATAGCTGTGATGAGCAAGTCTGAGAAATTGTGTAGTATTCAGTGTGTCTTAGAGATAGACAGTTTGTGAAACAGTCACAGCATATTATCCTACCCACACATAAATAAATACCTTTCAGAATCTTTATGTTGGTGCTTGGCACTGTCTCCCTAAAGTTCATAACACTAGCTACCATTATATTAGTGACAACTAATAAGAGCTGATAGTCTGGTATATTATAGAGCAGCTTTATGCTGTCAGTGTCATGCATCTTTATCAGGAATGCATTATACAGACAATGGAAATTTTCCATATTCTTTAAAGTTTTGCATTCTGTATATTTGGTTGCTATACAAATAGAGCAAGCTTTGCTGACTTCATTTTCATTCTTGGCAGCATGTTTTTATCATAAGGCAGATAGTCATTAATTTACAGAATCAACGCTGGGAACAGCTTTTGTGATCTCATATTAAATTTTCCCCTGAATCCGCCCCTTGGCAAAAATTACTCACATCGTTAAAAAATATTTAATTAGGCTGTAGTTTATACCCAGCTCACTGGGGAAATGTTGGAATTAATATGATTTGCATGAATTCTGTTTCTCTTTTTCTGTTAGAGATTAGTTTTGAATTCAGTTCAGAGGGTCGCTGACACTGCCAAGGACTCACAATTGTGAAGGTCAAACAGGTAGCAAATACTTCCCCTGGGTAGCTTTCCTGAAAAGACAGCTCAAAATTGCTTTTAATTATGGGTTACCTAAGAGGCCACTTGCTGTTTTTATTTTTCCACAGATCTCTGAAACATTACGTGGCTGGAAGTTGTAGGTGGACCACATCAGTTCAAATCTAAAACAACCCATTTATGTTTTCACTTCTTTCCCTTTTCTTAAAAATGAATAGCACACCAACCCCAGATTCAGGCATGCACACACACATATGTGTGTATATGTGTATATATATATATATATATATATATATATATATATGTTTAAACCAAGCTGTGTTTGGTGGCTGTTCCTCTATGGCAGTGGGGGGAACCCAGAAATCTTTCTCTTTCCTAAGGTTTGTAGGGGAAAAAAAAAAAAAAAAAAAAAAAAAGAAAAAGGAATATTTTGGAAGGAAAAGCGTTTTCCTTGATAGCAATGCATCCACTGGCTTAATTATTCTTCACAAGATAAGATACAATGTTTAGTTATGCATTCTCTTGTTTATGATTTCAAGGGTTAGAAAACACCCTGGGGATTCACAATCCTGTGCTTTTTAAAAAGAGAATTTAATGGAAACTTTAATTAATAATCTAATCAATCAATTAATCTCTGTTACATAAGTGTTGAAATCTAATTCTCCTTCACAGCTCTATCTATCAGAGAGGAACAAAATGGCTGCCTACTTTTCAGGATGATTTGGAACCGTTACAGACACAAAGAAAAAGTGAAACTATAATAGTTTTGTGAAGCTGACACAGATAACATAATTCAAACAATGTAGTCAAATTTGAGATAGATCACAGTATGTCACTGTGGTGAGCTGTTTTGCAGTTCATTTCAGAAGTTCTTTTTTTCTTTAGATGAGTATGAGAATGTTAAGAACAGTCCCCCAGATAGTTAGGAGTTGATCCCTTTGCTTTGTGGAAACTCTGACAATTACAGCATATCAGTAGTCTAAAAATCCTGTTAAGTAGTGAGCGTCACATAGTGTTGACTTTTGTCTTGAGTTCAGAAAATGTAAACCATCTGCTTTATGAAATATGTGCAGACCACACCATGCTGTTGACTAGCCAACTGTTGATAAATAAATATTTATATATGGAGTGATTTATATAGGGCTTCTATCAGTACTGCAAAGGTGAGAGTCAGTTTGACCCTTATTTCTAGGACTGTGAGTCAATCCAACCTCTTTGGAGCCTGGAACCCTGCCAGAGGTGCCTGCAGTACTGGTGGTAATTTAATTGATAACAATGGAGATGAAAATTTTTGTGCACAAACTCATCTCCAAAGCAGATTCTGTGTGTGTGTGTCTGTATGCTTCCAAATACTCCAGAAAAACCCATTAAGAGAGCCTTATGTGTAGGAAAGAGAATTAAATCATACATAGGGCTGCACATGTGTCATACAGCTTCTGTCACCAAGTTTCTACTTTCTTTTGAAGAGTGAGTTATTATAAGTTCAATATGTAAAACTATTTACCGGACAGTTTTACAATTTAGTGAAGAACCTTTTGCAGAGAAGTATAAAAATATAAACTAACTTTGAAAAGGAAATTGAAGATTTGTATATCCTTAGCAGTATGTTTAATATTTTCGGCTATGTAGCATGTGCTCCAGTCAATGCAATCTGTACCTCTAAACTCCTGTAAAGTTTGAAATATAAGAATTTTATTACACTTTGAGTAGAGACTTTACACATAGGAAAATATGGTTTATGGCCAATTTTTGGACTCAACAGACTAATTAGCTATTTACATCAAGATCTCATTTAGCATCCTTTAGTTCTTTACTACAGTAATAGAAAAGGCAAGGAACAAAATGTCATACTGAGCTACCATTGAACCTAATTCCCTATCTCTTAAATTCAGTGATTTACCATTTCTTTAAAGCAGTAAACTTTTCCTTTTATCTCTGGCATATTCATTTGCCATCCTTTCCCAAGATGCAAGTCCTAATGGCTCAATATTGCACTCTTTTTGGCAAGGAGAGGCCATAGCTTTATTTTCAACACAAATTTGTCCAAATACACTAGTATTAATTGTGCATACAATATACAAAATAACAGCTTACCTTGCCAGCAAGCAGATTTTCCAGTCACTGATTATAATATTCTTTTCCAACTAAAGAGTTTTGAATTTTTTTGCTTGTGAGTGAAAGGTTGACCATTCCAACCCCCAAAAAAATATTGCTCTAAAGAAGGCAAACCAGAATTTCTCACCCTAATCTGTAGCAACTGAAAAATTCAGTTATATTCATTTGCCTGCACACTTATGCTGTCCTTCTGCTCTTTTACCTTTTTCTCCCTTCTGTTCCTCAACTAGAAATCACTGTCCCTTGCAGTATCCAGCAAGTATTAGTCCATAAATACACCATTCTGGCTGCATCTGGTATAAAACACACATATTGTACACACAATATGATTTACAGCAACTTACAATCAAATGCTAACATTTAGCTGAATAGAGGCTTAAGAAGTGTCAGTCAAGCATATAAGTTACCATGTTAGTGAGTTGCGAGACACATTCTGAATTCCAGCAGCAAGGCAAATCCATGCAGTTTTCCAAGCAGACCTTAAAAGCAGGGCTGCAGAACATCTGAGATTTAAGACACTGCCATGCCCAAAGTGTAAAGGAAACTGTTTGTAAAGCCATTCTGTTCCTGCTTCTGCTGTTCGTATGAGGCAGCTCTGTGGATAGTGCTGTGGAGACTGACCATGCAGAGTACTATTAACACATACAGCTGGAGCAGTAGTTACAACTTAGGAAAAAGATCTTGGAGTCACTATGGATAGTTCTCTGAAATTGTCAACTGAATGTGCAAAATGTTGAGCATCATGAGAAAGGCAGAGTGAAGACAGCAATTCATATGCAGAAAGTTACAGGTCCAGTCCCTTGACCTAATTACTCCACTAAAATTTTAGCCTGTTAATAAAACAAAGAAATGCATTTCAGCTGTTGTGGTGGGTTGACCCTGACTAGCAGCCAAGCAGGGGGAACGGGCAGTGCAAAGGCTGTCACTCACCACCTCCCACAAGAATTGTCTCTTTGAGACATTTTAAGCCAAGTCAACATTTCTTGTCTGGTACGAAGAATCAAACTGAAATTATAAAGGGGCAATAAAATCTTTATCCTTTTTTTTTTTCCTATAAAACACACTTCATTCTTCACAAACATAAAATGCTATCAAGGCCTGCCTGACAATATTTCTCAGCCAGGGCATCCATAAAGAGAAGTGTAAGAAGAGAATGTCTTAATTATTAATATGTTAGGTACTCAAAATTTTCCCCATTCATGTGATTGTTACATGACTGCCTAGCCGTGGCTAGCAAGACATACCAGTTCTTGGACATTCTCACATCATAGCTGTAGCCATAAACGTAACATCTGATTCCTGTCAATTAGAAAAGCCTATCTTGCTATTTTTTCCTTCTTCTCTTTCTTTTTTTTCTCCTACATGATGGCCATGGAATCAACCCCATCTTCGGAATGAGAGCAGTACAAGATAGATGCTGGACCCCAACAGAGGGGTCCATGTGCCAGCAGAACAGCGATTGTTCAAAGTAACAAAAAGACCCTCACTGTGATCTGTTGTGTAAGACAGATGCTGGAATGCATTAGCTTTGGAGAGATGAAGAAAAAATGAAAACAATGGAACTATTACATTTATAAAAACGTGGAAAAAATTGATAAGAGAAAGGGAAAAGCCTTAAAAAAATATGCTTGCTTGTTAAAGTGCTTGAAGTAGGGACCATATTTTATGCATTTGACTCTACAGTGGAGTCCCAGTGGTGACTGGGTCATGGAAGTTTTGATCACTCAAATGATTTTATTGGATGTAAGTGGAGGACAAATTTAGTTTTCAAAACTAAGGTCAGTTGTCAAATATCTTATGAGATAAAAGATTGGTCAGAGCTTAAAACTAATATAGCTTTCTTTTATTTCAGTTTTACTATTCTTTAGTTAGTAAGTATCGTGAGTGATGCTGGCGGGAGAACTGAACTTCATATGTTGGCCTTATTATCTTGTTGCCACTCACTGTTGCTCCACTCCTTGGGTATATCCTCAAAAAGGCAAGGAACTCTACTGTTCTAAATAATTAATTTAATTTCAAAATTAATTAAATGAGAGAAAAATCATATGAGTAAATGTTCACAGTCACTTAAAGCTATTCAAAAGCATAGAGTGGCTAGCTCTAAATTCAACTAAGAAACATACTTATCACTTGCAATAATTACAGGCACTCAGTAGCAGCAAAGTAAGGTTAAAAGATAAAATAAATGCATCTCTTCCTAATGTTTTGTTAGCTAGTTCAGATGTTTACAATCATATTGTATTTTATTTTCTTTTCTTTTTTTCCTCCAGAAAGACAGTGGTATAAGGGAAAGCAAAAGAAATAGATTGGGTTTTCCATGAATGTGAATGTTTAATAAACAGGGAAATACTGAATGAAATTTATATGTTTATTTCAGTAAAATTTGGCACAATGTCTCTCATTTTAAAGACAGTGTAAGCAATATCTATTTCAACAAATTTCATGTAGCATGCAGGTATACTGTGGGTTAATCCTAAAGAACATGCGTCTCGAAAGGTCTTCACAATGTTTCAAGCATTTGTTCTTTTTTTTCCACTTAACATGCCTGAAATGGAAATTCATCTGTGAATCATGGTTTTTATTCTTGTTTTCACAGAAGCACGTTTGCATGCCCTAGAAAAAAATCAATATTATGAATGAGAACTCTCCCCAAAAGTCTTTAATTATATGTTTGTGTATCAATATGTAATATTTTATGTTTCCTCACATTTTTTATTCTTTTAGCTGACACAGCCAGACTTTGAAAGGAGTAAAATCAGCAATGTAACAACAAAATGCATGCAAACTTGTTAAATGTGATGGCAAAATAAAAAGCTTCAGTCAGTATGATCAGCTAAAAAAAAAAAAGAGAGCCACCAAACTGTCTATCATGTGATGAAATTTGACAGTAGGGATTATGGCTTTGATGGACCAGAACAGCTAATAGAAGAAGCTGACATTTTTGAAACCCTGCTAATTAAGGGTTCCTTCCTTAATATTAAAATAAAGTCTTTGTCTGGGTTTTATGGTTGGAGAATCAGGTGTTTTCATTAATATATGCCAGTCAGTCTTAATAAGCTTGGAGGGCAGAGGAAGTTATTATTGAGTGACCTTCTACAAAATAAGCATGTTGCTAAGGGCTCTAACCCTGCCCTGTTCAGACTGATGAATCTCATTTCCAATGCAAAAGCTTCACAGGAAATCCAAGTGTTCTCTGTGCAATCACAGAAAATAATCCTTGTGTCTCTTGTAATGTCCAGAATTGCCACTTACTATACTACTACTATACAATGAATATTACAATATATATTATTTTTCTAGCACAATTGTCTACATTTCTGAATTGCCAAGAATAGAAAAACTTATTGTCAAGACACTTGTATTGAAAAGTCAGCTCATTTTAATACTTCTCAAATACTCATCTACCCTGTTCATGAATTATAATGCACAAAATACATCTGACAATACTAGCTTTGAAAAGAGATATGTCTGTGTTATTACATATTCATTTTCAAATAGATTTTGAACAGATTTTAAACCATTCTTTGAAATTCATTGAAATGATAAATTCACAGTTGGATTTTGATTGACTCCTAATTTTATATTTGATAAGTTTTCATCTTTTTTTAATAGTAATTTTGATGTTCTCTAGATTTTTCAAGCTAAGTGAAAGGGTGTGGTAAACTACTAAAACTCCTCATATATCTGCAGATAGAAATGGGAAAATTAGCTGGTGAACCAGATTAAATAAGTGCAGCATTGTAACTACCAGGGATGTGTCTCATGCCAACTCTATGTGGACCGGGCAATTTCTAACACCCCAAGAGTTTCTCCAGATATTTACTAATGTTTTGTTGCTTTTTGCTTTCTTTTCTCTCACTCCAGTCAGTACTCTAAATGGTCCTGTGAAATACTGCAGTCATAATAAATACAGTGGTTAATAGATGAAATACAAAGCAACACAGCCAGTTTGCTGACACTATGCTAATAAAACAACATGGCTGCCAAGTAGAAGTGTCAGAGTTCGAAAAATATACATGCTCCCCGGTCACTGAGTGAATCTGTAAAAGTTGAGTATTTAATAGGAAGCAATCAACTGCATCACATTTGCAGATCTCCATCCTTTAACTGATGGCACAGCAGATGGATCTACTTTCTTCTTATCTAACCTAAACCGACATATCACAATCTGTAGAGTATTTGATCAAACTTGTTTCAAACAGATTTGTTTCTTTATTTACACTGGTGATCGGGCTAAATTGGCCTCAGAACTCAAACACTGCAACAGAAATAGATATACATACTCTCGGATAGCTCTGACCCTATATCATTATGTACATAAATACATTGTAAACCTGTGAGACAGTTCAAACCAGTGCTAATGTTAGAAAAGACAAAACTGAGGCCCATCTATTTCATTTCTAAGCGTTTTGTTCCCAGGGCATTTTGACAAAGCATCACGTGATAAAATAAAAATAAAATAAATTTAAAATAAAATAAAATAAGTAAAATAAAATGTGCCTTGAGAAACATATCCCATCTTAAAAAAGACCCACTATCCAGTGTAATATTTGAGTTATTTCTGAACGCCTAATAGATGCCATATTTGAATACAATAGCGCTATTTAGTCCAGGTAGTCTATGAAGTGCTTTGAATAGGAAATGTATTCTGAATATGAAATATGTATTCTGTTCCATTAAATGCAAAGCCATCTATGCACCCTGGACATTTTCTGTCGGTACTGGATTTATGTATTTGTAGTTTGGGATTTTGGCCTACTAAAATGCCCTCAGGCATTTTCTCCAAAAATATAAATAAGCTAATTTAGCTTCATGACTAACCTTGATGATATTCAATTTGGACTGCTCCATAAGAAAGGAAAAAGTATTAAGTGCAACATTTTTCTTAGAATGTGTAAAACTGATTGAATTAAAATCCCCACTGGTCTTTCTTACTTCTTTGTTTTTGAAGGAAATACGTGAATGTGGCTGTTGATGGTGGAGATTGGGGATCTAGCTTAAACATGATCAGTGATTTTCACTCTGTTTCTAGTAGTCAGACTTGAACAAGGGAAAACAGTCCATATAGTACTTATTAGCATCTCACTGGCATCTGCAAACCATAGTAACGAAACATTAGATCTACCCTAGGAATGCCTTTTTCAAGTGTAGTGTTGAGATACCTGAAGTGCAGCAGCTCTGTAGCCACTTCTGTTCTTTTAGTATTTTAGTATTCAAAAATGCAAAATAGAATACTTGAGGCATCTGAAAGTGGTCAAAAAGAGTAGGAGTCACATTCTCGCACGTCAGTAAGTTTTGAAGGATTTTTGTCCTCACTGCGTATAGTGAATTTAGAAGTCCAAAGCTTACTATTAAGAAGTCTGATTGAAAGCCTGCTGATTTCTCATCATAAAGCTCCTGTAGACATTAATCTGAGTGAGAACTAACCCTTGAAGGGAAATATTCCATTCTCATGCTTGTTGGCATTGTCTTGCTAAACAGGATGGCAAGATCTTTCTTACACCCTCAGCAGTATTTTATGCAGTTCCTTCTGTACCTTATCTAAGAGCCAATATTAGTGCTCATTCACCAAAAGGTAAGAGTAAAGCAGAAGTGGCATCTTTCTTTATGCAGAAATCGATATTCATAAATAAAACAACCAAAGCCACTTTACTCAAATACTGTAAATGCTATATTTTTTACTGTAAATGTAATTGAACCAAGGTCATTCATTTTGCTGCTGGAAAATAGATGGAATAATGAGCTAGATTTAGTCCTTCTTCAAGAATAGAGGATTTTTGTGAAGCAGAAATTTATTCTGCAGCAAAAGCCAACAGGTGATTTCTTCTTCTGAACATTGTGAGTGTAGCTCAGGACAAGTTATTATGAGAAAAGAATGTTCCAGGAAAGGGCTTCCTGATTGCTGACAATGGAGTAATACTGTAGTAAGTGTGGTATGAAGTTTGAAAACTCCTGTAATATTAAGTGTGCCTTGGCAAAGTGAAGTGCCAAATCCAGGGTCAATAAATCTTTAATGTAGATTCTCATGATTTGACATTAATGGTCAGATAAGAAGGAGTGGCATATGAAATGTGAGGCTTGTGCTAAATGTGCCAGGATACGGGGTACCCAGAGGGCACCCCAATGTGATGAAACCTCTGCGGGCATTTCATTAGTTATACAGAGGTACAAGTACTCACAGAAGGGAATGTTTCAGAATATTTATGCAATACACAATGTTTAGGGTCCAAAGCTGTGAATGGATGGCTAATATAGTAAGGGCGCAAAAGTAGCTGTAACAACAGCGAGAATCGTCATGTCTTACTCTACCAATACATTTGTGAGTCCTATAATAATCTGACTGTAGAAGGTATTACTGTAATACCTGAATGATCAATCCAGCTACGCTTTTAAAAGGAAGCCATTTATTTGCAGACAATATCTGTTTGCATCATGTATAATTCCTACCTTTTTCTGCATCTTCAGGCTTTGCTTTTCTATTTGTTCTTATTTTCCTGTCTTCCCCATCTTTCATAAAACTAAAGCTAAACATCTTGACAGTTATCTTTTACTTTCACCTTTCAGTTGTCATGTTTTAATATAGTAACATAAGTCTTCTTTGGCTTTTAAACTTGGAGTGACCTCCAGTTCAGGGCAGCAGGAAAAAAAGATGGAACTTGCCAGAGGCGCACAATTGGAGACTGAAAGAAAGAGAGGGAATTTGAGATGGGAAGTAGAGAAGATTTGAATGACTTGAGAAAGAGAACGGGCTGGCTTGAAATGCAACAAGAATAATCATTTAAACAAAAAATTAGTTCTGGGAATATTTTCCATGTTGATTAAGGAAAAGTGACCAAGAAATCTCTTTCCCAAAGGAGAAGCGGAATCTTTTCATCTGTTATTCAATTCTGTAAAGTGTAAATTTGTTTTAGAAAGTAGTTAGAAAGAGCTGTGAAGTTTAAGATTTTCACCAGGACCTCAATTTCCTTCTACACACCTGATCCAATCCATCCTGTTACACTCTTAAAGACGGCAGGTATAAGAGCATCTAACTTAGTTGAGGAGCCTCCTCCCACAAAACTATAGTCTCACTCAGGATTTAGACTGCAAGATCTTTAGGACTTCGGAAGGGCTCCCCTTCCAGCCTGGCACAGGGTCAGAGAGGCAGGTACAGAGAACTTTCATTCCTTCATTCTCAAGTTATATAGGGTTGCAAAGAACTGCCGTGGGCAATCTCTGTACAAGATGAAGACAAAATAAAAGAGAGATATGAAAGAAAATGGGAGCTGAGCTGAGTTGAGTAGAAGCAAGTGTCCAAAGATGTCTGTTTAATACCCTATGCTAGTGCTAGCTGCCTTGCACATACTTGCTCCTGATAGACTAGGTGCCACTTAAGCTGCAGAAGGCTACAAGCTCCCATCCTGTCCCAACAGGAAAAATCTGTAGTTGATAGCTGCCTGACAGAAAGGTATTAGGGATTTTATATCCAGGGCAAAATTTTCAAAAGATCTGTCTCAGACTGAGCATCCAGAATCAAAGGCTGCTTTTGAAAATTTGACCCTGGCCTTCAGGGAGACACTGCACAGACTTTTCCTATAATGTTTCCTGAAAGGTAAATTTGAATCTCATTCTGTATTCCCACACTGGACTAAATTGAAAGTACTTCCACTGAAGTCAACAGTTTAATGAAAGTTACTGTAATTTCATAAATTTTTTTGGTAACCTATGGTAAATGAGTTACATGCTGCTCTTTCTGTGTGTATATATATATATGTATACAGTAATTGAAAGACTTTTTGTTCTATCCTGTTCACTACTGAAGACAAGTTTTTCTTTCTCCTCTCTCTCCTAGTTTATACAAAGCTTTATTCAGAAGGGTTTTCAAATTCTGTGTCTTGTTCTTGAGGTGCATGGACTGAAATTTAAAGATGGATAGGGAAAGAGCATAGTGTTTCTGCCAAAGCAGTTCAATATTCAGCAGAATCCTGTGATATGTAAAAGTTATGAAGAGGGAGGTATGATACCCACTAATCCAGAGGAAAACCTATTCTAATTGTGATACCACATTGCACTGTATTTCACTCTCTTATTTATGTATTATTTTATAAATTGTAGTACAATGTGATGATTGTCATATTGCATTCCATTCTCTAATCTTCCTTCTTGGGTTATGTGGAGCTTAGTGTCTAGAGAATCAGGAAATAGCCAGGAAATAGGCAATATAAATGCTTATTCAGCTATCCACAATTTGGTGTATTAATCCTAATAGAGAAAAATTCAATATGGCATAAGTATTAACACTGCTTTTTCTGTTGCTGAGTTATTTGTCACCATATTTCACCTTAAAAGTATGTGATTAATTACTCCTTTAGTATTGAGTTTGCAGTGCACTGCCCATTTCCACAACCTCAAAGCACTGTTTATCCATTTAATCAAATGAGACTTACTGTAGCGCTAGCTTTAGTCGTTGCAATAATACCACAGTTAGACAGTACTGGTCAGTACAGGGAGAATAGCAAAGGCTATTGATGTATCTGTTTGAAAAGCCAAATTAATCCTTGCTTACATTTCTCCAGCAGGATGTGATGATTCTGGTTTAGGAAAGCCACCTGAACTTCAAAACAGTCACATAATTCACCAAACTCCAAAGATGCCAAATAGAAAATTCATATGAAATATCTGAGCTATTTTTATAACATCCAGGATTTTGTGGCGTAACAATGACTTCTTTAAAACATTAAGTCCTCCAAGATTTTTGGAAATAAAATACATATTGTCTACTATGCTGTAAAAGAAAAGAAGAAACAGCTAACCAGATTTTCTGCTAAAGAATCTGCAGTTTCCTGTTGCTGTAAGCAGATGCAGAGGTCCACACTCACTTCATTAGTAACAATCTGCAGCAATTCTTTTGAAGTCAGTCCCAGCTGTAAAACCAATGTTACTGAAATAAAATCCAGACCTACCATAGCCATACTTTCGGTTATGTACCACACTCAGTTCTTACATTTCTTTTGTATTCTCCCTATTGCTATTAGTAAAACAATAGTATCTCAAATACTACAGAGTGGTAACCACTGTTAAATTTCAATTTATTTATAGTGGTGACCACTGTGACTGAAGAGTAGCAAATGCAGTCAGCATGCGTGACTCGTTTTGCTCAGAGCCAGGCAAGGCAGGAGTATAGCTGGAGACCTTTTGACAGCTAACACAATACTCATTCCTCTAGAGCATATTGCATGCATCCTATACATATTCAGTTCTGTTAGAAAAAAAGGCTTTTCTACCAATCAGGGCAGTGTATGAAAATAATTCCATCTCTCTGTGCTGCATGCATCATGATTATGGATGTGCTGAAGCACCAATAATCAATCTCAGTTACTGGAGAATGTGTTGTCACTTGCTGCTCTTAGTCATGCAAAGTGTTGTACAAAGAAGCAGAAGTAATCCAGCTTGATTTTCATGGAGGTATTATTGTACATGAAGTATTGAGAGGTTATACATTACCATAGGAACACAAGCTGCTCAGTGTTGTTCATTTTGCTGTGTTATTATTAATGATTATGGAAGTAAAATATAAGCTGGGTGGCTACACTGTTGGCAAAGTACCTTGGGCTTTTCTCCCACTTTCTTCCACCCATCCAGGCAACTTGCAGGGGCGGCATTCACAGGCATTTTTTCCTCCTCCCAATGAGCTGTTTTCTTTCTGCAGCAATTAGCTTAAAATGATCCAGTCTATATCTTACAAAATTGACATCTCTTTGTAAGTGGCAGCTCGCAATAGCACAGTTCAGAGATGCAGAGATCATCCATATTAAGCAAAGCAACCAAACAGTCATTTGCATCACATTTACCCTGAGGAAAATTCAGCACAGGTTTAATATTAAGCACATGCTTAATGTTTTGTTGAGTAGTAAAATCCTGAAAATGCAGTTCTCTCAGCAGCAAGTAGAAGCCTAAAACTCAGGGAGTGCTACTGAATTGACTTCCAGTAAGTACAAAATAGATTAATTTGAAGGGCGAAAAAAAATCTAAGTCTGCATCTCATGCCAAAGATTTTGTTACAGCCGGAGTTGTAAATCTGAGAAAGAGTAAATTGGCTAATGACAAGATCCAACTTGTGCAATTATATGGGGTCTTCTCGAAGTCCGGTATTTCTTTTTAGAGTCTGTATTTTTAGGCTACAGGCTGAAACGAAGGATGCTATTAAACTGCCGCTTCTGGGTATTAGGTTGTTCATGGCTTTTCTCTGTTTTTGTCACCCAAGGTTGCAATGTTTTTCTGAGGGATTTCTGTTGTTATTGCCATACAAGTCCATAGT